>CM067846.1:395384367-395836867 GCA_034509565.1 Triticum monococcum | reverse complement strand
CGAGAGTTCATTATTGGGGACAGACAGACTGGCAAAACAGGAGTAGCCACAGATACAATTCTCAAGAAAAAAGGGCAAGATGTAAGAAGAACGAGAGCGAGCCTTCACGAAAGAAAATGCAAGTGAAAGAGAATTGTCAAAATTTCCTAAAAGCGGTGGTTCTTTTCTTTATGGATTGGGTAGATCCATATGTTCTGAGGGGGAGACGAGGTGTAGCGCAGTTTGGTCAGCACATCTATTTTGGGTACAGAGGGCCATAGGTTTGAATCCTGTCACCTTGATGTGGTATTCACACAATGGGGCTGAAGTGCAAAGCCCCGTAGCCTATCCGCGGTCGGGAAGGCAAGCGAAAAGCGCGCACAAAAGAAAAAGAAAGCTAAAAAGCTTATTTTGCAATCCATTATCTTTGGTATTCTTCTATATTTAGATCGTATTATATAGCTATTTCACAGGTTTTATTTACATACCTCAGTCATGTTATTTGTCTAGCCTTCAATCAGAATAGCCTCTCCACCGGTTCCAAAGATTCTTTCGGCATCAATGTGCTTTTGGAATCTTCCTATGAAACAAATAACATTCTGGAACAGTTTAGGACAGAACAGGCCTCAGTAGAAAGCGAGCTTTTTTCGCGTATAGCCACCTCGAAGCCCAATTAGCGCACGGGCTGCCCCCTCAACTCAACCCTGACGAGTACGCAAACTTGGTCAGGGAGCATTTAGACGGTGCAGTTAGTATTGACCACTACCGCCAAGTCCATAATTCAAAAATTGATGAAGTCCACACAATGGAGCTCAAGAGCCGATTACCAAATCTACTTTTTAGCATCTTGAAACCGCACATAAGAAATATTATGAATGAATCACCTTACAATAACATACGAGAGACAGCTTTCTATTTTGTCGAACAACAAGTCAAACCCAATGAACAATTCCATACAAAGGAATGTTCTAGAGTTTTTTCCACTATATTCGTGATATTTAACAAAATGGAATAAATTCTTCACGATTTCTTGAGTTCCGGGATTACTTCACTGATATCGATTTTCGTATAAGCACGACCTCTAGGTTAGTTCAAAGTGTAATACAACGAACTATCGATACACCGAAAACGAGTCAAGATGCATACATAAAATGGAGACATCGTGGATTACCCAAATTGGGACGATGATAGGACATTTCACTTTCTTTCGCAATATTTCTGATCATGACTCAACCACTAGGAAAGCGGATTGCTTACTCTCAGCCATGTTTTCACTTATGCTTAGTCAAGTGAGGATTCCATTCGAAGTAACGTAATAGGAGCACCATCTTCAAAACTTCTCGGGATCCGGAGTTTTTCGATAAAAGGTCCCATCCTTCAATATCATGATTGGGTCAACCAGGCCAGATCATAAGTGAAATAGTTTGATCGGGTCAACCAGGTCAGGCCCGATCATGAGTGAATAGAAAATCAAAAACGTACATAGCTGTTCCAGCGGAAATAATTTGTTTGATTCTACCACTTCTACTAGGAGTAGCCTTTTTAGTGCTAGCTGAACGTAAAGTAATGGCTTTTGTGCAACGTCGAAAGGGTCCTGATGTAGTGGGATCACTCGGATTCTTACAACCTCTAGTAGATGGTTTGAAATTGATTCTAAAAGAACCTATTTCACCAAGTAGTGCTAATTTCTCCCTTTTTAGAATGGCTCCAGTGGCTACATTTATGTTAAGTCTGGTCGCTTGGGCCGTTGTACCTTTTGATTATGGTATGGTATTGTCAGATCCGAACATAGGGCTACTTTATTTGTTTTCCATATCTTCGCTAGGTGTTTATGGAATAATTATAGCAGGTTGGTCTGGTAAGACAGGGGGCGGCCATTCGGTTGCCTATGATATCTGGACCAATTGGTCAAAAATGGGTTTGTGCCGCAGGTGTTGAACAATCTACTCTACACAGGTGTGGGCTTATAGGGCTAGGGCACATAAACCCTTTCTTTCATTCATCAAGGGGTCGGTCACTTTTCCGGGCCAGGATCAAGAAGTGGAAGTCATAAAAAAGAGATGTTTCTCTTCGCACCTCATATCAAGAGGAAAGATAGCTTGTCAAGCTGGTCTCACTATTGGAAATTCTAGCTTTTTTTTTCACCGGCTCTTCTTCTTTGTCAACGCTACTAAGGATCTGACGGTTCGCCTACTTGATGGATGAAAGAACACGAGAAAGGGTTCTAAAATAAAAGGCTAGAAAGTCTACTACAGTACAGTCAAAGTCAGCGGCTGAGTTTGCCTAGCCTCACGTAGTCATTTTTGTAGGCGAGCGAGTTAGCGAAGAGGCTTAGGGATAAGAGAGTGTCGGTGCGTACGTAGCCTTCATTCTACTACGCTACACAAAGTCACTTAGCTCGACGTTAATTAAGAGAGTAAAGGAGGAATACCCTACATAGAAGAACCACAGTTCGCTTACAAAGGTATAACCTTTAGCTCCCCGTTGCTAAGCTGCTTCGCACCACTGATAGTTAATTAAGATTCCATTTCAAAGGCGCTACTTTGTTTCGCAAGCCTTTATCATTGTCAGTCAACTAAGGTTGGCCCTCGGCCCCCTGCGAATCCGTAAATCAGAGAGCATGCCGCAAAAAAAAGGATGGTCCCCTATGCATTTCATTCTTTCCGGAACGCAAAGAATTAAAGTACCTGACCCCCCATCATGGTGAACCTCTCCTTGTGATCGGGATGAGGTAGATGCCTCCCAGCCGGGGGGGGGGATCGAATCAGAGTTTCCTTAGGTAGCCACCAACCTACAGTTCTCCTCAAACTTCTGTGCTTGGTGGAAAAGAAGCGAACAAAGGTACGCTTGCTTGCTGTCTTGTTCTCTGCCGCGGACTGGGATCGCTCGCCAGCTAGGCCCTCTAGAAAAAAGTTGGAGCAACATTGTATGAGAACATATTACCAATCTTCGGGGACAAGGGGCGGAACAACCTCTCGATCTATTTACTGCAGCCCAGGACGGGCGTCGTCGTCTAGGCATGACTTCTTGTTTTGATCTCCCCTACGCCTAGGACGTTGTCTGGGCCAAGAGCCATAGTTAGTTGTTGTTTCCATTTGGTTCTTCTTTCTCGTTGTTGATACCGGTAAGACCCAGCCAGATGATGATGTCTGCTGGTTGGTAGTGAGAGGACTCTTAGTACCTGCAAAAAAAGGGCGCTGGTGAAAAAAAACAATCATTTGATTTAGTTTCTTGCTCTCCCTTAGCAGCGGGAAAGGAGTCTATCTATCTGCCTAGCTTTGGTAGATTTCCCCCAATGCAATTCAACAACGAAAATTCCAAGAATCCCTGAGGTGGATAAGTCTGATGACTCAGCAGCAGTGCGGAATTGAGTTTCTGGTCCGATGGATCTGATCTATAGTTAGGGGGCAATACATACCAAAAGGTTAGAAGAAGGAAGGCGCAGTATATAACCAACCCACCCATAGCTGGTCTAACTGCTAAGAGAGAAAAGTGCTTTTCTTTCCCTAAGAGTCCTCGAGTACACACAGCTATTGCGGATCCTTTGCGAGATTATGATTTTTGATTCATAATTTACAATCAATCCATGTTAGGTCAACATCGAGACAGAGCATCTCAGTTGGCTCTGTCAAGGAAGGGAAACAGGCATTCCTAGGTTGAGGTTACCATTGGATTGACCCTCAGTAAGGCCTCCGATTCCAAGGAGTTGATTCAGCAAGTTCCCCGCGCTACCCCGCGGGAAGTCTAATCGTATCAATCGGTGGTTCCGTAATGAGTAGTCGAATACACATTGAGGGGGCCTTGCCTCCTCCTTCCCACCCACACCTTCATTCTTTTCCTCCTCTGATCTTAGAAAGCATACTAAACTTCACTGCAATCTTTCTCCATTAGCACCAAGAGCAGCTCTATCTATCGGCCCTTGATGAGTAAGCTTAGCTATACCGCTTAGGTTGCAAAGCAACAAGCTCCCTTCTAATGCGTTATTGCTTGGAGCCTTCTCGCTTAGTAAGCCGCCTTCGGCCCTTCCTCCTTCTTACTCTGTTTGGTATTCGCTCGCGGGTTTGTTTCCAGGTTGTTTTGTTCTTGGTTGGCTCTCTCAATTGTTGTTTGTAGATCGTGCGTCCTGCACATTGATCCGGCAGCGAGACCCGCCCTGGTTGTAAAGCGAAGCGAGCCATCCTTCCTTTCATTCGCTGCTTTGTCTTTGGTTTCTTTTTAAACTCGACCTTCTATCAGGACTGTGGTGACGAACCTTACTCCCCTCGGTCAAGTGGTTGACCCGTCTGTCCAATAAGTTTACTAAGTGAATGGGAATCCTATAGTTTGACCAGCCTGGGAAGAGTAGTCAGAGGCAATTCGCTAATATTGAGCTGTTTATATCGGCTTTCTTTCCTAACTAACAGGAAAAGAGAGACATGCGAGTTCGGCTCTCGTTTTATCCATGTTCAGCAGTCGCTTTCCATCTTGGTACTGTTGATGGCAGTACCGCTCAACTACGAGATGCTTGAAAATCGATGTATCAATAATGTTCCCAAGAGTAGCATCGAGCCTTGAAACGGCAAGCCATGCTTCAAGCTAAGTCAGTATGGATCTAATTGATTGCTAAACAGAAGGAACGATCTGTGTCGAAGATTCTCATTCTGAAGCAGGTGCCTAGCTCTGGAAGGATGGACGGGATCATACCTATTTGAATTGAAGAACATTCTGTAACACTTGTTTTTGAGTGGGGAAGGAAAATAAGCACACAAGCGAACAACCATCTAACTGTCAGTCTGAACTCCCAGGATCAGTCCATCAGTAAGAAAAAGCTTCCTTTTCCATCATTCAGCAGTGGAATGGAATAGTTCGATGGTATCGATCGTCCAACCATTGATTGGAATGTCTATCGTGATAAACTGTGTAATTCTATAAGCTAAGCAGATGAGGCAACAAAGAACCTAACCGTCCTCTCTGATTGACTTCATCAGAAGATTCCTATGGTCTGGTTTACCTTTCTTCTTTCCTTGCAACCTTGGATTGATATGGTTCATTCCTGGGCTATGCTCTTTCAATGGTTGACAGAAGAGGGGGACGGGCAAGGATGATCAGACTGCTTGGTTCGGTTCGTCAGAGGTATTAAAAAAACCTTCTTTTTGGTCTTTTCTTTCTTGCCGCCACTTTAACAGGTGCCACTGCAATGAGAGCGTAAGTTGCGGAGTTTTTTCTGGATTATTTTTTTTGGTGCGCTCTTCCTTTTTTTGGATAGAAAGAAGAGTTCAGTGGGAGGGCAAGGGGTAGTTAAGTTTTAGGTTGGCTCTTGTTTTTTACAGACTATCTTTTTGGTGTAATTTAATAAAGAAGTAGCAATTGTTCATTTCATTTCATTTTTTTGCATTGGTAGTTCTTTTTCATTTGAAAGGGCAAAGGGGGGAAGGGAAAAGATTGACCCTCAGGGATCATATTACTCAAGAAGACTTGGGGAAAATAGCAGGATTGGAAAAGTTCAAAGAGACCGAGGAAGACAAATCCATTGTCGAATCCTACAGAGTGATAACATCGAGTAGTGGGGGCTGGCTTCCACCCCTGAGAGAGCTTGATTTACAAGAAATCCCACCGAGTCCTAGTGGGCCTAGATTCCGCGATAAGTTCCGAGAAATGGAGGAAATGATGCATTCAAAGTTCGCAGAATTGCAAGAAAGAAAAAATCCTTGAAAGAAAAACCAAACAAGACCAGATGTTCCCTATTGTTATCGGGAACGAGACTAAATGTTCGGCCTTAATGAGATGGACCTTGATTCCTCTCCGGCCAGGAAAAGATGTGGCTCCTCTTTGTTCTACTACCTTCATCATCGGGTGAAGCCGGTTGGCTCACCAAACAAGATATATACTGTGAAATCATTGGTAACCATGCCTAACGGTCGGTCATCTAAGCTATCGGCCAAGGCAAGTGAGAGCTGTTCAAGAGTTGGGGGCATATCTTTAGCTCGAGCAGCATCCGCTCCCGAAATGTGAGTTAAGCTTTAAAAAAAGAAGAAGAGCTACGAGTGGAACAACTTCTTCTATTCCTTGTTGGCCTCCAGCTCCTTCTGTCCCTCAATCCTCTTCTCTTCCCTTTTTTAATATTATGCGTGGCATGCCCCCTGTTCTTATCTTAATAGGGCAACCTTCTATTGCAAACAATCCCTTCGTCGCTAACACCGGTAATGCCCCATCCCTTTAATACTACCTTCGAGGAATTTCTCTCGCGTCCCTGTAGTGATAAGAGCGCATTGTCTAACAGCTTTGAAGCCGAGGCAGCCATCCTCTTGCCAATCCTAAACAAAAGAAAGAAAAGCCCTACCCGCCTTCATTGTTTGAGTAAGGGGCATTTACCTATCAGTCCTAGTCCTAAGGTGCAATCGGAGCACTAAGCCCAATTACAGCTTGACTCCGTATATTAGACCTCATTCTCCTAGTCCTATTCCTGATTGTTATTTCGGATTCTGTGGCTGGGTGGTATCTTCTTACTATTGATTCAACCTCTTCAGTCAAACGTTGTCACTTCCTTTATTTGAAAAAAGGGGTCTAGAACTACAGTGATCTGATACCTTCTTCCCTTGGTCTGGGTAGGTAGGTTATGTAGGCTACAACTGTTCATAGGTTGTTCGATCGCAAAAGGCCAAATAATCGATTACTAGTATGCCGGATATTGCCAGGAGGCCCTTCCCCCTATGTTTGACTCATCCTAGATGGGTTCACACCTGTTGATTCCGGTCAAAGAGAAAAGCTTTTTCACGGCATCCGTCCCATCACACCAATCTATGCCAAGATAAAGAATGCTGGGTTGCCAGGAACAAACCCTGTGATTCAAGGTCTTGCCTAGAATTGCCCTAAGAAAAATGCACCCATTAATTAATCCCTCTTTAGAGTAGTATAAGTACATCCTCGACTATAGCACGATTAGAGTCGAGTTCTCGTACTAACCTAAGAGCAGATATGCCGAAATATTTCAATGTTCAAGCTGCTAATCAGTAAACGACTTCTCCGTAACAGTTTGAAGATTGGCTCGCAACGCAAGTAGCGGCAAGAAAGGAGAGCAAGACTTACTTTTCTAAAAGAAGAAAGAACTAGACTTCTATAAGAAGATTTTTATAATCATAGATCGTGGAATATTCATCTACTGGCTCTGGGTTTTGCTTTCTGTTTCTTCTCTGGCTTTTTGCTTGTTTTTAAGCATCTTCGCGCTTCGGGCATGTTCTTGCATTATGTGGTTCATACTCCTTGCATAGGCTACACATTCTGCCGCTTGCTTTCTGTGTGTGTGGTCCCTTCTTTTGTTCTATAACTCTGGGCTGCTGTTTTTGAACTTTGGGTTGCTTGACCTCCTCGGCAACGTTTCTTTCCAAGAGTGTTGGACAGGTGAGCTTGTTGCGTCCTGCAACCTTTTTGCACACACTACATTGCCTGTGTCCAAGTGCCACTCCGTTCTCATCGAGCACGATGACTCTTCCTGCAGGTGGTACCTTTATTTGAGCTCTCTTGTCACTTTTCATTGCTGCAGAAATTTTCTTCCTACCCTTTGTTTCAGACTACAGCGGCAGTTTCATCGTCTCTTGTTATCGCTGTTCCATTGATTGGTCAGCACCCTGCTTGCATTGGTTGGCTTGAGCGGCGGCGTTGAGCATTTCCGCTGCATAATAATGAAGGTCATCTTCAATTTTAGTGTCCTCTTCAGCCATCCTTTCGTCAGCATCCGCTTGATTTGCTGAATGTATTGCATCAAGCTCTTCCACGAGCCTCTTGAGAACATAGTAGGCTTTGTCATATTGCTAGTCACATCTCATCCTTTTTTCTTAACCATCAAATTTAGCTGTAGCAAGATGTCTTGCTTCGATAGTCTTGAGCTGCCATCCGATGCAGTTGTGTTGTAGTCCCTTGTATCAAAGGTTGGTTGTGACTTTGTAGTATTTGTGTACTGTTTGAGGATATACTTGTGTGGAAATTTGTCAGGCTTCAGATAGTCCAGTATGTTCATGATGTGAAGGTAGAACAAGCCTGCATTTTGTGATGAATGCAGAATACATAGTTTGTGAGCCAGCAATGAGTTTCATATATTTTGATATGATACTACTAGTTTAGCTATTTAATGACTTTGTTTTTCCGCTCACCTGTGTGTGTCCAAAGCTTGCATTCACACTCGTATATTTCATTCTCTGGGTCAGCTACAACCTAGAATTCATGCTTTGACCAGGAAAATCTTTCTTCATCATCATGGCCAGGCTTGTTGTGGTAGTACACATGATACTTAGTGGGCTTTGCTGTACACTTTGCGTGAAATAGCATGGCTTTTCTCATCCTAGTCCACATCTCGGTGTACATGGCTCTCGTGTACTTGATAGACATGTCTTCCTCGTAGCCGTAAGTCGTTTTTATCGCAGGATTGGTTTGCACATGTCAAAAAGTAAGATATTAGTCGAAGCAGAGTCATGGGTTTCATTTTTAAAAATTCAAAGTGCACATGTTGAAGGAAAACAGAACATGATGGGGGTGTTTTTTTGTGTCTTCATAACATGCTGGTCATTGTTTGCTCGTTCTCCTTCTGCATCTGAGTTTGTATGCAAGCATTTACCCGCCCAGCAAACTTGTGTAGGTTTTGGGTCCCCTTGACAAACCCTTTCTTGAGCACGTGGTTCATGCTTGCGCTTCGTTGTGTGGAAGTCATTCTAGCACAGAAAATGTTCTTGTAATATGCGAAAATCCACATTTTCCTATCACTCCACAGCTGCATCATCATCTGGTCGTTCTCCAGGCTGTACTTGTGCACGAGTTCAGCCCAGGCAGCTTCAAACTCCCTTGGCATCAACGGCCAGTTTAATATAGCTGTGAACTCCTCTTTGAATGTTTTATACCTTTTGTACAACAATGCAAGGTATTCCCTGTACTTCTTCATAATGTGCCAATGGCATAGCTTGTGGACGGTGTTTGGAAATGATTGTGGTATAGATTTCGCCATCGATGGGCACTGGTCTGCATGAATTAAAAAAAGGAAACTTGCTTCTTTTTTGCACTGATGGTGAACTTATGTTGTACAAGTACTTGAACTTCACATGTAGCAGTACGGCTATCTAAAAATGTCACATGTATTTTTTCTTACAGTAGTGTTGTTGAACTTTCGTGGTACCAGTGCTTGAACTTCACTGGTAGTAGTAGGACTACCTAGTAGTGTCACACTCAAAATTTTCTTAAAGCAGTGTTCTTAAACTTCTGTGGTACCAATGCTTGAACTTAACATACAAAACTACATTTTTCCTGAACATGTTACATATATTTTTCTTACAGCTTTGTTCTTGAACTTCTATGATTCCTGTATTTGAACTTCACATTCATAACTAATTTTTTCTAAACATGTGTTAGATAATTTTGCTTTCTTGTACTGTTAGTTGGACTTCTGTGCTAACAGTGGTTGAACTTCTTTCTTTACATTATTTTCAGAGAAAACCAATGTACCCAATATAGACCCATAGACTGAAAAGATGATGAAACTTGTAGAGGTTTTTTTTGAACTCACATGTTAGAATGCAAGTTGGGTGCTTGTTGTTCATGCACCGTACAAATGTATCGAACAACCACTTGAATGACTTTGCATCTTCGTCTCTGATAAGGGCAACAGCAAATATCATTGACTGCAAGTGATGGTTTATTCCAACAAACACTCCCAGAGGCATATGAAATCTGTTGGTCTTGTAAGTTGTGTTGAATGTTACGCAATCGCCAAAGTATTGATAGGCTCCTCGGCAGCTTGCATTGGACCAGAAAATGTTTTAAATTGACTTGTCCTTGTCTACTTGCATGCCATAGAAAAACTCATCATTGATTGCCTTCATGTCTTTGAAGAATTAAAAAAAGTTTCAACACATCATACAAATCATCTTTCCTTGCATTCATGGCTTTCCTGCAAATTACATGCAAACATGCATTTGTTATTTTTGCTAGCAAATGGTTGTGACCTAGGATGCTATGTAGTATGTGGATGTTTGAATACTTAGTAGTTTAGTAGGTCTCGTCCGGTCATGCTTAGGAAGTAGCTTCCATCTTCACTTTCAGATAGCATGGTCATGATTGTTGTGTGCTTGACATCATTGTATTGCAGGAGCTTTACGTACTCCAAAATAGTGGGGTCATAATTCTTGTGTGAGTGCAAGAATACCAGCATGTCATCAGTTTGCATGAGTTGGTGATTATGATTATACTCAATGTCCACTGCCACACATGTGTTATCCTCCTGCACCTTCACCCTCATTCTTACATTGCAGCCTCTGAAACAGAAGATGTGTGTATCCCTTGGAATGTGCAAACAAAATACTTGTGGTTGTCATTCCCCCCGTCTTTCTGATTCCAAAACTAGCATGTCTGACGTATTTGTTATAAAATTCCCTTGCTTTCTCTACATCTTGGAATCACATCTTTAGTCTTGTATTAGATAATCCGGGAGATTCGGCGACTGCAGAAAAAGAAAAAATAATCCAAACGGCACGTTAAAATGCAGTTTATGAACTTGTTATCCTGGAGGGAGCAAAAAATTTGCAGATAATACAAGATGCTTATATAAATATTTTTGTTTGACTTACGTGCGTGTATGATCGCAACTCCACCGGAGTCTGCTGCTATCCCTCTGGGATGGGGCATGGCGGAGTAATCATAGCAAGATGCAGGAGTGGATCACGAGGGGGAAGGAGGGCTGAAGATGGCCTCTCTCTTGTTTGCATCCTTTTTTGCTTGAGGTGGTTGTGGAGGTATTGCGATCCTGGTCTTGGTTTGCTCTCTTGTTTTGTGAAGCAATCCATCTACTTTATGTCCCGTACAATTCTGACTTGTAGCAGTAGCAGGATCCAACGGTGGTAGTGTGCAGAGCACTCTCCTCCGTGTGTGTGTTCCTGTTGGATTTGTCCTGGGATCTGGTTTAGTTGCTTCCCTTTAGCATTGATGAGGCATGGTACGTCTCCAACGTATCTATAATTTCTGATTGTTCCATGCTATTATATTATCTGTTTTGGATGTTTAATGGGCTTTACCAAGCACTTTTATATTATTTTTGGGACTAACCTATTACCCGAAGGCCCAGTGCAAATTGATGTTTTTTTGCTTATTTGAGTGTTTCGCAGAAAAGGAATATCAAACAGTGTCCAAACAGAATGAAACCTTCGGGAGAGTTATTTTTGGAACAAACCTGATCTAGAGGACTTGGAGTGGACGTCAAGAAAGAAGCAAGGACGCCACGAGGCAGGGAGGCGTGTGCTCCCCTGGGCGCGCCCCCCACCCTCGTGGGCCCCACGCAGCTTCACCGACCTACTTCTTCCTCCTATATCACTAAAAAAATACACTTCCGTGATGATACGTGTTTGTCACAGTAGGTCGCATTTTCTGTCATGCATGTACATCCATGACGATTTTATGACAGAATTAAGATAGTCATACCTGTGCTGTCGTAGAAGTGTTCCATGACATTACCAAAATTATCATCACGGAAGTGTTCACTTCCAAGATGATAAATCCCGCGTCACAGAAGTGCTTTCGTCAAGGGTGACCGACACGTGGCATCCACCGTAACGGAACGCCGTTAAGCTATCGGGTCGGGTTTTGGATCCGATAACCCGTTAACAGCCCCGACCAATGGGGATTTTCCACGTGTAAAATCATCATTAGCTGGAGGAAACACGTGTCGGATCATCGTTGTGACAGATGTCATCCACTCATTGGACAGAAGGCGCCTATGATACGTCGACACGTGGCACGGCCCAACAGAGGCCCATTCCTATGAAAAGGCCGACCCGTTTGACTTGGTCAAAAGGTGGCGGACTGGCCCATGTAAAGCCTGTTAATGGCCTGTTTGCATATAGCCCATTTACAGCCCGCTAACCCAAGGCACGTTATGCCCTATCCGAATTAGGCCCAATAGTGTCATCTGGGCCACCCAATATGATTCCATCCCGTTTTCACTTCTGGCCCATGATGTCTTTCGGCCCATATGAGGCCCTATGTAACTCTTGGCCTATTAACGGCTCGTGGTGAAACTGGCCCGTAATTAACAGTGTATAACTTTACACCCATTAACGGCCCGTGGTGAAACTGGCCCGTAATGAGCAGTGTATCACTTTATACCCATTAACGACTCGTTATTCCGTTGGGACATTTCCAGCCCATGTTATTTTTCGGCCTTCTCAGGGCCCATTTATTCTTGGCTCATTTCCAGTATTCATTTACTTACGGCCTGTTACTATCATTTTCTGCTTGTGGGCCAAATTCAGCCCGTGGTTATAGTTGGCCCGTTTGTGGTCCGTTAATACGTTGGGCCGTTTTCAGAGTGTCATCAAATACGGCCTATTAATGATGGACTGTTATGGTCGGTCCATGAACGGACGATTCCAACTCTAGCCCATTTACGACCATAATGCGGCCTGTTATTGGCCCATGTTTGGCCAATCGATCATACTACCCGTATAAGGCCCATTGATGATACGGCCCGTAGAAGGCCCACTATTTCTACGGCCTGTAGGAGGCCCAGTGTCACTACAGTAAATATTAGCCCATGGTTATTGTGGCCTAGTTTTGAAAAATAGGTTATTGCAGCCACTAGCAGACCGCGGAAAAAGAACTGCAATGACTACAAGCAAACAAATAAACAAGACAACAAGGAAATAAATAAGCAAGCAACTTACGCTAGGCTATCACGGCTATCACACATATTACATCCACTGGGCATCAAAGTTTGCCACCAGTGCAAATAAATGCGCCGACAAAAGAATATACAAAACTGAGAGCACTTCAGAAGGCACTAGGCCTGGCCAGGTCGGGCCCCCCAAACAGCTGAAGAAGCTGAGTAGACCTTAGTTGTGTCAACGATAGATGCATCAACACTAGATTTAAGTCATGATGGTGCGCACGGCAGTCCTCTGACATCTCCATTGCATCTTTGACTTCAAGTCGGAGCTAAGCTGAAACAAGCCTTTCAGCTTTAAGTTGAGACTGAAGAAGTCGAACTGGTTGAGGCAGCGACTGCACAGAGGTTATCTCACACCTACTGGTGAGTAGCTTCAACTCACTGTCTTCATCCAGACAGGACCTTGGGGTCATCTCGCTGTCCTCAAGATGGTTTGGCTCACCATCTTCCCTAAAGTTCTGGCTGGCGTAAGAGATAGGAGTCTGAAACAGAAACAAGGAGACACGTAACAGGTTTCACAATTATATAAGCAAATAAATGGATCTGTTCTGCATAAGGAACGTGTTTTTACAACTACAATTTGAAACTGGTAGTTGTTGCAAACATCCAATCAGATGTAAACAGCAAAGCAAACAATAGTGGAGGAAATGATGCCTATCCAAATCTATACTAGAACAAAGTTTGAAGGCTTGAGAAGGATGAACTTACATTACATGTTAACATGGGCTAGACAAAGCCCTTCTCCATGTTGATGGAAGGATAATTCAACAAATTCCCCAAAGAAAATTCTTTATAAGCATTGCCATTATTCTACATTTTGCAAAGAGTAAATATAGATCAAATAATATTGGAAGAAATAGAGGATAATGAAGCTCAGGTGCAGACTGATGATACATAATCAAATAGCAATTAATTAAGTACAACATTACAAGGCAAATGGGAGAGAGGTACTGACAAGAGCAATGCAGAGCCCATTATTGTTTTGAGATCGTATGATCCTTTGAGCAAGGAGATTCATCTAAAATTAGCTTTCATACAAGAGAGAAGGTAAGGCACAAGCAGAAATTTAGGAGTTCAAATTTTGAATTGATATCATAGACAGTACCTGGCGCTGGGCTCCCAGCAGTTCTAATAGGGGTTTGGCCACTGGAGTAGGGGTAAAGTGTGGTATAGTTAGGCCTGTGTTTTCTATGGCTGCTGATCTATCTGATTTAACAGGTATCACTACCTTTTCCAAATACCTAGTTTGTACTCCTTGAGGATCTGCACTCACCCTCTTCCTTTTGGACATCTATTACGAAATAACAACATTTGACTGGAAAAACATAGTGTGACGACACATGGAATAGGTACGGAAATTGGATAGGTATGGCATATACTCATATATGATGCTTAAACTAAGCAGATGGTGTAACAAAGTAGAAGTAATGCAAGAGGTCAGATGCAAAATATGTGCGACCAATACAACTTTGCAAAGTTAGAGCAAGCACCTTGATGGGTGAATAAGATATGCCATCCTCCACCATGCCAAGTTTGTTAGCCAGTGGATCGTTCCGCAATATTCCTGTCGTGCGCCCATTCTCATATTCATTTTCATAATGTTCAATATCTGACATGCATGAAAACATAAAAACAAGTGAGATTTTCTTTGTAATGCAGAAGTGATTCTAATCCAATAGTGCCTCCCTGTAAACCCCTTTGTGTTATCTTTGCAATTCTTTTAAAAGATGCCATGCATGCTATAATTTGTTGTGTGCATTAATATAATGTGGCCTACTACTCAAAATATGAGAGCTCCAGAAGCGATGACACTTCGCAGATGATAGCTTCAACATATAGTAAAGAAGAACAAGTCGACCTGACCTGACATATTCAAAATATACTAAGGGAGAACAACTCGAGCTGACCAGTCGATCGTAAGAGAAGAGTATCATCTTAAAGAAGAGTAGAAGAGCAAGCAGATTGAAGATATTACAAGTCTTTCAATACAATGTCGGTTGGCCACCCATGATGAACCAGAGCGCACAGAGAAATACTATTCTTTCCGGTCTCTCCATATGTGGCTGACATGCATTTCAAAACTAAAGTAGGAACATTTAGCAAACTAATTAAACATCTCTCAGTTTTACTAATATCAGCAATAATATCAGATATGAATTTGTACAACTAAGCTTGTTTAGCTTGATGGGTGGAGCAGTGCTATTACGACACGAACCACGTAGGCCGATTGTGGTCATCATAAAATGGGGAAAACATAAGCATGATGAGTACAGTGTTGACCGTGGCAGTGGGATGGCAGATCTGAAGCTGCAAACCGCGCAAAGGGTAGTTAGCAATCGATGTTTGCTTTGAAATAACAACTAAGATTTGGTATGGACAAGAAAGTACGGTCAACAAGTGACAAAGAAATGCTATTATGCTGTCTCTCTATATGCCGCGACATGCATTTGGAAACTCAAGTGGGACCTTTAGCTAACCAATTAAATGTTTCGGTTAACTAATATCAGTATCATATCACAATCATATTTGAACAACTAAGCTTTTGAATTCTGAGTGTTGTGTTGTTTAGCTTGAAGGGTGGAGTAATGCTAGTACGACAGAAAGCACCTACGCAGATCATAGTAGAGTAGATAAAAGGGGAAAACCCTAAGCATCAAGAGAAAAATCAGGAAAGTGGAACTAGCTGGACTAGTGGGTGGCACACATGCTTTTTTGAAACAAATATAGAAACATCAGGTGACCAATTAAACGTTCTCTGTTTTAGTGATATGAGCATCATATCAGATTTGTATTTCACTTGAGGTCTCGAGGAGCAGTGTGTAACGCCCCGAGACCGATGTGCCGGGTGTCTTCCCGTTATTTTCTGTTGTTGCCTTGTCATTTGCTTGCGTGTCATGCATTTCATATCATGTCATCATGTGCTTCGCATTTGCATACATGTTCGTTTCATGCATCCGAGCATTTCCCCGTTGTCCGTTTTGTAATCCCGCGCTCCTATGTCCTCCGGCGTCTCCTTTTACCTCTTTTCGTTCGTGGGTGTTAAACGTTCTCGGATTGGACCGAGACTTGCCAAGCGGCCTTGGTTTACTACCGGTAGACCGCCTGTCAAGTTGCGTGCCATTTGGACTTCGTTTGATACTCCAACGGTTAACCGAGGAACCGTAAAGGCCTTGCGTGTGTTGCAGCCCAACACCCCTCCAAAGTGGCCCAAAACCCACCTAAACCCCCTACATCATCTTGGTCGTTCGATCACGATCGCGTGGCCGAAAAGCGCACCTCATTTGGACTCTCCTAGCTCCCTCTACCAATACATATGTGGCTCTCCCCGAAACTTCGCGGACGAAACCCTAGCCCCGATCCTCTCGCGCCACCGAACATGTCCACCGCCCCCGCCACCTCACTCTGGCGAATCAGCGCACGCCACATCAGCCGCGCCGCCGCTCCCAACCTCTCAGCGCCCGCCACTTGTCACCGCCGCCTCCCACCACCGCGTGGCCCGCGGGGCCCAGATCCGGCCCGTGCGGGCCCGGTCGCCTCCGCCGCCGCCCGCAGGCGCGTGCCCGCACCCGCCGCCTCGCCTCTCGCCAGAAACGCCGCGCCCCGCCGCATTGATCACCGCGCCGCCATGCGCCGGCCACTGCGCGCCACATCCGCGGCGACGATTACCGTTCGCCAGGCCCTCCGCCCGTGTCCCGCTCGGCCCCGCCGACTCCTCCGCCGTCCGGCCGTCGCCTCGCCTCGCTCTGCAGCCGCCCCAATGTTACATCGCCAGATCTCGCTCCTCGCCGACGTTCAAGCTCGCCGGAGCTCCCCGGCCGGATCCGGTTGCCGGGACCAGATCCACCAGTCCCACGTACCAAACGCCTCCACTCCATCTCGGATCCCTCCGTCCCGCACCGTCCCATCCCGGGTTGATTTTTCTTAGAGGGGTATAATTTTCGACTAAGTCCCCAGCATTTTTTTGCATTATTCATTGCATCATAACATTGCATCCGTGGCTCCGTTTTGGGCGTGTAGCATATCAAATTGTTCGTCCCGACGAGTACTTCATTTCATTCCATTGCACCATGTTCATTTGAGTTCATCTTGATGCAAGAGTGCTATGCAATGTTAGTTTCAGATTCTTAGCAGAATTTGGACATTTGTCATTTTTGCCATGATTAATGTGTGCCTCCTATGAACTTGAGCCCTACATGTGTTTTGTAGTATGCCATGCCATATTTACAGGGGTGTATGCCATGTATTTTTGTGATCTTGGTGGTGACTAGCACAAGCATGCAAAGTAGCTCTCGTAATGTTGCTGATTTCAGGGACTTAGAAATCTTCCAAGGCTTTTACCTGATAATATTTTTATGCCATGTATTCATGTTGCTACAGAGTGATCCATGCCTCTTTTGAGCATGATTAGTAAGGATGTTTTGTAGATATTATTGTGCTGTATCCATCCATGTTTTTGTTTGCAATTATGGAGCACCCTAGCTTGAGTCAATCGAGCTCTACTTTTGCTATAAAATGTTCCTGGCAGAATGTTTACGTGTTAAGCATTTTTGCCAAGCTTGTTGTAGTTGATCCATGCATGCTATGAGGTTGTTCTTTCCAGGTTTAGCTTTTATGCCATGTCTACTTGCTGGGTGTATGCTTAGTTTGTCATGCAATGCCTTGTGGTGAGTGCATCGAGCTCGTAAACATGCCTACTTAATATCTGTTTTGCCATGTTCCAGTTTTCTGCCAAGTCTGAATCTGTTAACGAAAGTTGCTATGTTCACATGGTTCCCGTTGTTTTTTATGATCCCTTTTGGCTTATGGTCAGTAAGGGACTTTTGTTTTATGCTTTGAGTAGCCTCATTCCATGCCTTGCTTTGCCATGATATGTTCCTGTAGCATGTTGTTATATTGCTCTAAACATTGCTTCCTGATGTTAATTCCTGACATGTTGTTAATTTCACTAAGTCTGTTGTCGGGGGTTGGGTGCGACATATGCCAATGGATGGCTTATCATGGTGGGGGCGAGTAGAACATCGCCAGTGCCTGGAAGCGAGATGAGGCGTAGACACGTACGCCGATGAACTTTACCCAGGTTCGGGGCTCTCCTAGGAGATAACACCCCTAGTGCTGCTCTGCGGGGTCTCCGCATGATCACTAAGGCAAAATTGAGTACAATGGTGCTCCTCGAGCTGTATCTGTGGACAGGAGGAGGCTAGGCAAGCCCTCTTCCTTCTCTAAGGTCTGGTCTAGTTCTAATGGGTCGGAACCCTTTGCATGGGTGCCCTGGGGGGTTTATATAGGCCTACCCCCCAGGGGTACAATGGTAAACCAACTGGGCGCAGGGCCCAGCCGTCAGTCTCTTCGCCTGCCATCTTCTTTGCCGACTGCTGGGGCCCGCCGGCTGGTGGGCCCCGCCGACTGGTCTGGTACGGAGCCGACAGGCCGTACCCGCCGCTTGCGGGTCTTGCCGGCTGCCGATTATTGTAGCCGTGCTTCTAATGACGCATGCTTGGTCATGGGGTCATGGCTACAACCCTGCTACCTGGCGGGCGATTACTGCAGCCACTCCCCGTCAAGTCTGGTTAATTGCATGTGGGACCCATAGGAGGGGCAGGCCGACTTCCGAGGGCCGGCTCCCTTCGGGTCCGGCTGGTGGCGCTCTTGCCGTTTTCTGGACTCTTGCTGGCCGGTAGGGCCTATCGTCCGTGGACCGTACCAACAGGCCGTCGTGGGTGCAGGACTCCGCTTACTGTGGCTGATGTTAGGGATGGCATGGCAACAGTGCCTCGCTGGACGGAGATCTCCGCTGGTACGGCGCACTGTGGCCTAGCCATCCCATGAAAAGGGGAGGGAGTGGGCTTTACTATGGCCACTCCCGTCCCATCCCCCTTATGAGGGCATGGGCTTGTTGGTTTTGTTGGCCAACTCCCCGTGGCCGGCTTCTCTGGGAGCCGCCAGGCGGGAGTCGGCCCGTCTTGACCTCGCCTCCAGGACTCGGTCGCATGCGGGCAGTCGGCTGTTCCTTCAGCCGACCTCTGGAAGGCGGTTCTCCATCTTGGTGTCTTGAGGGGCACAGTCAGCCCCGATGTCTTGAAAGGTTCTGGGCCTCGGGTTAGCCTACCCATGGCCCATTACTCTGACAATAGTCCCCGAAGCTGGTGAGGCGCTGAGGACGATTAGCCGAGGAGCCTCAGCAGTTTATTTCTCTGAGTGCTTGAGGTGAGACCTCGTTTGACTTCTGCTGGGCCGACTGGTAGGAGTCGGAGTCGCCTGACCTTGACTTGTCCAAAAATGCTTTCGAATTCCCCGGCGGGAACTCAGTAGCGTGTGAGCTAAGCTTCCTGACCGCCGCCCACTCCGTGCCCGCCACGTGGCAACCAGTGGCTGGGCCAGCCCACCTACCCATCCATGAGATGGGACATGTCTACAGACGGGGCCCGCCACTACCACGCCTCGGCATGCGAGCGGATCCGCTGCGGCTGTGGGGGCAGTTGAGGTTCCCATGGAATTACCGCGCAGTAACTTTGCGCGATAAACATGGGGGGCGTGGAGTAGTGGGCGCAGTAAATCCCACAACTGCCCCCTCGGCTTCGCAGCCCACTGGGCTATAAGTAGGGGGAGGAGGGGAGACGGCGGAGCACGCGCGTCCCACCTCCCCACTGCTTCTTCTTCTTCTTCTTCTTTCTCACTCCACCGCACCTCAAGCTACGTCAAGCGCTGGGGCAGTCTGCTCATGATGAGCTCTTCCTCCGCCGTCACGCCCCCTATGGCGTATTCCGGCACCTGGGATGGTTCGGAGGTTCACGACGACCACGTCGATTTCCTCCACAAGACGCGTTGGTTGCCTGGCGAGTACCTCGTGAGGGTCCGCCTCACGCGGAGGGGCCGACACGTCAATTTCTTCCGCTCGCACTGCCTGCACGGCCTGTGCCTGCCGGCGAGCAACTTCTTCCGCTCCTTCCTTGAGTTCTACAGACTCCAGCCTCACCACCTCACCCCCAACATGGTGGTGTTGCTGTTCGCATTCGTCACCCTGTGCGAGGGCTTCATCGGCGTTCTCCCCATCATGGAGCTCTGGGGGGAGTTCTTCTACTCCAAGCTTGGCACCCAAGTCGCGGGCATGCCGGCTCAGCGCGGCGCGTTCATCGCCGTGCGGAGGTCGGGGGCCGACAACCCGTTTCCTTCCATCAAGCTGATCAAGTCGGTGAAGATGTGGCAGCGGTCGTACTTCTACGTGAAGAACGTCTCCGCGGAGGGCGACTGGATCAACCTGCTGGCCTTCATAGCCGGCCCGCCGGCTAGGAGGCAACCCAACTGGTCATACCGGGCCCGGACGTTGACGCAAGCGGGAGCCGGTGCCGTTGCGCGGCTTCGAGTACTGGCGCAGTCGGAGGGCCTGACCGGGCCGGACTTGCTGGCCGCCTTCGTGGCCCGCCGAGTGCTCCCTCTTCAAAGTCGCCCCCACATGATCTGCCAGATGAGCGGGCACCAGGACCCGAGTCGGATGTGCACCAAGGAGATGCCTCACGAGGAGGTGGCCTATGTGGTGAATTATCTGGCGAGCTGCGACCTTCAAGAAGAGTGGCAATTCGGCAAGGAGCCATATTCATGTGCCGCCCCTCCGCCTCTGGTGAGTCATTTTCTTTTTCTCTTTCTCTCTGACTTCTTCGTTGCCGAGTCCGTTTTGTCTGATCTGACCAGCCGGCTTTGGTCAGAACCCCCTCCTCCAGCCGGCAGCCGACACCGCAGGGCCGGACCGCGAATTCCTCCCCGACCGTGCGGAGAGTGATGTTGACGACCCCGACCTAGGGGCGGTGTCCCTGGAGGACGACGCCGAGGGAGGAGGCGGCGCAGCGGGCGGCCCGAGACTTGGGGCCAGTCTCGAGGACTGGCCCGATGATGACGAGGAGGTCATCCCACGCCACCAGCCAGGAGCCGGCTAGTTGGGCGCGGGCTCGTCAGCTCCACCGGACGCCCAAGGCGGCGGCAAGAAGCGCAGGGCTGGGGTGAGCCTGTTTGGCAGCCGTCCGAAGAAGCCGAAGGGCTCAGCCACGGCGACCAAGCGGGACGAGGCGGCTGCAAAGGCCAACCGCTTCCGCAAGGTGGTGAAGACGCCGCAGCTTATTTCAGGGTAAGCACCACCTCCCCTCGTATCTTCATATTTCTTTATTGAGTCTGTCTGAAATTTCTTTACTTCGTTTTCCGGCTTTAGGGCCCTCTCTCTCTTGAGAAGTCGGCCGCCGGCTCCGTCGTGAAGTTGGCGGAGACCTCCTCCACCACCCGGCGGGTTGACCCCGCCGCCGACCTCCAGGAGGCGATGGATCGGAACGCGCAGGAGGCGCATGAGCAGCGGGAAGCCGCCCGCCTGAAGAAGGTGGAAGCCGACAAGGCGGAGGCCGCCGCTCTAAAGAAGCTGGCGGAAACCGAGGCCGCCAATGCGGAGAAGAAGCGCACGGAAGAAGCGGCACACCACCAGTCGCCAGTGTTTGTCGTCCCCTTGAACTCCGCACCGCCGCCACCGGAGTTCTCGGCGCAAACTGGGGAAGCCAGCGACGAGAACCCGGTCATGGAGAGGGACGCTGAAGTCACCGCTACGCCGGAGGTCATTGCGCCGCCACCGCCACCCGCCGGAGGCGCGCTAGGCGGACAATCGGCGGATCCGCCAGTGCCGCCAACCGGAGGCGCGGCGGCGACGGGCCTGGCCCTCAAGGTCGGTACGCCGACGCGCCACCGTCTCGCGAAGGCAGCCTCATCGCCGCGTCCTCTGGATACCGGCGCTGCGAGCTCCTCGATCCCGGACACCGAGGTGTCGAGCGCCGCGCCCACCGGGTGGGTGCGGGGAGGCAGGACGGGCCCGTTGAACCGGGCGCTCCTGGACGTCCAAACCAAGCTCCGGGCCGAGGGTGACGCCATCAAGGAGTGCAACAAGGCATACCTGGCGTCACGAACGGCCATCCGAGTACGCATCCTTTCTTTGATTTGCTTCATTGTTTTTTCTTTGTGGGGGCGCGCCAGCACACCCACTAGGTGTAGTCCCCGAGTTTCGGGCCGGTTGCTGAGCAGGCGCCTCGGAACTCTAATCGGCGAGTTCCAAGTACCAACACTTTCTTCTGAAATTTTGATGCAGGATTACTACAATCTTCGCGTGACCTCCTTCAACGCCAATGTTGAGGAGCTGGCCAAGCGGACCGCCGACTTGTCGGACAGCCGGGGTGAGCTTTCTTCTTTCTCTGCGGGGGCGCGTTGGCGCACCCGCGGGTTGTAGTCCCCGAGATTCGGGCCGACTGCTGAGCAGTCGGGCCGGATCTCCACGGCGACCTTTCTTCTTTGCTGACGACAGATATCCCTCCCCCTCTTTTTTCACAGGCCAACGCCGCCCTTCAGCAGCAGCTGGGCGAAGTCAAAACCGCGCTGTGCGTTAGGGAGGAGGAGTGCGGCCGGCTGACGGAGGAGCGCGACCGGCTGGCTACGCAGCTGGCGGAGCAGAAGGAGTTGCTCCAGAGGGCCCAGAAGGAGGTGGAGGACAAGGAGACCGCCCTTCTTGCTGAATTTGCATCCGAGCGCTCCTCCTAGACCGACAAGGAGGCGACGCTGGTCTCTGGCTTCCAGGCAATCGAAGATCTTGTCGATGGTGAGCTTCCATTTGTTTCCTTTTTCGGGCTGCCAACTGCTAGTCAAGTCGGCCTTAAATTTTTAAATTTGTTTCTTTGCTCTTCTTCCTTAGCAGGCTTCTTCCCCGGCCATTCTGACGCCGCCAATCAGGCCATTGAGGCTGATCGTGAAGCACGGAGGGCGGACGGCGCACAGGTCGCCGCTGATGCCCCCCGAACTCTTAACGAGCAGATTCTGAGCATCGAGGTCCGTCTTTGGCCTGCCCACCGGATGCTGCGCCGGCTTCAACGTGTCGGCGCCCAGGCAATTGCCGCCCTTTGGCCGCACATGCAGGCACCACGCACCCCCAGTCGGACTGCCGACTAGTTGGAGGTGGCAGCCGGACGTCTTGAGGCCTGGAAGGGCTCCGCAGCCCGAGCTGGAGCCCACTGGGCCTTGGAATTCGCCAAGGTGTGGTATCCTGGGCTGAGTTTAGCCCAGTTAGCCATGTTCCGGCTGGAAGGTCAGGCGGAGCTGGCAACGGTGGAGGATGATCTCGTCAGGCATGCCACATCAATCGCTGAGTACACCGACACTAGTGTCTTCGTCCTAGAGTGGGCTGAGAACGGCGAGGAGGCGCCGCCGGAGTGGTTCGGGCTGAACCCGGATGACGGCGAGGACTCGGTGGAGGTGATCGATTCCAGTGGCGAAGAGGAAGGCGAGGAGGAGGAAGGAGACAAGGAGGAGGCGCCAGAGGTCGAGGCAGACGTCCAGCCCCAGCCCAACCGCGCCTCTAGCAACGAGCCGCGCACAACTGAGCCAGTTGTCGCCAGGGGTGATCAGGCGGAGACCAACGAGCCGACTGCCCCGCCAACTGGCACCGCCGACCCCTCTGGTCCTCCGAGTCCATCCGTGGCTTCCTAGGCTGCCACTTTATGTTTGTTTTTCCTTCTTAGTAGTCTCAACGAACTTGTTATTTTGCACAATTCCACCCACTGGGTGTGGGTGTATCTTGAGCTTCTATTTGATGATTCGGCCAAGGACCTTTCTATGTAAATATTTATCCTCGTTCTATCTCTTCTTGCTTATTGCTCTTTGACTTTTTCCTTTGCTGCCTTCCCTTGGTTGCCGTTTGGCTAGTTGGACAGCCGCTCAGCGGACTGCCGCTATATCAAATAGTTGGCTTCTTTGCGTGGCAAGTACTTAGCCATTTAGAGTTTTTAGCAAGTTAGTTTAGAAAACGGCGAGCCGGCTGCTCGAGAGTCGGTTGCAAAAGGCTGGAAACCGGCTTAAGCTATGTGCATGCTTTGCGTCCTTAGCCATTTTTCATATGGACACCCATTCTACCTTACTCCTGCTTGCCAGTCAGTCGCTCTGCGATCTGCGGCTTCTAACAGGAGACGGGTTGAGTGCCACA
Source organism: Triticum monococcum (assembly GCA_034509565.1). NCBI lineage: Eukaryota > Viridiplantae > Streptophyta > Magnoliopsida > Poales > Poaceae > Triticum > Triticum monococcum. The sequence continues at coordinate 395,813,219 of CM067846.1, read as the reverse complement.
CACTACTTGTCCAGCTGTAGGTGTTGGCATTCTGGGAACGGGGGTCCCCAGACTTGCCTGCCAGCGGCCTGCGGCGTGGCTCGAGTGGGGACCTAGCACGGCCCATCTTCATCAACACGAGGCTCAAGACCCTCGCGAGGCGGACGACACGGCACATCCTCAGGCACAGCCTCGTCAGGCTGGCTCACGAGGAGGCGGAGAGTTCAAGGCGGGGTACCTCGCGAGGTGCCCATGACGCAAGCCATGACGACACGGGGCACCAGGCGGGTGCCAGCGCGTGCAGCGTCCCTCTTTCCGCTTTGGTGCAAAGGGGGCAAGCGTATCCACGGAGTACCGAGGCATCAGGAAAAGGTTGCCACTTCAGTGCAACGAGACCAAGGCCAGGAGGACTACAAGACGGAGGTCACCATGGAGCCCACCGCGGCGTCATCACCAGAGCCTTTGGCAGGCGAAGACTGCTTTTGTCAGGATAGATGTACTCACTGTCCCCCTTCAAATTAGCCCGCCATTGTTGGATCCCTTCCCGCTCAATATTTGGGGAGAGGACCAGGGCCTCTATAAATAGGACTAGCCACCCACATAGCAAGGGGGTAGGTTGGTCGGTTCATTCAGTTCGGTTTGGTTTGGATCGATTCCTGTTCGTTCAGTCCGCAAGTAGAGAGAGAGAGAGAGGGTGACTGAGCTCTTCACAACAGTTCATCACCACAGCCAAGAACAGACCCTCGCGAGGCTGTTCTTCCTTGTATTGTTCATCCACACCAGCCCCAGGAGGCAATCCATCCACCACACACTGGAGTAGGGTATTACACCACATCGGTGGCCCGAACCAGTATAAATCTTGTGTCTTTCGTGCAGTTCTTTTAGTAGTTTAGATCCCCTCGAGACGGACAGGTTGAAGGCGAGATTTCCGCACGCACCCCAGTGTTCGAACCTTAAGGGTCTGCCGGAACCCGAAATCCGATAGCAGGAAGTCATTTCATAGCTCAAGACGGCAAGTCCCGGGGCCGACTAGTCGAACCCAGTGCCAAGAGAAAAAGAATAACATACTCATAGGTATAACCCATTATGATATAGATAAAAGAAGGCAGTCCCCGAGATCTTCTCGAGGGGCCCAAAGTCTTTGTACTTTAATACAAAAGGTAGCGTGATACATACTGCATTAACTGTAAAATCTTTGGAGGAGATTTGCATTCCATGGTCGCTCCGTCTCCTTGCCGGAGTCGTCTCTTTTGCGTGCTCGGGGCTTCTGAGCGTCGATCAGGTAGTAGGAGTCATTTCCCAACACCTTGCTGATGATGAAGGGGCCTTCCCAAGGTGCTGAGAGCTTGTGCTGGCCAGCTGTTCGCTGAATCAGCCAAAGCACAAGGTCTCCTTCTTGGAAAGATCACGGCTTGACCTTCCGATTGTTGTATCGGCATAGGCTCTGTTGGTAGATGCTGGACCGGCTGAGTGCCAACAGCCGACCCTCTTCCAGCAGATTGATGCTGTCTTGACGTGCTTCCTCTGCTTCCTCCTCGGTGTACATGGTGACTCGAGGGGAGTCAAACTCTATGTCCGTTGGGATGATGGCTTCGGCACCGTAGACGAGAAAGAAGGGCGTGAAGCCGGTTGACTTGTTTGAGTCGTGCGCAGGCTCTAGAGGACGGCTGGCAACTCATCAAGCCAGCAGCCTGCCGAGCGCTCCAGAGGCTCGACCAGCCAGGGCTTTATGCCGGACATGATTAGGCCATTTGCTCGCTCTACTTGGCCGTTGGACTGCGGATGGGCAACGGATGCTAAGTCCAGTCGGATGCCCTATGTCGCGCAAAAACAGGCCAAGGCACCTTTGGCAAAGTTTGTGCCGTTGTCGGTGATGATGATGTGCGGTATGCTGTAACGAATTGTGATGAAGGAGATGAAGGTCACAGCAGTCGGACCATTCAAACTCCTAATTGGCTTTGCTTCTATCCACTTGGTGAACTTGTCCACTTCAACAAGTAAATGAGTCAAACCACCTCGCGCCGTCTTGAATGGTCCGACCATGTCCAGGCCCCAAAGAGCAAAGGGCCAGGCAATAGGAATAGTTTTGAGCGCCGAAGCTGGCTGATGAGGCTTAGAGCGGAACTTCTGGCACCCCTTGCATTTTTGGACTAGAGACTTGGCGTCCTCAAGAGCAGTCGGCCAGAAGAAGCCATGGCAGAAAGCTTTGGCGACGAGTGCTCTTGAAGCCGCATGATGGCCACATTCGCCTTGATGGATGTCTTTGAGGATTGCCTGGCCTTGCTCTGGCTCCACACACCGCTGGTGAATACCAGTGACGCTGCGCCTTATGAGTTCTCTATTGATGATGGTGTACACTGCCGCCCGGCGTTGCACTTGCCGAGCTGAGCTCTCATCGGCTGGTAGCTCTTTGTTCACCAAGAATTTGAGGATGGTTGGGCCCATGAATGTGCTGCAATTTCTGCAACCGCCAAGACTGCGACTCGGACGAGGGTGGGTGGGCTGGGAGGTGGCGGGTTGGAGTCGGCAGCCGCTTGCTGCATCAATGAAGTCCCCGGGCAGATTGGCGTAGTCCTCGGGCCGGGTTCTGAAGTCTCCAGGCCGGCCGCCGCAGTCCCCGGGCCGGGTGCGACTGCCACGATCCTCGCGCCGTCTGCCGGAACACTCGCGCCGACTGTGGGGGCTCTTGAGTCGGATCCGACTACTTCAGGTGGAGCCGGCACGAAGATGGAGTATGACTCCGGTGATGGCTTGACGGATGGCTTGAGGAGGCGCTGAAGGGCGACGCCAGACGGTATAGCCTGACGGGTGGAGCCGATTCACGCCAGGGCGTCTGCTTGGTCGTTGTCGTTTCTTGGTACATGGAGAAACTCGCATCCCTCGAAATACCCACTGAGTTGCTGTATGAGGAAACGGTAGCTCGCCATGTTTGCGTCCTTGGCGTCCCAATCGCCTGACGACTGCTGGACCACCAAGTCGGAGTCACCATAACACAGGATCCGGCGAATGCCGAGCTCTTTGGCTAGCCGGTGCCCGTGAATGAGTGCCTCGTACTCGGCGACGTTGTTGGAGGCGGCAAAATGGATTTGCAACACATACTTGAGCTTGTCGACCTTGGGAGAGCTGAGGACGATGCCTACTCCCAAGCCAGTGCGCATCTTGGAGCCGTCGAAGTGCATTCGCCAACGGGTGGAGTCGGGCGCTGGTGGTAGATACTAGGTTTCGGCCCAGTCGACAAAGAAGTGGGCCAACGCTTGTGACTTGATGGCAGTGCGAGGCTGGTAGTAGATGGTGTAGGGGGCCAAATCTATGGCCCACTTGGCCACTCGTCCCGAAGCGTCTCGGCTGCCGATGATCTCGGCTAGAGGAGCCGTGCAGACCATAGTGATTGGATGCTCTTGGAAGTAAGGCTTCAATTTCTTGGCGGCAAAATGCACACCATAGCACATCTTCTGGTAGTGGGGGTAGTTTTGCTTGGAGGTCGACAGTACTTCACTCAAATAATACACCGGTCTCTGAACTGGTAGTGCTTTGCCTTCCTCCTTGCGCTCTACTACAATGACCGTGCTGACCACTCAGCTGGTGGCGGCGATGTAGAGGAGCATGGGCTCCTTAGGAGTCGGAGCCGCCAGAACAGGTGGAGTCGCCAGCATCCTCTTTAGTTGGACAAATGCTTCGTCCTCCTTGTAGTTCCACTCGAAAAAAGTGGTCTTCTTCATGAGTTGGTACAGGGGAAGAGCCTTCTCGCCCAACCGACTGATGAATCGGCTGACGGATGCCAAACAGCCGGTTGTACGTCCAGTAGTCGGCTGGGTACCTCCATCCTTTCAATTGCCTTGATCTTCACAGGGTTGCATTCTATGCCGCGTTCGGAAACCAGGAAGCCAAGGAGCTGGCCGACTGGTAATCCGAAGATGCATTTCCCCAGGTTAAGCTTGATCTAGAATCGGTGCAAGTTGTCGAAGGTTTCCTTGAGGTCTTCCAGCAGTGTTCCACGCTTCCCCGTCTTTACCACCACATCATCCACGTAGACGTGAGCATTTCTGCCGAGCTGCTTGAGGAGACACTTCTGCATGCATCGTTGGAAGGTGGCGCCGGCATTCCTCAAGCTGAACGTCATGGTTAGGTAGCAGAAAGCTCCAAACAGCGTGATGAAGGCAGTCTTCAGCCTGTCGGCTGGGTTTAACTTGATCTGGTGATACCCTGAATATGCATCCAAGAAACTCAATAGCTCGCATCCGGCTGTGGAGTCTATCACTTGGTCGATCCTTGGCAAGGCGAACGGGTCCTTGGGGCATGCTTTGTTGAGGCTTGTGTAGTCAATACACATTCGCCATTGCTTGTTCTTCTTCAGTACCAAGACCGGGTTGGCCAACCATTCTGGGAAAAATACTTCCATGATGAAGCCGGCTGCGAGCAGCCGGGCTATCTCTTCTCCAACAACTCTCGTCTTTTGTTCTGACAAGCAGTGTAAAGTCTGTCAGACTGGTTAGGCATCAGATCGGACGTGTAATTTGTGCTCGGCGAATTTCGTCGGGACACCTGGCATGTCCTTGGGGGACCATGCGAAGATGTCTCGATTCTCATGGAGGAATTTAATGAGCTCGCCTTCCTATTTGCTGTCGAGGTTGGCGCATACAACAGCGTACCTCTCTGGGTGCTCCGGGTCCAAAGGTATCTTCTTTGTTTCCTTCGCCAGCTTGAACGAGCCCTCAACTTCCGACTCTTTTGGATCAAGCGACATCTCTGGCCGCTTGCCTGCCATCGCCACAACTCAATCTAGCAGCCGCTTCTCAGCTGCGATCACGAGGGACTTAGCCAGCCGACTGCTCTCTGATGCGCAGGCAGACGACTTCTTGTAGTCGCCAGTTATGGTCAGAATCCCTTTGGAACTCGGCATCTTCATCTTGAGGTAGGCATAGTGGGGGACGGCCATGAACTTGGCCAGGGCTGGCCGGCCAAGCAATGCATGGTATGGGCTCTCTAGGTCCACCACCTCGAAGCATATTGACTCATGGCAGAAATGATCTTTGTCTCTGAAGAGGATGTCGATCAAGATCTTGCCGATTGCCGATTGACTATGCCGTGGAACACCGTCCGGCCGGACTGCAGTTGCCTCTGCCTGATTCCCAACTTCTCCATGGTGTCTTTGTACAAGATGTTGATGCTGCTACCGCCGTCTATCAGGACTCTAAAAAAACGAGCAGCTCGCTTGTCCGTGGCAAAGGTGGCGTCCAAAACCATGGCATAGGAGCCAGATCTGGGCATTACTTCGGGGTGGTCAGCCCGACTCCAGCTGATGGTCTTCTCTGACCAGTGCATGAACTCAGGTGTGTCAGAAGCTACTGTATTCACCTCCTGCTGCTGCAGCCGTTTGCTGCGTCGATCGTCGGCCACACTGGTGAACACGACGTATGCGCCCTGCTCTTCTGGGTACTCGTCTTGCACTACGCCGACTGGTCTGACCGCCGGCTGCTTGGGCGGAGGGGGAGGCGGCTGCCCAGCAGGTGGGGGAGGCATAAGGCCGTCTCCTTTTGCGATCCTGTTGAGCCAGTGGCATTTCCGAGTGGTGTAGTTGGATGGCTTCACGTCACTGTGGAACTTGCAGGGTCCATCCAGAGTCTGCTCATACGAGAAAGCCGGCTGCCAGTTGGACTTGCCGCCCTTCTGACGTCTGGGCGGAGGCTGCTCTTCCGGCTGTTGATCTTCAATTGTTGCCACCTGTCGACTGGTGGAAGTCGGCGGGGGGGGGGGGGGGGCTTTACGCTTGTGGTCGTTCTGCTGTTGACGCCGACTGGTGTCTCCGGCTGGGGTTCGGGGAGCCTGAGGAGCCACTTTGCCGGTTGCGCTGACTTGAATCTCCGTCTTCATGGAGGAATCAGCCGTGGCATATTTGTCTGCTATGATCAGCAGCTCGTCGAGGGTTTCTGGCTCATCGCAGAGAAGCTTGTGCTTGAGGAGGGTGCCCTCTCGGCATCCTGCAGTGAAGTACTCAATAGCCTGCACCTCGTGCATGCCCTCGCAAGAGTTGCGGAGCTCGGCCCAGTGCGTGAGGTAGTCGCGAGTTGACTCGCTGGGGCCTTGCACGCACAGGGAGAGCTGGCGGGGTTTGGGAGGTCGCTTGTACGTGCTGGTGAAGTTGCGGACGAAGGCGTCGGTGAAGTTGACCCAACTGTTGATGCTGCGGGGCCTTAAGCTATTCAGCCATGTCCGGTCCATGCCCTAGAGCATGAGTGGAATGTACTTCATAGCGACATGCTTGTTGCCGTTTGCTATGCTGACGGCCATGGAGTAGTCGACCAGCCAGTCCTCCGGCTTCATGGAGCCAGTGTACTTGGGAGTGTCTCTGGGGAGCGTGAACCCTTTGGGGAAGGGCTCGTCTCGGATGCGGGGGCAAAAACACGGCGGACCCAACTTATCTTCTTCCTCAAGCGCTAGGGATCGGTGGAGACGGTCGATTCGATGGCGGGCGTCGTTCTCACTGACTCCCTCTCGGCGGCCAAGGCGGTCGCCGAGTGTCGGGTGATCAACAGGCGGTGGGGAGACTCGCCTTTCCCTCCGAGGGGGAGGAGGTGGACTGTCGTCCCGTCATTCCATTGTTCTTGGTCGGCCGTCTCGATCGCACTCTATGGTGATGCGAGTCCGACTGCGGCTGGCAGCCGGCTCCTTGTCTTTTCTTCCACGGACGCCGCCAGTCGGCGTCCGAGACTCCGCGCCTTGGTCTCGGCGCGGAAGCAGGTTGTCATCCCGTCGGCGCGGCACATCAGTGTGGAGCCGGCCTCGTTCTTCTCAGCAGCCGTGTCGAGGAGTCGCTGGACGCGCTCCGTCATCAAGCGACGCTCTTCGCCCTCAAACTTGTCCAACTCGTCCGCCGCCACCTAGGCGGCTCAAATGTTCTCAGCAGGCATGGCGTAGATAGGGCGATTCGCCCCGAACAGATAGGTGATAGCCACACCGTGCTGCTGGACCATGCCAAGGAGGCTAGGCCCAGCTGGAGCCGGCGTGCCGCCCATTGCACGGTCCATCTCGCGCTGGTAGGCTTCTGACAGCCGTCTCATGCTGGCCAGCTTTTTGGCGCCTTCGACTAGCTGAAGGCGGCGTGCCTCCAGCATCTCGGCATCAGCATCTTCAGGGATGGGCGCTGCCAGGTCTTGCAGCGCCGCGTGGAGCGGGTCATATTCACCCCCGCCGGAGTGCTCGCCATGATCGATGACAAGCACTTCTGTGACGGTGCTTCCGCCGCTCTCCGCGTGAAGAAGGGGCTCGTCGTAGACCACCATGTTGGTGGGGAACGTGTCAAGCGACACGGTGTCGGAGTCGACCAGCATCGGATCAGTGGAGCCTACGGACTCCAAGTCCCCAGCCTGCTCGCTGGCGACGTGAAGTTGATCGAGGAGGCCCGCGAGGAGGCTCTTGGGGCCGCCCATGCCTGCGTCGGATGCGGGCTCGTCGAAGAGGCGGACCTCGCCTACAAGATCGGCGAGGCAACTGGCCGCGCAGGCGATTTCAGCGCCATGCAGCGCATCAGCGCAGACTCCGTCTGGCGTGCCGGGCTGGCTGTGCTCGCCAGGGAGGAAAAGGGTTCCCATCCAAAATAGGTCTCCGGACGACAGTGCACCAGGCCCCACGGTAGGCGCCAAATGTTGGGGGTTGGGTGCGACATATGCCAATGGATGGCTTATCATGGTGGGGGCGAGTAGAACGTCGCCGGTGCCTGGAAGTGGGATGAGGCGTAGACACGTACGCCGGCGAACTTGACCCAGGTTCGGGGCTCTCCTAGGAGAAAACACCCCTAGTCATGCTCTGCGGGGTCTCCGCATGATCACTAAGGCAAAAGTGAGTACAATGGTGCTCCTCGAGATGTATTTGTGGACAGGAGGAGGCTAGGCCAGCTCTCTTCCTTCTCTAAGGTCTGGTCTAGTTCTAATGGGTCGGAACCCTTTGCATGGGTGCCCTGGGGGGTTTATATAGGCCTACCCCCCAGGGGTACAATGGTAAATCGACTGGGAGCAGGGCCCAGCCATCAGTCTCTTCGCCTGCCGTCTTCTCTGCCGACTGCTGGGGCCCGCCGGCTGGTGGGCCCCGCTGACTAGTCTGGTACGGAGCCGACAGGCCGTACCCGCCCCTTGCGGGTCTTGCCGGCTGCCGATTACTGTAATCGTGCTTCTAATGACGCAGGCTTGGTCGTGGGGTCGTGGCTACAGCCCTGCTACCTGGCGGGCGATTACTGTAGCAACTCCCCGTCTCGTCTGGTTAATGGCGTGTGGGACCCGTGGGAGGGGCAGGCCTACTTCCGGGGGCCGGCTCCCTTTGGGTCCGGCTGGTGGCGCTCTTGCCGTCTTCTGGACTCTCGCTGGCCGGTACGGCCCATCGTCCGTGGACCGTACCGATAGGCCGTCGTGGGTGCAGGACTCCACCTACCGTTGCTGATGTTAGGGATGGCATGGCAACAGTGCCTCGCCGGACGGAGATCTCCGTTGGTATGGCGCACTGTGGCCTAGCCATCACATGAAAAGGGGAGGGAGTGGGCTTTACTGTGGCCACTCCCGTCCCATCCCCCCTTATGAGTGCATGGGCTTGTTGGTGTCGTGGGCCGACTCCCCGTGGCCGGCTTCTCTGGGAGCCGCCAGGCGGGAGTCGGCCCGTCTTGACCTCGCCTCCAGAACTCGGCCGCATGCGGGCAGTCGGTTGTTCCTTTAGCCGGCCTTTGGAAGGCGGTTCTCCATCCTGGTGTCTTGAGGGGCGCAGTCAGCCCCGATGTCTTGAAAGGTTCTGGGCCTCGGGTTAGCCTAGCCCATTACTCCGACATCTGTGATCATAATATCTTTTGCACTTTTGCCATGCTTGTTTGAACCTGCTATTGAGTGAATTAGCCATAGCTCAGTGTTCATCTTTTGTCAAGCACCTTGAGTGGATCACTGCCATGTATTTTGTTGTTATGTTAGTGTGCAGTAGCTTGTTGTTCTTGATGCATTTAGATGGCCTTGTGCTGTTAATCGCAGCTTTGCGCCATTATTGTTTTGCTTGCCATTTGCAAACCGTGCATACGATTCCGGTGATCTTTATATCGACTTCGACCGAAATCAACTCATCTTTCCAACAGCACTCTTGGTTTTCCAAGTTGAGGCCTGGTTCAATCTTTCCTTTTCGAAGCATGCATATGCATTGCATATCACGTCCCGCATATCATGCCATGTTTTGAATCATGTTGTTTGCGCATTGCACATGGTTGATTGTGTCTCCCTTTGCTTGTGTTCTTGCTTTGGGTAGAGCCGGGAGACGAGTTCGTGTTCGAGGTACCCGTTGAGTACGCCTACGAGGTTCAAGCTTTCGTCTTCTCGAAGAACTTTGCAGGCAAGATGATCATACCCTCGAAATCACTTCTATCTTTGCTTGCTAGTTGCTCGCTCTTTTGCTATGCCTATGCTATGATATCTACCACATGCTTTATCGTGCCTCCCATATTGCTAAGCCAAGCCTCTAACCCACCTTGCCCTAGCAAACTGTTGTTTGGCTATGTTACCGCTTTGCTCAGCCCTCTTATAGCGTTGTTAGTTGCAGGTGAAGATTGGAGTTTGTTCCTTGTTGGAACATGTTTATTGTTGGGATATCACAATATCTCTTATTTAATTAATGCATCTATACACTTGGTAAAGGGTGGAAGGCTTGGCCTTTTGCCTGGTGTTTTGCTCCACTCTTGCCGCCCTAGTTTCCATCGTACCGGTGTTATGTTCCTTGATTTTGCGTTCCTTACACGGTTGGGTTATAATGGGAACCCCTTGACAGTTCGCCTTGAATAAAACTCCTCCAGCAAGGCCCAACCTTGGTTCTACCATTTGCACTAACAACCTATCACCTTCCCTTGGGTTCTGCAGACTCAAGGGTCATCTTTATTTTAACCCCCCCCAGGCCAGTGCTCCTCTGAGTGTTAGTCCGAAATGGGCAGCATGCGGGGCCACCTCGGGGCAACTCGAGGGTTGGTTTTACTCATAGCTTGACCTATCCGGTGTGCCCTTAGAACGAGATGCGTGCGACACCTATCGGGATTTGTCGACACATCGAGCGGCTTTGCTGGTCTTGTTTTACCATTGTCGAAAAGTCTTGTAACAGGGATTCCGAGCCTGATCGGGTCGTCCTAGGAGAAGGAATATCCTTCGTTGACCGTGAGAGCTTGTGATGGGCTAAGTTGGGACACCCCTGCAAGGTTTTGAACTTTCGAAAGTCGTGCCCGCGGTTATGGGCAGATGGGAATTTGTTAATGTCCGGTTGTAGAGAAATTGACACCTAACTTAATTAAAATGCATCAACCGCGTGTGTAGCCGTGATGGTCTCTTCTCGGCGGAGTCCGGGAAGTGAACACGGCGTTGGAGTTATGCTTGAACGTAAGTAGTTTCATGATCACTTCTAGTTCACGACCGTGCTTTGCCTTCTCTTCTCGCTCTTATTTGCATAAGTTAGCCACCATATATGCTAGTGCGTTGGAGTTATGCTTGAACGTAAGTAGTTTCATGATCACTTCTAGTTCACGACCGTGCTTTGCCTTTTCCCTACCCATAAGCTTAAATAGTCTTGATCGTGAGGGTGTGAGATTGCTGAGTCCCCGTGACTCACAGATTACTTCCAAAACCAGATTGAAGGTGCCGATGATAACGTGTAGGTGACGCACCTGAGCTCAAGGAGGAGCTCGATGATGATCTTGTTCATTGTGTTGTTTCGTTTCAACTGATCAGTGGTGGAGCCAAGTCGGGGCGATCGGGGATCTGTAGCATTAGGGGTAGTCTTCTTTTATTTTGGATCCGTAGTCGGTCCCTGATTGTATCTGGATGATGTAATGTTTTATTCCTGTATTGTGTGAAGTGGCGATTATAAGCCAACTATGTACCTCTTTCCTTATTCAGTACATGGGATGTGTAATGATTACCCCTCTTGCGACATTGCTTACAATGCGGTTATGCCTCTAAGTCGTGTTCCGACACGTGGGAGATATAGCCGCATCGTGGGCGTTACACAGTGCTAGCACGACATGAAGCACCTACGATGATGGTAATGAATATAAAGGGGGGAAACCATAAGCTTTACGAGTATAGTGCCCGTGCCATGGCGGATCTGAAGGTGCAAACCGGACAAAGCTACTTTGCAACCAATGTTTGCTTTCAACTAGCCACTACGATTTGGTATGGACAAGAAAAGTACAGTAAACAAATTACGATCTATTTTTCGGGTGAGATCAATAACTTAAGCACATATGGAAGAGTACCACCTCTCTTGCGACGCCGCGTAGGCCTATGCTGATACATTGAGGCTGATGCGGGTGTGATGGCTGTCGGCGGCGGGGAAGAAGAATTTAGACGGCAGACGGCCGGGTCAGGGGATATATTCTGTTACCGTGGACGAGGCGGTCGTAGGAGCGGCAACAGCAAGGTGGACGACGGCACCGATGAAACGAGAGGAGGCGATGAAAGGATCCTGGTCCAACGCCGTGGATGATAGACGTCCATCTCTTGCAGTGGACGACAGGGTAGGGGTAGTGGCTCTGGCAAGGTGGAGGATGGGGTGGCGGACGGAGGAGGCTGGCCGCAGTGCGGAGGTTGTCGTGCCGCTTTGGGACACGGTTCTCCAAAATTTGGGAAAGTTACGAACTTATCCCCCGTATAAAATTTCGGACATCGCGTCGGTTGGGGATAGGACGGTAATCTCACATCTCCCAAATATTTGTCGGTAACTATTTCGGGCGAGGAGAGGGTGTTTTGCCGCCCACGGTTGGCGCCCACGGTGTATGAACAGGGCTGGCAGGTAGGGCGGTTGTGTAACGTCTGATGGAAGTTACACATCTGCCCCTATTTAAAATACCTACATCGATTTCGGACAAGGAGAGTTTGTTTTGCCGCCCACCGTGTATGAATGGGGAAATGGAGGAAGAGACACATGTCTTTCAGACAAGCTTGAATCAAATGTGTTTTGCCACCCATGTTTGGCGCCCACCGTATCTGAATGGGCTCAGAGGCCGTCGTGTCATGTCTGATTGAAGTTACTAGTCTACCCCTATTGACAGTAGTGTAAATCCAGTCGATAAGGATGTCAAGTGTCAGGGGTAGACAGTAATTTCCATCTCGCAAACACTTGCTTCAGGCAGCCCACAAATTATAGTGGGTGTTTAGCCGCTTCGTTCAAAACTTGGGAGAATTAGCATTCATGTTTGCCCTGGGACCTGGCAAACGAAATTCAAATCCAATTTGTATTTGATTACGAATATCCACAGATAATTATACGTTTTGTTACTTATTTCATCAAAACCACAACAAAGATTTATCCCACCTTTATACATGATTATGATTTAGAAATGCCGTGGTCTTCGAATTCAGTAGGTTGGATACACTCTGAGTCAAACAGTTATTTCATCCAATACAATATGCTGACACGAAAAATAGTTCACCTTATGTCAATCATACAAGTACCGAGGATTAACTCGCCTAAAAAATTCGGATCATTACAACACATGGACAACATAGGGGGTCTTGCAACATAATCCATTCAGAGACATGACACAACATGCAAGTACAATAATCTAATGACAATTTCAACTGGTATCTAAAGAAGAACCGGGATTACCTTGGGCTTCAGATAGCAGAAACAGCAGGACCTCCTCCATCTTCAAATGCAACATTCTTACTTCCTCCAATTCTTGGGTTGCTTGCATAATGCGTGCCGCTAATTCTGTAATTTCCAGCCTCAAGATAAAGATTACCTCATTCATGGCAGCCACACCATCTCTTTCTGCCACTAGTAGAGCCTCAAGCACTATAATATCTGTGCTCAGACTGCTCTCCGGCGGTGTTGCCTCTGAACTACTACCATCTGGTAACATGGATGGCGCACTGCTTCCACAAATAGATTCTGGGGTTGTACACTGTGTCCTAGTGTGAACAACATATTGAAAGGTTTCCGCTGGACATCAGTAAGAGATAGTTATCGTATGAGCATGGCAAACTATATTTAAATGGTTCGAAGCAGCATCAGCCGAAAAGAAATTAAAAGGGTAAGATGAAACTAGGGATGTAAGTGGCAAATAAACGACATCCGCCAGTCCCATCTAGTTAGTTTTTGCTACCTCCCTAGTTCATTTTCCTTAAAAAACAAAAACTATCTTGAACTATCAGAGCACTACTGGACTTTAATCGGGATTAAACGGGACCCAGTTGACATCCCTAGTTGAAAGGGAGTGTACAACCGCTATATTTAAGTTGCCAAGGCATCTAAGCAGTTGAAATAATATAAGAAAGCACTTAACAGTGTGGCCTCATATAAACTATGAAGACAGTCTTGTGATGAAGTTGAGAGGAAAAGTTAAGGACTCAAATGAAATAGCCATGCATTTCTTTACGATAGTACAGTAGGCACTACTGACATATTAGCCAACTCAGGTATAGTGTAACAACAAATAAGCATTCGAATCAAGCAATACAGCAAAGCAGACAACTGAACTATTTGTAATTCAGTAGGATTACACGTTGAGGGCACAAGCCAAGAAAGCAGCCCACTTGCATTACATTTCACATGTACTAAAACACACTGGCTTACCATATGTTACTGTGAAGCCTAGCTGCTGTTGCAATGTTCTTCGAAGATATCGTCAGCATCCCATAGTTGCAGATCTATTTGTTGTAGTTTATTCTGCACCATCTATTTAGGTAAAATTAATGTTAATTGCATGCACTGGTCCGAATTGATCATCAATGGTTCATCTAAACTAATGAAAGAAGGGTGTGTGCATACACGACAATATATTTGCTTCCCTCTATTTTTATGCTTGTTCGAGGTGCCAGCCCCAAAAGAACAAATATTTTGCTTGATGGGGTTGGCAGCTCCATAATTAATAGAAGCATTAAATGAGTCATGCAACTTGGGAAGATCAAGAACACACAAACAAGTAATGAAGAGAGGCTCGGAGCAGTGATGTAATAGCTAGTATCAGAAAATGTAGGGTAAAACGAACAAAAAGCAGCGGAACCACATGCTAGTTTGCTGATGTGTAATTAAGCATAGAGAACATTAAGAAGTCTGATGGAACCAACAGGTGGCATCAGAAGAAAACTAAAGCATATTAACTATATGTGCACTGGTATGTAATTTAGCACATGTAACATGTCCACTGCCGGAAGTATGGCCCTACAGGTGCAAGCAGGATAACGCGTCCCATGAAAAACTGAATGATGCCCTGAAGAAATTCAAAGGCGCGGTGCTTATGCTAGGAATGTAGGCGCCAGCCGTTGGATAATAGTACCTGATTCTCGGCGGCATACGGGTATTGTTGTCATACTTGATAGCTAAGGATCGTCGATGGTGCTCGTGTTGCGGTTGAGTTTGGGCCGGCTGTCGCCGTCGTTGAAGCGGCTCCGGTGCTACGGTTGTAGCGCCTGTCGAAATACAAGAAATCTCATCTGTGGTAAGTGAAAAGTTGCACAATAAAGAGAAAAACCGAAGGAGTACAAATCGAAATAACCTGATGAGGCTGCAGCGTCGGTAAAGCAGGGCCAGTGGAGTTGAATATGGCGTTCATGGATCGGGTCCGGTGCAGTGGACGAAGGCTTCGGCGGGCGCGTTGTACAGTGCTTTCGGTGAGGCGGATCTGTTGCGGCGGACGAAGTCTTGTATGAAGGGCCAGCGAAGGGGCGGACGAGGGAGTCAGTGAAGGGCCTATGCTGTGGTGGACGAGGGCGCCGGTTAAGCAGATCCGGTGTGGTGGACCATGATGGCGGTCAAGGAGATCTGGAGCGATGGACAAGCCAGTCGCTGAAGCGGCTCCGGTGAAGTGGTGAGTTGGCAGTTGGGGGTTCCAAGGTGCGAAAGGTAGATCCAGCGGGATGTGAGGTCCACCGCTGCAGCGGAGGACTAGATTCGGCGGCTTGCCATGGTTGGGGGGTCGGGGAGGGGAACGGGAGGGGCTCTAGGGAAGAATGTTGGGGGCAAAGAGGGGAAAACAATGGAGTTGCCAAAGCAGACCTTTTCAATTCATGTGGCAGGGGTAAAACAGGAATATCGCAAGGCTAAACTTTCGGGCGCGTGATATTTCGATGTGAGCGGGAAGTTTGAAAGCTTTTGGCGCCTAAAATTATAAGTATTCTGTTCTCATATGGCCGACTATGATATCATGGCCGACAATTTGTTTGTTTTGCACGCAAAAAAGTGCAAGTTTTGAAAATCAATGTCTCCAACTGGAAACTTAGATTGTCTATTCAATTCAAATATGGATCATTGAGCTACTACAAGCAAGTACCATCATACGGTCCAATTCGAATGAAATTCAAAATGTGTTTATCCTAAATATGATGACAAAAGCAAAAATGTGTATGTGTATGAATAAAGTGGATGATTATAAAGTTTGAACATGCCCGTACGTGTATATCTCTTGGTTTGATATATGAATTTGAAATCACAAAATCCTGGCTTAAAAAATGTACCTCCGTTTAAATGAATTACAAAAGCTAATGATAGAGTCGAATTCCAAAATTCCAATCTTAGGTTTGTAATTCTGGTACATCAAGGTATATCATGCATGTTCAAAAGTATCGTTATCTCATAGTACAAACTGTGAAACAAATTGATCAACCATGAGTTCACAATATCTCAATTACGCTAAAGTCCCTCAAATATAGACACCTCACTCTTTATCTGAAGTCAACCCGCCCCTCCCACCACCACCACACACACACACATAGAGATGTCGTTCTCTCCCCCAAACACCAACGCACGAGCACATTAACACCCCTCTCTCTTGTAAAGTCCGGACCCCAACATAGGTCTCTATCACTTTGTCTCTCGGGCATGCACACATCTCTTCCCTCACTCTCTAGGTCTCCTGCTATCTGTCTTACCCAAGCACACACTATGTAGAGTGTATATTTCCCATACACACAAAACGTCACCCCCAAACGTCTATCTCCCTAATTATGTGGTTCTCGCGCACTCACCTCACACACCACCCCCACTGCAAACAAGCACACTTTGTCTCCTTGTGCACCACTCTCCTCTTTCTATCTCTCCCACATGCGGACCCGCCGCAGCTCCTTCCCTGTATACATATATGTCGTGACTCTTTGCATAGCTCCCTAATGTATAATCGTTCTTGATTTCGCACATTGTTCTCTACACCATCTATTCTAGATCTCTCATGAAGTACCTATCACACACACGATGACTAGCTTCCCTTGCGTCTCCGTTCATAGGCCAATTTCGGACAACATCAACATTGTCTGCCTATCTATACGCCATTTATGGACACAAACGACCCCTCTCGCCCCCTCTCTTCCTCTCTCTCTCTCTCTCTCTCTCCGTCGCTAGGGCTCTCTTTCTCTCGCTCTCACACCCCTCTCCCACACACACACTCGATGTCTCTTCGAAATAGACTGCTCCCCCTGCCCGCACCCGTGCTATCTCGCTACTACACATGTCACACCATTCCCCCTTCCCTTATACTAGGTTTACATCATCAGTGGTCTCTCTACTCCACATACACTCTCTCCCTCTCACACACAAACGCGTGCACAAACACACAAAGACACGCACAAATACCCATTTATCTGGATCCTCATCTCTCCTCATGTCCGCATGTGTATCTCACACACTCACTCTCTAATTATGTATATGTGTCTCCATGTTACACAACACAAAGCCCCATGTACATGTCTCTCTCTATCCTCCACACACATAGACACAAAGAATCTGTTATCATTGCCTCAGTCTCTAACATATCACACACGCACTCTCTCTCTCTCCCTCTCTCTCTCTCTCTCTCTCTCGCAAACACGCTCAACAAGGGTTTCCCCGTGAATAACTTACTGTCTATTCATCAACAGTCATGGCATTACGGCGAACATGAGACATGAAAACGAATAAATCTGCACGTGCTTAGACCACCTAGTATGACTTCTAGGACTAGAGCAAGCCAAAAAGCGCGCCGCCGTCACCCCCCTCCTTGTCGGCGACGGGAAAATCTTTGTTTTACACAGTCGAGAAGTCATTGTGCTAAGGCCCCACATGCCGAGGCATTGAATAGAATGTAGATGCTAGTTTACGGAAGCAAGTATCGATAATACGTTTGTATCTCCATACTTATATTTCTTCTCTTATAAAAAACCGAGTTGGTGATGATGGTACATGTGCCATCTTGCAATATAGACCGTCCGATCTATATCTGACGGATGGAAATTAAACTAAAAGATACCCGCACCCCTCTCCACATTTGCAGACAAGGCCTTCCCTGATTCATCCTTATCTCCAACAGACCTCATTGTTGAGCAATTAAGAAAGGAAGCCTCTGGAACAAACTGGCCTGGTGGCAGCTGTCGGCGTCGTCAATCCCCATGCCTCCGCTCAGTCCGACCACCAACCACCACCACACCCCACTCTTCTTCACCTTATCTCATATTTCTCGAGATATCATTAGTTTTAAAACATGGGATTACTCCTGCAAGGGTCAATCACAACAAGTGTTTTATAAAAAAATGCATGTTGATGTTCCGTGCAATGCACGGATCTTGCTAGTACTCCTACACAAGACTAAGTTGGTGATGCTAGTGTGTCTGCCATCCGTGGTTTCTGACCATTAGATCTACATCTAACGATTGTGAGGTAAGTTGTTGCCTTTTCGCACCAACATCCCACTTGTCTACCAATTTGCAGAAAAACCCATAATAAGTATCTTAAATCCAACCACATCCCTCCCTAACCTCACCAAAACAGCCCAAGGAATATATTCTAATTTAAACATAATATATCTCTAGTGACATATGTATATCAATATTAGAGTGTTCTGTACCAAGTTTGTGAATAAGTATTATTCTAATTATGATTCGTTGCAATGGACATGAACATTGCTTGTATTTCCAACCATGCATTTTTTTCTAGTATTCCATAGTTTCGAGTTTTCCATCAAGATATTAGTCACTCATGGTTGATATTTACTTTCAATCATGTACACATATGCACTATGTAACTAGCCTTGCGTATTGGCTTCCAAAGCTTAACTTTCACTCCTACTTACAATATGTAGAGTATTCAACAAAAAACGACCACTTTCAACCAGCCCTAGGAAGAATCTATTATACAAAAAAATAGCAAAAACATACCCAAAATTTCTTAATCCACGACAAAAACTACCTAGTAGTCCTACAGATTAGGTTCATTTAAACCCATTTATGACAGGGTTGGCCCACACGTCCGTGCTGACGAGGCAACTTAAACCAACACATTTGATTTAACTGTTGACACGAGGGACCCACATCTGACCTTCTACCTGTTATTCCCCCTCAAATCATTATTTTTCCTGAACATTACTTCAAACAATACTGATGCGTGTTCGACGGTGGCGCCGGTGATGAGCGAGTTGGCCGCCGCTCCGCTGGATGGGTCGGACGCCGCGCAGGCCTCCGCACGGGTTGGCAGGCTGGCCCGAGCGTGACTCACGAGCGAGCAAGCCGTCGCGCTGGCCTTCGCTCGAGCCAGATGGCTGGCCTTAGCGCGGCGCGCGCGAGCAAGCCACCGCGCTGCCGTGCCAATCTAGCTAGCAAACCTTGCAGACAAGCAGTTGGACGGAGCTATCTTGGCTAGCTAGCGGCCGCGAGCGCCGGACGGAGCTGGCATCCGGGCTGCCGCAACATGGCCTCCGCACCGCCGGCGGTTTTGACCTCGCCTTCTGCCGGCGGCGGTAGCTGCGTCCCATGGCCGAGGATGACTAGGTGGACGGGCCGGAGGTAGGAGGTCACTCGAGGATTTTTGTTGGTAAGAGCATGTACAATGGTTGATAAGGTAGTCTTATCGTAAGTCTACCACGTATGCAAGTGGTAGTAGTTTCTTGGCATTTTAGTGGTTTCTTGCATTATTAGAGCAAGTACAATAAAGCCGAGTCAGCGGGCTATAAGAAATAAACTAGTATATTTCTGCTTAGTTGGAGGAAAGAGAAGAGGAGAGAAAAGGTAAGCGGGCTCTTCGTGAAGAGCCAGCTCTAGCATGTGCTCATAGGCACTTTGTGAGAATGAGAAGTGGGCCACATAATAAAAAAGTAGTACACTCTTTTGATCTATTATTGTACATGTTGGCTATAAGATGGGATGTAGATGACATGGCACTGGCTTATAGCCAGCAGCTGGCTATACTATTAACCATGCTCTTAGGGGTTTCTTGTAAGGAACAATGTACGTACTACTAGCGACAAAAGGCGATTCTAGGTTGCGTTGTACTCCAACGAGTACTACTAGTGGTCACGGGAGTGTATACCTCGTTTGTGGGTTTGATCCTGGCCGAACACACGACGGCCTTTAAAAAAATAGTACTACTACACTTCGCTGCGAGCCAATATTTTACATGGGTAGTTTGAGTTTTGAAGTCAAACGGACGTGCGTCCCCACAATCTGGGTGCACTGGACAACCTAGCCACGTGAACGGGTTTTCCTTCCTAGCATCCCGTGGCTCGCGTGCTCGCCCTAGCCGCACCTCGCTTGCAGCTTCCTCATCACCTAGTAGCATATTTAAACTAGCACCTCCCAATTAAGCCCGAGGAGCCGGAAAAGCCTGGCGGGGCATTGGGAACTATGCAATATGGCTCTGTATGTAAAGTGCTCTACTACTACTCTGTAGCTTGTGGCGTTGCACGCATGGACTTTACTCCATTATCGGCTCTACTATAAAAGAAATTCCTCTTGACGTGTTTTTTTGAAACGGAGGCAAAAGCTTTGCTTCATCTCATTCATAAAGAAGGAACTACTAACAAAGTTCGACGAGATCCATTACACCTCCACAAATGGAAGCGAAAAGCCTAGTCTCGTTGTATCAAATAACTCAAATGTTCTGCCCCCACAGTAACCGTCGCTGATAAACAGGCTGCTAGTGTGTGCGTGAGAGAAGCGGCTGAGTAGGCCAGCTACGTGAGTGGAGCGGCTGAATAGAGCATCGAGAGTTCCCACTAGGCCACTACGCAGGTGTACTTCCCCTACATTGATAGTACATCGATGGTTCTAGAGAACAGTAGTACCCTCCACTTCCAATTGTAGCTCCTTGGCCCTAAGATTCAAGAGTTCAAAACTGGTGCACTATACTAGACTAGACTAGAAGTACAGTACATCGCACTACTAGTTGAGAAAAGTAGTACTAGTGCTGCTACAGTACGAGTACGTACTCCTCCGTCACATAATGTAAGACGTTTTTTGACACTAGTTGGCGTGTACAAAAAATGGCAAAAACATACCCAAAATTTCTTAATCCACGCCAAAAACTACTACCTAGTGCCAAAAATTTCTTACTAGTGCTATTATTTACGGTATAATGCAATGCCATAACGTTCCATAATGCTAGTACTAGTAGTAAATAATAGCCTCACCCCTTCGCCAAGGAACGGTCTACAGTTGGAAGGGACGAGGCCCTGCGGTTACTACGCTCTTATCTCCTCCTCGCCAGTTCCCCTCCCCCCGAAGAGAAGGCAGTTCATCGCTGCTTCCATGGATTCTCTAGGCGGTTCTCCTCCTCGTCGGGACTGGGAGACCTTGGACAATGATCCTCTGGGAGAAATCGCACGCCGCTCTGACGTCCTCACCGCCGCAAGACTCGATGCTTCCTGCACCAACTTTTTCAAGACGCTGCTTAAACAGGCTTGGGAAAAGGCCATGCTTGTTGGTCTTCCATGCATCCTCGAGGAGAAAGTTCTTCTATGGGACAATCCTTCGAACAGTCCACCGCTCCCTGGCCATGGTTGCATGTTGACTTCGCTAGAGTTGCCGACGTTGAGAGGTAGTCGGATTTTGTCCGATGAGCAGGTCAGTAATGGAGTTTGATCATGTAGTACTTAGTTATTCCATTTCCATCCCGTAATTTCTCCGCCGCCCACCATCTTATATATAGGTCTGGGTTGGTGCCAATGAAGATTGGCTTGCATACCTCCGGACAGATACCACCATCATTATGCACAACATCCACAGCAGTGCGGCCGTTCCGGTAGACCCCTTCTCCACCATTGGGATCGGCCTTCCGGACTGGCTGGGCTTGAACACATATGATGATGCCTACATGAGATTGAAGAAGATAGCAATTGCGGACCCGCCGACAAAGCGACGCGGCTATGACGATTACTATCTCACCGCGGTGTTCGACATAAGGATTACCATCAATGCAAGAGGCAGTAACGGCAGAGGCTGGCGCATGTTGGCGGCGATAGATTTGTAGCCCTACACGTTCGAAGATGCCATGCGCCATCTAGGCCGCATCTTTGCGGTGACAAGACAGGGGACTTGTTTCATCTGGTTGCCATCCTACGGTACGGGAGATTACAAACGGAATGCACAAACCATCATTTGCATCCCTAACGACACTCCATTATTTTGCAGGGACCAGTCATCCCCCGATCAAAATAAGATCGCCGATCCTGGATGTGCATTTGCATTCGTTATTCGGTCTAACCTGGAACCTTGTAGCTGACTTTGGCATATTGGGATCAACTATCTTAGCAATCGTTACCCATGGTACCATTGATGTGCAACATGGTCACACAATCTACCACGATCGGACCATCACCATCTACCCAGGTATTCCATTTTTTAACCCTCTCGCCTTCTCTTTCATTGTTGTACTAGTAGTATACTTTGTAGTACTAGTAGGAGTACTTTTTACCTTGAAGGACGCATATAGCTAGCTAGGCCCTTGAAGACTTGAACCCACTAGCTGCCACCATTTTTGTTTTTCCATGTCTTACTATCTCATCCATGTAGCCAAGAGTGGCTATATATAATAAGCCAGTTATTTTACTTCCTCTATACTGGAGTAGTACTATTTTCTGCACAGTATTACTGACCGCTGTATTTGAGCACAACATTATTATGCATGGACCTTGACTATGTACGTCACCTTGTGTCCAGATCTGGGATGCCGCGTGTACCAGATGAACGGTGCTGAGTTCGACCCCCGTGATGCTACGTGGGTGCCGAGGAACACTCTTGGAGAGTACTCGCTTTTCATCGGGGACAGCTACCCATTTGTGAAGCAGATGCCACCTTCCGTGCATGACACGGAAGGCCTGCCGTTCATGAAGCATGGTTGTGTCTTCAGTGCGCACCGCCGGATGAACGACATGCTGGGACATGCTATCCCTGATTTATGCCGCTTCAGCTTGGATGAGTCTCCATCGTGTGGAACCGGACTAGAAAGCTGCGACAATGATTCCCGTTGCCCACCGCTATGGATCGTGCCATCCATGAAGAACACCTGGGACTGGAACCTGGAGGAGGACATGTAGCCCATCTATAACGTGTAAGTGGAGTACGGTAATTGTGAACGGTAGCGCTGTGAATATATGTAGACTAGTCGTGCACAAATTTATCACATGAATTGGAGATAAACTTGTGTGGCATACTGGCATTTGTCCTTTAGAATTTATTACTAGTAAATGTGATATGTGTACATGCAACTTGTGTGGTTGTTGCACTGGCTCCAACACGCTCTTTGAGAAAAAAAGGTGGCACAGCTCTGGATATACGTGACGTGGCGGCATCATATAGTAGCATCGTTTGCTATAGTAGTTGTAGTACACTCCTACTATGATGAAAACTCCTATAAAACCTTGCGCTTGGATCTTTGCCTCTTCAGGAGGTTCAATAGTTCGTACTCATGTGAACCTTGCACTTGGCTCTTCGCCTCTTCGGAAGGTCCAACAATGATGATACTACAGTACAATATGCTTTTGGCAATCTGACACTGATTGAACTGCTGCACGTCCACCGTGAGGGCGAGGGTGAGGGTGAGGGCGAGGGAGAGGGAGAGGGCGCTGTAGTCAAAACCCTCTCCTCGTCCTGCAAACCATCGCGTGCGTGGGCGTGGGAGAGGCGTAGTAAGAAAGCTTCTCCTCGTTCAGCGAGTTGACGGGACACATCAAAGCAGTACTAGTACTAGTAGTAGTAGTCCATACTGTGTACTTTCCAATTAATATGGCTTAATTTGAAACGAGAAAAATACACTGGCGGCCAACGTATGTAACAATACGCTCTTTACGGTCACTATATATAGTTTTGTGGCGATTATACGATCACTAGCTCATCGTAGAGCACCGTATTGCACCCTACTGACCGGCCACATAGTCAACGTGGCACTTTGTTGACTGGTTAAATTGTCACCTAGTTTTTGGGTCCCACCTGTCAGTTGACAGAGCAAAGAAATCAGTTAAACAAAACTTTACGCAGGCACGACATGAGTCCAACCCTTGCGCGCGAACCGCCCTGGCTGTGTATGTGAGTGCATGCACGTGTCCTCCCTCGGTCTTCCAACAAAGAGTGTACATCGTCTATAAAACAAAGATTGTAGTACATGATGTACATCTACACTTCCAATGCATTTAGCCTTTAATCTAACTCGATATTGATTGACTAATGCACCAACTTGTGCTGTAGGTATAGGCTAAATGTCTATCCTTAATTACAGCATGCAACGACCTTCATTTAATCTTCTTATCTCAATGGTCTCATGCACACATAAGTTTGCTACTTTTGGGCATTAATTATGCCCTGGTCAATGTGTAAATATCTAAATGTACAATCTTTCATGGACGTAGGGAGTAGGTTGAGCACTTGAGCGTGTGTGTTGCGTCGTGTGCTGTGTGCCACATGGGTGCGTGAGTGTTGCGTGCGTCCATGTGTACGTGTGAGTGTTGCATGTTGCATGCATGCGTGGGGCTTACACTGTCCCATTGACATGTTCATATTTCAAGCTTCCTCTGTTCCCTCCATATGGTGATACTCCCTCTGTTCCCAAATAGTACAGAGTAAAAGCCTCCCTCTGTTCCCAAATACGGAGTATTTGTCTTTCTACAGATTTCAACAAGTGACTAGGTACGGAGCAAACTGAGTGAAGTGAGCGTAGAGGCATAGGGACACTGTAGAAAGGAAGTCATCGCGATCCATTATTCCCCATCTCAGTCAGAGAGAATTATTCAACTAATCTTCGCAGTGAAGTGACAATACACGCTGCAGCAGATGGGACACGTAATTAATAAGCTGAACTAGCGTGTTGGTGTTACTAAATCAGCCTTACCCAGTAATATCATCATGTTGCAAGTAGAGCACACTTCCGCAAATACGCCTATGCACCTCTGTCCTCCATTAACTGACGTATGGGCCCTGTTGTGGTAGACCCACATGTCATCGGTGTCACTATTTACACTCCGAAGGATGGAATATCCTTGTAGTAGTACTAGTAGAATTGAGACTGAATGCACTTTCTTCCCCGTCTTCCACTCTTCTTCCTCCTCTCTTCTTCTTCCTCCTCTCTTCCCCATTGTCGGGCGCACACCATTTACCCCCGCTCACTTCTCGCCTGCCCGCGCCATCTTCCATGGTAGCTCGCAAATACCATATCCCACCGCTCACTGCTCGGCCACACGAGGAGAAGCTTCTTCGCTCTCCCGCCCGAATCCACTTCCCCGCTGGCTCGCAGGCACCGAAAACCCCAATGGCAGAACCGACTGACACGCAGAGCCGCGATTGGAATTCCCTCCCCAATGTTCTCTTAGAGCAGATCTGTAGTCGTATGGACCTACTCAGCACCATCCGTCTGGCCACATGCTCGCTGTCTTTGTACCGTCTACTCGTCCAACTGGCCGACTCTTTTCAAGACACCCTGCTTGCTGATGCCCGATCCTCGCAGGTGGCCCAGACACCGACTTGATGATCCTACAGAGGTTGTCATGGTGCCCCTCGACATGCTACCACTACCCGTCCACCTGTCCTTCATGCGCGGCCACTACTAGGCGGGCATGAAGGCCAACTGGATCATCCTCATCCACCACACCGGTAGTCCATGGCGTCTCGTGGATATCTACACCCAGCGAGAGATCACCCTTCCATCGTTGGATACCAACGCCATCGAGCCTCGCGGCCCGCCGGACACTCCTGCCTACTATGCACGAGACGCGTCAAGCTTTTGGCTCGACCTCTGTTTGTAGAAAGTTGTAATCCGCAAAGTGCCCACACCATTAGAAGACTACATGGATTACAAGCTCATTGCCTTGTTCAACATGGGATTAGTCCATCTGGAATCCGGTCGCCATACATGGTTATGGCTCATCATCAATCCTGTTGAGGCAACATTTCTGTCTGATGCTACAGTGCACAATGGCATCGTTTACGCGGTCGACGCACATATTGGCTGCCTATACTGGTGGAATCTATTGTCGTGTAATTGTTCTATCTCATCTCATCTTTACCTTATGAATACGGCTGCTTGTTCATTTGTTACAAATTTAGAATGCATAGCATGTCTATAACCACATCATTGCTATATGTTCCTATCATTTCCTAGATTTTTATGACCACACATGTTATTGTTAGAGTTGATATGAGAACAATTGGCATCAAATGATTGTTAGAATACATATTATGAGCATAACATTATGATTGCTATATGTTACTCTCATTTACAAGATTTTTATAATAACGCATGTTATTGCTTAGAGTTGATATGAGAGCAGTAGTAGTAAGTGCTATGGTAGAATATGAGTAGGCGCTGTCATAGCTGTTTTCCTCTCATTGTTACATGATGTTTGAACCATGACATATTGCTAGAATATGAAAGCCATTGGCTTATTTTTTTAACTTGGGGTATGATTATGACCATGGCATTGCAATTCTCTGTCTATGATATGTGTCACTATTATAATAATCTTAATTCCACACAAACTCTGAACATGATTGTTTATTTTTGTCATTTTGGTCTCCAAGTTGAATTGTTGCAGCAGATGCAAAGGCGCTGGCCTTCATGATTCCAGGACCTGGAATCGTATCAGCCGATGGGTGGTGGTTTATCGCTCGTTCAGCTGACGGCGGTCATTTGATGCTCATTCGCATGTACCAAATTGACCAAACCATTACATCAAACCACATCCAGTACAATGCGTGGGGCGTTTGTGACATTGATGGCTATGGCTTCTTCGTGTTCGAGAAAGATCCCAGCTCCATTGGGCCAAGCGTATTCAACTGGAGGCGGGTTTAAAGTCTCGGCAACCACTCCTTGTTCCTCGGGCTCAATTATCCGATCATCCAACCAATCATCGATCATATCACCGGCGATGATTATTGTGCTATGCAACTTCCATTCGCGAGGGGGGGCTGTGTTTACACATCATACCATGGGTTTCATGAATCACCATATCTAGAGATTCATTGACACAACTTGTTGCTAGATAATCTTCAGTGTGTGAAAGGCATCAAGCTTCCATGCGATGGATGGCTTTTGCAAACCCGACATGCGGCGATGTGGTTCATGCCAACAGCAAATATGCACAACTCGACTCGTGTTGATATCTAGACTGAGCCATGTATTCTTCTACTGTAGCACGACCCTCTTTTGTAGGATATTATGTACTGTTGTTAGTTTGAAGCACTCCTCTAGTTTGAGGGATAGATACCTTCCTGGTATCAAGTGCATCCTAACTCACCTGTGTAGGATATATTGATAATGGTGATGGAGATGTTGTGCAAAAGCCATATATATATATAGGGTGGGACTATTTAGAAACCCCCCTCTAGAGTTCCTAAATAAGCTTATTTAGGAACCACCCCCTCCTAACTTGTTTCTTTTCCCGAAGGGAGCGAGCGAGCTCGGGTCTGCAGACCATTTGCATCATTCCGATAAACTTCTCAAAAATTACGATAAAAAATAGTGTGAAAAAACGATGCCAGAAAAAGTCCGCCCAGCAGTTAACTAGTATATGACGCACAGTTAGCTTATCTATTTTCGGGAAGTTAGGAACGGTTCATGAATAGCTTATTTAGGAATGACAGTTAAGTGGGCGACTTGTGGAAGTTAACTTGAATACTTAACTGCCATGCGCCCTCAAGCAGTTAGCGTGACCTTGGCCAAAAAAACAAAAGAAAAAAAAGTTGATATCTTCAATCAAGCAGTTCACTAGTTCTTAACTGCCGCAGTCTTGACAGTTAGCTATTTCAGGCCCTGCGGTTGGAATGACCCAGGGAAAATAATAAAAAAAATTAGTACCTTCAGTCCTGCAGTTAACTTGTTGTTAACTGCCGCAATCCTCGGCAATTAGCTATTTCAATACCAGCAGTTAGCTTGATCCGGGAAACCAGCAAAAAAAGTGTCTTAATTCGCTGTAGTTACCTTGGTCATCATACGTCAGTTAGTTATTCTGGTCGGGCAGTTAGCATGTACTATAGCAGTTTGAAAAAATGACAATATAACAGAGTTTTTTTTATAATGTTAGTCCAATTTTTCTTGCATATGGCAGTTAAGTGGGTGAGTTGTGGAAGTTAACTTGAACACTTAACTGCCATGTGCCCTTGAGCAGTTAGCGTGACCTTGGAAAAAAAAGAACAAAAGAAAAAAGTTGATATCTTCGGTCAAGCAGTTCACTAGTTCTTAACGACCGCAGTCCCGACAGTTAGCTATTTCAGACCCTCCAGTTGGAATGACCCATGGAAAAAAATAGTACCTTCAGTCCTGCCGTTAACTTGTTGTTAACTGTCGCAATCAACGACAGTTAGCTATTTCAATACCAGCAGTTAGCTTGATCCGGGAAAACCAGAGAAAAAAGTGTTCTTAAACGATGGCGAATCTGAAAATGAGTTCTATATACCAAAGTTCGGGCTAATCCATAGCTTTCCAATGGTGTATCATACGCATCATTTCGACAAATGGTTTGAAAATTTCTTTCACAAAAACACCGAAAATGTGTTTGAAGAATTTCTAGTTTTTTGAATTTTGTTTAAAAATTGTAAGGATTTTGGGACAATGATCAACATACATAAATTCCGCCTATTCAGTAGCCATCCAACGCTACGTCATTTGCATCATTCTGATAAACGGTTCAAAAATTACGATAAAAAATAGTGCGAAAAAACAGTGCCAGCTTATCTGTTTTCGAGCAGTTAGAAACGGTTCCTGAATAGCTTATTTAGGAATGGGTTTCAGAATAGCTGGGGTGTATATATATATATATATATATATATATATATATATATATATCAGTTAGGCTTCAAGTGCGTACTTGTTAGTTAAACCTATGTATAAATTGTGACACTAAATACGACTAGTAAGTAGTACATTAGCAGTACTAGTATAAGTCGGTCAAATTATTCATCATGTCCACACATTGAATTGACGTGACAACACGCTGCGCGTGAGGTACCACAAGAATCCCCGGCGGCGTGTTCGGGTATTCTGGACTTTAGATTTGGAGTACCACTTATCTGTCGAAATCTTTCTTCATTCACTTAAAATAGTCGATTGATCATACATTGAGTACCATATAACTGGAATTACCGATGCAAGTCGAAGAAGGATTGGCCGGTGCTGCCGACTGGCATCAAGTTCGATCCCATGGATCAGGAGCTGATCAAGCACCTTGAGGTCAAAATGAGTGCTGACAATGCGAGATTTCAATATCTCATCGATTTGTTCATACCAACCATCGACAGCGAGCACGGCATATGCTACACCCAACCTGAGAAACTTCCAGGTAAGACACCGATCGGCCATCTACTTGCACAAACATATTCCTTTGTTTATAGCTCTATTTTTCTTTTTAGACGCAGACCTGGTGAAGCAATTGCAATTTGACAGTTAATAAAAAGTGAAACAAGTGACTACAACATGCCAAAGATGTTATGAAAATGCCAACTAGGTACACTAAAACCTGTATTCCACAATACTGTAGGTATCACACTAAGTGGCCTAAGGAAGCATTTCTTCCAGCGCAATTCTAGGGCGTTCAAAAGGGGAACGTGGACGCGTCGCAAGATACAGTCGGAGTGCGGCATGCATGCGATGTGACACAAGACCGGCAATACCTTGCCGGTGATGGTCAACGGCCGGCAGATGGGCAGCAAAAAAGGTTCTGGTGCTGCACACCAACAAGAACTTCGACCAGCAGAGGACCAACTGGGTGATGCACCAGTACCACCTCCGGGACCTGGAGAAAGAGAAGAGGCAGGAGCTGGTCCTCTGCAAGATTTTCTACCAGACGAACACTAGGGCCATGAGTAAAAAGATTATAAGTTAGTTTGGTATTGGTAGTTGTACTACCTTGTCGTTCGTAAGTTGGTATTGTTGTCAACGATCTTTTGGTATGAACTTGCATTTGCTTCCAACCATCATGCCGAGCGTCGACGTGGATATAAAGCTGAATCATTTGTTTCGAAACGAATTTTCAGGCACCTGATTTTTATTTGATGGGTAGCATAAGCACCCGCCGTTCGAATTCCAAGTTCTCCAATTTTTTCGAAACAAGTGCATGCACTTATTATCACGATAAAAAATAATATCCATGCTGCATCCCAGTTATCAGTCTATACTTGCAGAATTCTCTCGTTTATTGAGCACGTATATTGTTTTTTTAGGTCGAGCAAGTTTCAACTGGGCTGTAGACTGTCCAGGGTTGGTTTTGTTTTTAACAGGCCAGGCCCATGACGACAATGGGGCACAAAGATCCAGCAGGTATCTACTGGCCTGTGGCCCACCAGTGTTAGTTATATTTTGTCTTACAACATCCGCACGCAGTTTTTTTACTAAATGAAATACACAACCCAGTTCTATTTTCCTCTTGAAACGCATGTCCTACATCCGTTTTCTAATCTCTACCTATAGTTTTACTAGTTGATATACACATATCATTATATTGAAAACACATAAAATTCCCTTTTCATATTTACATCCTTATTTTTGTTGTTTTTTCCCACCCAGCGCTGATTTTTTTTACCACTGATTTTCCCTTAAACCAACTCAATTGTCCCACGTCTTATTTGCTTACAAAAACAAAATGATTTTTTTGGAAAATCAATAAGTTCTTAAAAGATGTTTATCATTTCGGGATTACAACAGTTCGGACTCTACCGAAATATGCAAAATAAGGTTGAACTTTTTGACCGTGGTCCTGGGCAGAAAATGAGATGTAATAAATTACTTAATAATTAGCAAATGGGCTGCAAATTATAAAAAAATAGTAAACGGGCTTTATGTTGCCATAGATTTGGAGGCTGACTTGTGGGCCTACTAAGTTCATGCGTACACAAGGTTTCTCAAAAAAGAAACTTAGTCAAAAATCGACACTACCAGCGTCAGACCATTAGATGTCAATCTAATGGCAATCGTGCTTCTTCAGTCTCTGATCTTCCTGCCCCAGCCGGCCAAACTAGCGCCGTCAGAACCGCCTACTCCCGCCTCCCGTGGTCGGTAGTGCTGCAGGGCAGGCCTCACGACCCCATCATACTCGCATCCCTGGCCTGTCTATCCCTCTACTCACCCACACCTCCTGTTATTTTTCGGCGATGGCAGCCAAACCAGTCAACCCTCGTACTCTCCACCGCGTGGGCAGCCACTGCCGTGTCTTCCCTGGCTCCGTGTCGTTCCCTTCGTAGGCCTCGCTGTCGTCCACCGCCCTGGTGCTCTTGGCACGGCATGGTCAACGATGTCCGTCCAACGGCCGTAATGCTTCTTCAACCTCTGGTCTTCTTGCCCCAGCCACCCAAAGCAGCGCCGGTCGTGCCGCATGCTCCTGCCTCCCGTGGCCGGTTGTGCTGCCGCGGAGGCCTCACCGTCCCCATACTACTCCCACCGCTGGCCAGGCCATCCCTCCACTCACCCACTCCCCCTGTTATTCTGCGGCGACAGCAGCCTCACACCGCAGCCGAACCAGTGAACCCTTGTACTCCTCTCCGCGTGGGCATCCACTGCCGTGTCTTCCCCGGCTCCGCATCGTCCCCTTCCTAGGCCTCGCCGTCGTCAACCGCCGTGGTGCTCTCGACGCGGCGTGGTCAATGTGGTCAACGACCGACTTCCATCGGAACAGTACTGTACGTGGAGAGGCTGACAGCTGGATCCACGGCAGCCGCAAGGAAGTGCCTCCTTATTACGCGCAAAATAATTATTCGTCCACCAGACAGCAGGGACCCACTGGACGGGCCACCAGTATTTCACGGAAAAAACATTTCTCCCTGACTGCTGGGACCCACCGGACGGGCCACCGTATTTCGTGAAAAAAACGTTTGCCCTTGACTGCTGGGACCCACCGGACGGACCACCGTATTTCGCGAAAAAACGTTCCCCCCGCTGTTAGCTCAGACCCACCGAAAGTGCCTCCTTATTATGCACAGAAAAATGAATACCCCCTGCTAGCTGGGACCCACCATGGTGGGAGGTTGACTTGTGGGCCTACTAAGCTGACGGGGACGGAGGGCTTTGTCAACTTAGTCAATACGAATGATTCTAGCTCCAGTGACCGTACGTTGTCCATCCAACGGCCGTCGTGCTTCTTCAATCTCTGCTCTTCTTGCTCCAGCCACTCAAACAAGCGCCAGCGAGACTGCCTGCTCCCTCCTCCCTGCGGCAGGCTCTGCTGCCGCGCAGGCCTCACCGCCCCACCGTACTCCCATCGCTGGCCTAGCCAACCCTGTACTCACCCACACTTGCTGTTATTCTCCGTCGATGGCAGACGAACCAGTAAACCCTCATACAGTCGTACTCCCCTCAACGTGGGAAACAACTGCCGAGTCTTCCCTCCCTCCGTGTTGTTCCCTTCCTAGGCCTCGTGGTCGTCGACATCCCTGGTGCTCTCGGGGCGGCCTGGTCAACGTGGTCAACGACCGACATGCATCTGAAGTGGACTGTACGTGGAGAGGCCGATAGCTGGGTCCACGGCCGCACGCAAGGAAATGCCTCCTTATTACGCGCAAAATAATGATTCCTCCACCTGACATCAGGGACCCACCGAAAGGGCCTCTGTATTTCAAGAGAAAAAACCTTACCGCCGCTGACAGCTCGGACCCACCATCTATATCTTCGCACGCAAGGAAGTGCCTCCTTATTACGCACAAAAAATGAATACTCCCCCTGTTAGCTGGGACCTAGTATAGTGGCAGGCTGACTTGTGGGCCTACTAAGTTGACGGGGACGGAGGGCTTTGTCAACTTAGTCATTATGCACGATTCTAGCTCCAGTGACCGTACGATGTCCATTCAATGGCCGTAGTGCTTCTTTAACCTCTGGTCTTCTTGCTCCAGCCGCCCAAACCAGTGCCGGTCGTGCCTCGTGCTCCTGCCTCCCGTGGCCGGCCGCGATGCAGCGGAGGCCTCACCGCCCCTACTACTCCCACCGCTGGCCAGGCCATCCCTCTACTCACCCACACCCCTTGTTATTTTACGGCGACGGCAGCCTCACACCGCAGTGAACCAGTGAACCCTCGTACTCCTCTACGCGTGGGCATCCACTACCATGTCTTCCCCAGCTCCGCGTCGTCCCCTTCCTAGGCCTCGCCGTCGTCCACCGCCCTGGTGCTCTCGGCGCAGCGTGGTCAACATGATCAAGGAACGGCTTCCATCGGACGTGGACTGTACGTGGAGAGGCTGACAGCTGGGTCCACGACCGCAGCAAGGAAGTGCCTCCTTATTACGTGCAAAATAATTATTCCTCCACCTGACAGCGGGGACCCACTGGACGGGCCACCGTATTTCGTGAAAAAAAATGTTTCCCCCTGACTGCTGGGACCCACCAGCTACACCTTCGCATGCAAGGAAGTGCGTCCGGGCAAAAAAAACAAAATGATTTGCCCCCCTGACTGATGGGACCCACCAGCTACATCTTCGCACGCAAGGAAGTGCCTGACAGTCGGGACCCACCTGGTCGAAGCGTATGTAGCATTGTCATTCTAGTGGCGAACGTGTATGTACATACTGGTCGATGTAGAGGAGCGCACGTGTCGTAGTAGAGGCGCGCACGTAGCATGTACACGTACGTACAGCGGCCAGGTTGCAAGAAAGAAAATATGGCCACGTATGTGTACATACGGGCGGGGTCTCGAACGCCTACCTGCGCATACGTATGGCCAGGGCTCGTGTACATGGCTGGGTCGGAACGGAGAAACAACATCGTCGTCGTGTTCATGGGGAGGCAACGGAATGCGTCGTGTTCATCGGGAGGCAACGGAACACGTGGGAGCCAACCGGCTGGGTCGGAACAGAATGCGTGGTCGTGTTCATCGGGGAGGGCTTGGACGGAACCTACAATGGAAACGAGGCCTAGCGTACCGCAGAACGGAGGAAACGGACCTCCTATGGTCGAAACGGGGGTCCTGTTGATCAGGAGGGGTGTGGCGTATCGCAAAACAGAGGAAACGGACCTCCTACGGTCGAAATGGGGGTCCTGTTGATCGGGAGGGGTGTGGCATACCGCAAAACGGACGAAACGGACCTCCTACGGTCGAAACGGGGGTCCTGTTCATCGGGAGGGGTGTGGCGTACCACAAAATGGGACTCCACGGGATACTGTTCATCTCCACCGTTGACCTCCTCCAGCCTCCATGGGCTACCGTCGACCTCCTCCAGCCTCCACGGGCTCCTGTTCATCCAGCCTCCACCGCGCGCTACTCCACCGGCTACTGTTCAACCACCCCTCCACCTTCTACTGTTCATCCAGCCCTCCACACCACGGGGTCCTGTTCATCCAGAGGCAACGCCACCGCTCACTGTTCATCCAAAAAACCCCGCAACATTCACTATTCATCCCAGAGGCAGCATCGATCGGCTTCAGTTAGCAGCAGTAGCGAAGGAATCGCTCGATCGGGTTTAGTTAACATCCATCGATCAATCGCTCAGGTTTAGTAACGCGTCGCCTGCAGTGCAATCGCTCGGGTTGAGTTAGAGCCCAACGCCTCGCTCGGGTTCAGCTAGAGCCAATGCCTTGCACACACGCGCATACATGTACAAGAGAAACGCGCATGGCTTGGCCCCCGACCTCCCACCGTAATCAGGAACTCCCTGAAATTTTCCTCGCCCTCGCTTCTACCACGGTTTTTTCCGTCATGGACGACCCAAAGAATGTCATGCGGCTGCGTCTCCGGCCCGCCCAGGACGAAAAACCCATTTTCTATCATGATTTTTGTCATAGAAGTAGGAGCCCACCACATGTATGATGATACCGGGTTTTGTCACAATTATCGTCATAGAAGTGTCATATGTATGACATAATTTTTTTTCGTTCGGCCCAAAATGTCACGGATGTGTCTTTTTTTGTAGTGTATATACCCATATACCCCGAAAACATCCAGGAGCACCACAAAACCCTATTTCCACCGCCGCAACCTTCTATACCCATGAGATCCCATCTTGGGGCCTTTTTAGGCGCTCCGCCGAAGGGGGAATCGATCACGGAGGGCTTCTACATCAACACCATAGCCTCTCCGATGATGTGTGAGTAGTTTACCACAGACCTTCGGGTCCATAGTTATTAGCTAGATGGCTTCTTCTCTCTCTTTGGATCTCAATACAAAGTTCTCCTTGATCTTCTTGGAGATCTCACTAGTAGAAAACGGATCATTAGTACCGGTTTGTAAGGGCCTTTAGTGCCGGTTATGGAACCGGCACTAAAATTCCGGCACTAAAGCCCCCCCCGCTTTAGTACCGGTTCGGCACGAACCGGCGCTAAAGTGCCACCACTTGGCGTGAGCTCGCGCCCTGGTACGGGGGACCTTTAGTACCGGTTGGTGTTACCAACCGGTACTAAAGGTTATTTTTTTGAAAATTTTGGAATTTTTTTTGATTTTTAATTTTTCTGAATTATTTGATGATTTAGTCTCTAATCACCTCTCTTAACTGCTCAAGTGTGGATCACTCATTCCAAATCATCAAACTTCCCGACCGATCACCCATCCCTCTCACTACTCCAGCCCGAGCACACTTAACTTTCAGGTTCTATTCTCCTTCGTTTCCAAGTCTGCACTTGTTGTTTTCCTGACAATAGTAAAATGTCAATCCTATTAACCCTCAGGAGTTTAGCTTGAGCATGAAGTCACACATGTCACCGTTTGAGTTTGAAACTATTATTGTAAAAAAACAGTAATTATTTAGTAACGCTAATATTTCTTGAATAAGTTTGACCATAGTTTGACCACAGTTTGACCATAGTTTGACCAGATTTGACCAAAATTGAAATAAATAAAATAAATTATTTAGTAACACTAATATTCTAGAATAACTAGTTTGACCATTGTTTGACCACAGTTTGCCCACAGTTTGAATATGTTTCAATTTTTTCCACTCTAGATCTTAAAAGCCCCGTAACTTTTTTCTATTAGGTTTTTGAGGATTTTGCAAATGTTTAACGGGGTTCTTAAATTTGGATGTAACTTTTCGAGTAGATGATTTTTCATATAATTTTTTTTTCATCCGAGTTAGTATGCAAAAGTTATGCCCATTTTTACAAGTTTCAGAGAGATTTTGCAAATAAAGTCAAAATTCACATTTGCAAATTTTCCCAACAACTAGACCACATATCACATGGGAAACTTATTTTCTTTTATTTTTTTGACATTTCCATCATTTTCGTTTATTTTTTTAAAACTGAAAAGGCGATCCACAGCGGGGGGGGGGGGGGGGGGGGGGGGTAGAGTTTGAGAATTGCCCTATAGTGCCGGTTTGTTTCTCCAACCGGTACTATAGGTCAGACCCCATTAGTACCGGTTCATGGCACGAACCGGTGCTAAATGTTAGACCTTTAGTACCGGTTCATGCCACGAACCGGTACTAAAGGTGATCGTGGGGCCCCAGCCTGACGCCAGCCTGACACCACCCCTTTAGTACCGGTTCGTGCCACGAACCGGTACTAAAGGTTCAACACGAACCGGCATTAATGCAAATCCATTCGAACCGGCACTAATGGTACCATTAGTACCGGCTCAAATACAAACCGGCACTAATGTGCTTCACGTTTGACCCTTTTTCTACTAGTGTCTATTCGATGTAATTCTTTTTGCGGTGTGTTTGTCGAGATCCGATGAATCGTGGGTTTATGATCAAGATTATCTATGAACAATATTTGAATCTCCTATGAAATCTTTTATGTATAATTTGTTATCTTTGCAAGTCTCTTTGAATTATCAGTTTGGTTTGGCCTACTAGACTGATCTTTCTTAAATGGGAGAAGTGCTTAGCTTTGGGTTCAATCTTGCAGTGTCCTTTCCCAGTGAAAGCAGGGGTAGCAAGGAACGTATTGTATTGTTGCCATCAAGGATAAAAATATGGGTTTTATAACATATTGCTTGAGTTTATCCCTCTACATCATGTCATCTTGCCTAATGTGTTACTCTGTTCTTATGAACTTAATACTCTAGATGCATGCTAGATAGCGGTCGATGTGTGGAGTAATAGTAGTAGATGCAGAATCATTTTGGTCTACTTGTCGCGGACGTGATGCCTATATACATGATCATGCCTAGATATTCTCATAATTATGCACTTTTCTATCAATTGCTCAACAGTAATTTGTTCACCCACTGTAATACTTATGCTATCTTGAGAGAAGCCACTATTGAAACCTATGGTCCCGGGGTCTATTTTCCATCATATAAGTTTCCAATCTATTTTACTTTGCAATCTTTACTATCAATCTATATCATAAAAATACCAGAAATATTTATCCTATTATCTCTATCAGATCTCACTTTTGCAAGTGGTCGTGAAGGGATTGACAACTTGTTTATGTATTTGGTCTGGAATATTTTATACTTAAAGGTATCAATCAAACATAATTGGCTAGATAGGGGGAGGTGTATCTTCGGTGGCGTAGATCTTCGGTGGTGCAGGTCCGGAGATGCAGCAAACTGACTGGACTTGGAGCCTCCTCCATTCAACCAAGGTATCAATCAAAATTAATACTTTATCGCATTGGTTGCAAGATTCTTATTTGTTTGTGTTGGTACGAGGCGACTTGCGTGTAGTGTCCTACTGGATTGATACCTTGGTTCTCAAAAACTGAGGGAAATACTTACGGTACTTTGCTGCATCACCCTTTCCTCTTCAATGGAAAAACCAATGCATCCTCAAGAGGTAGCAAGAAGGATTTCTGGTGCTGTTGCGGGGAGATCTACGCACAACTCAAGACATACCAAGTACCCATCATTACTCTTATCCCTTGCATTACATTATTCACCATTTGCCTCTTGTTTTCCTCCCCCACTTCACCCTTGCCGTTTTATTCACCCTCTTTTTCGTTCGCTCTCTTTTCGCTTGTTTCTTGTGTGCTTGTGTGTTGGATCGTTTGTCATGACGGCTCAAGATAATACTAAATTGTGTGATTTTTCCAATACCAACAACAATGATTTTCTTAGCACTCCGATTGCTCCTCTTAAAAATGCTGAATCTTGTGAAATTAATGCCGCTTTGTTGAATCTTGTCATGAAAGATCAATTCTCTGGCCTTCCTAGTGAAGATGCCGCTACACATGTAAATAACTTTGTTGATTTGTGTGATATGCAAAAGAAGAAAGATGTGGATAATGATATTGTTAAATTGAAGCTATTTCCATTTTCGCTTAGAGATCATCCTAAAACTTGGTTTTCGTCTTTGCCTAAAAATAGTATTGATTCATGGAATAAGTGCAAAGTTGCTTTTATCTCCAAGTATTTTTCTCCCACTAAGATCATCTCTCTTAGAAATGATATTATGAATTTTAAGCAACTTGATCATGAACATGTTGCACAATCTTGGGAGAGGATGAAATTAATGATATGTAATTGCCCTATACATGGATTAAATTTATGGATGATCATACAATTTTTTTATGCCGGATTGAATTTTGCTTCTAGAAATCTTTTAGATTCGGCCGCGGGAGGCAGTTTTATGGAAATCACTTTAGGATAAGCTAGTAAACTCCTAGATAATATTATGGTTAATTATTCTCAATGCACACCGAAAGATTTACTAGTAAAAAGGTTCATGCGATAGAAGAGATCATGTTTTGAGTGGAAAGATGGATGAACTTATGAAGTTGTTTGCTAATAAGAGTGCTCCTATTGATCCCGATGATATGCCTTTGTCTACTTTGATTGAGAATAATAATGAATCTATGGATGTGAATTTTGTTGGGAGGAACAATTTTGGTAACAACGCTTATAGAGGAAACTTTAATCCTAGGACGTACCTTAGTAATTCCTCTAATAATTATTGTAATTCCTACAATAAATCTTATGGAAATTTTAATAAGATGCCCTCTGATTTTGAGACTAGTGTTAAAGAATTTATGATTTCTCAAAAGAATTTCAATGCTTTGCTTGAAGAAAAATTGCCTAAGATTGATGAGTTGGCTAGGAACGCGGATAGAATTTCTCTTGATGTTGATTCTTTGAAACGTAGATCTATTCCTCCTAAGCATGATATCAATGAGTCTCTCAAAGCCATGAGAATTTCCATTGATGAGTGCAAAGAACGAACCGCTAGGATGCGAGCTAAGAAAGATTGCTTTGTAAAGGCGTGTCTTCTAGTTTTCATGATAATAGGGATGAAGATCTAAAAGTGATTGATGTGTCTCCTATTAAATCTTTGTTTTGCAATATGAATCTTGATAATGATGGGACTGGAGATGAGTCAACTTTATTTAAAAGGTGTCCCAATGATTCGGAGTTTTTAGATCTTGATGCAAAAATTGGTAAAAGTGGGATTAAAGAAGTCAAAACTTCACATAGCAATGAATCCACTATATTGGATTTCAAGGAATTTAATTATGATAATTGTTCTTTAATATATTGTATTTCCTTGTTGCAATCCGTGTTAAATTCTCCTCATGCTTATAGTCAAAATAAAGCTTTTACCAAACATATCGTTGATGCTTTAATACAATCTTATGAAGAAAAGCTTGAATTAGAAGTTTCTATCCCTAGAAAAATTTATGATGAGTGGGAACCTACTATTAAAATTAAGATTAAAGATCATGAATGCTATGCTTTATGTGATTTGGGTGCTAGTGTTTCCATGATTCCAAAAACCTTAGGTGATGTCTTATGTTTCTGTGAATTTGATGATTGTTCTTTAAATTTGCATCTTGCGGATTCCACCATTAAGAAACCTATGGGAAGAATTAATTATGTTCTTATAGTTGCAAATAGGAATTATGTGCCTATAGATTTCATTGTTCTTGATATAGATTGCAATCCTTCATGTCCTATTATTCTTGGTAGACCTTTCCTTAGAACGATCGGTGCAATTATTGATATGAAAGAAGGAAATATTAGATTCCAATTTCCGTTAAGGAAAGGCATGGAACACTTTTCTAGAAATAAAATAAAATTACCTTATGAATCTATTATGAGAGCCACTTATGGATTGCATACCAAAGATTAACAATACCTAGATCTATTCTTGCCTTTATGCCTAGCTAGGGGCGTTAAACGATAGCGCTTGTTGGGAGGCAACCCAATTTTATTTTTGTTTCTTGCTTTTTGGTTTTGTTTAGGAATAAATAATTCATCTAGCCTCTGTTTAGATGTGTTTTTGTTGGATCGAAAGTATGTCTAGAGGGGGGGTGATTAGACTACTTGACCAAATAAAAATCTAGCCTCTTCCCAATTTTAGTTTTTGACAGATTTTAGCAACTTAGAACAAGTCAAGAAATCTTAACACAATTCAAGCAAGCATGCAAAGAGTATATGAGCAGCGGAAAGTAAAAGTATGCAACTTGCAAGAAAGTAAAGGGAAGGGTTTGGAGGAATCAAATGCAATTGGAGACACGGATGTTTTTGTCGTGGTTCCGATAGGTGGTGCTATCGTACATCCACGTTGATGGAGACTTCAACCCATGAAGGGTAATGGTTGCACGAGTCCACGGAGGGCTCCACCCACGAAGGCTCCACGAAGAAGCAACCTTGTCTATCCCACCATGGTCGTCGCCCACGAAGGACTTGCCTCACTAGTGGTAGATCTTCACGAAGTAGGCGATCTCCTTGCCCTTACAAACTCCCTGGTTCAACTCCACAATCTTGTCGGAGGCTCCCAAGTGACACCTAGCCAATCTAGGAGACACCACTCTCCAAGAAGTAACAAATGGTGTGTTGATGATGAACTCCTTGCTCTTGTGCTTCAAATGATAGTCTCCCCAACACTCAACTCTGTCTCACAGGATTTGGATTTGGTGGAAAGAAGATTTGAGTGGAAAGCAACTTGGGGAAGGCTAGAGATCAAGATTCATATGGTAGGAATGGAATATCCTGGCCTCAACACAAATGTAGGTGGTTCTCTCTCAGAAAATGTAGGTTGGAAGTGTAGGTTCGTTCTGATGGCTCTCTCCACGAATGAAGAGGAGTGATACGTCTCCAACATATCTATAATTTTTGATTGTCCCATGCTATTATATTATCAACCTTGGATGTTTTATATGCATTTATATGCTATTTTATATGATTTTGGGGACTAACCTATTAACCTAGAGCCCAGTGCCAGTTTCTGTTTTTTTTCCTTGTTTTAGAATATCGCAGAAAAGGAAAATCAAACGGAGTCCAATTGACCTGAAACTTCACGGAACTTATTTTTGGATCAGAAGAAGCCCAGAAGACTTGGAGTCCATGTAAGGGAATCTTCGAGGAGGCCACGAGGTAGGGGGCGCGCCCACCCCCTGGGCACACCCTCCACCCTCGTGCCCCCCTCGTGGCTCCCCTGACGTACTTCTTCCGCCTATATATCTCCATATACCCTAAAAACATCAGGGAGCACAATAGATCGGGAGTTCCGCCGCTAGAATCCTCCGTAGCCACCAAAAGCCAATCTAGACCCGTTCCGGAGGGAGTAGTTCTCCCTCGGGGCTGAGGGTATGTATCAATAGCTATGTGTTTGATCTCTCTCTCTCTCTCTCTCTCTCTCTCTCGTGTTCTTGATTTGGCACGATCTTGATGTATCGCGAGCTTTGCTATTATAGTTGGATCTTATGTTTCTGCTCCACCTGTTCTCTCTTGTAATGAATTGAGTTTCCCCTTTGGAGTTATCTCATCGGATTGAGTCTTTAAATATTTGAGAACACTTGAGGTATGTCTTGCCGTGCGTATCTGTGGTGACAATGGGATACCACGTGATTCACTTGATGTATGTTTTGGTGATCAACATGCGGGTTCCGCCCATGAACCTATGCATAGGGGTTGGCAAACGTTTTGTTGTGATTCTCCAGTAGGAACTTTGGGGTACTCTTTGAGGTCCTCTGTGTTTGTTGAATAGATGAATCTGAGATTGTGTGATGCATATCATATAATCATACCCACGGATACTTGAGGTGACATTGGAGTATCTATGTGACATTAGGGTTTTGGTTGATTTGTGTCTTAAGGTGTTATTCTAGTATGAACTCTAGGGCTGTTTGTGACACATATAGGAATAGCCCAACAGATTGATCAGAAAGAATAACTTTGAGGTGGTTTCGTACCCTACCATAATCTCTTCATTTGTTCTCCGCTATTAGTGACTTTGGAGTGACTCTTTGTTGCATGTTTAGGGATAGTTATGTGA
Source organism: Triticum monococcum (assembly GCA_034509565.1). Lineage (NCBI taxonomy): Eukaryota > Viridiplantae > Streptophyta > Magnoliopsida > Poales > Poaceae > Triticum > Triticum monococcum. Next base: position 395,771,943 of record CM067846.1, on the reverse strand, counting down.
TCCAATTATGTTATTATTTTTGGGAGGACTTGCACTAGTGAAAGTATGAACCGTAGGCCTTGTTTCCTATCATTTCCATACTATTTATGCTCACTTTTATCATTAGTTACCTTGCTGTTTTTATATTTTCAGATTACAAAAACCTATATCTACCATCCATATACCACTTGTATCACCATCTCTTCGCCGAACTAGTGCACCTATACAATTTACCATTGTATTGGGTGTGATGGGTACACAAGAGACTCTTTGTTATTTGGTTGCAAGGTTGCTTGAGATAGACCATCTTCATCCTATGCCTCCTATGGATTGATAAACCTTAGGTCATCCACTTGAGGGAAATTTGCTACTGTCCTACAAACCTCTGCACTTGGAGGCCCTACAACGTCTACAAAAAGAAGGTTGTGTAGTAGACATCAAGGAGGTGGGGGGTATATATAGCATCCACACAAAATCTAACCGTTACACACAACTTGCCAAACTCGGTGGGACCGAATTGATAAACTCGGTCGGACCAATTCAGCAAATCTAGTGACCGTTAGGATTTTCGATGGGACCGACATGCAACTCGGTAGGACCGATATGGTTAGGGTCAGGGCATAACGTAATCTCAGTGAGACCGATTACACAAACTCAGTGAGACCGATTTTGGTAATAAGCTAACCAGAGAGTTGGTCAGGTAAACTCGGTGGGACTGATTTGCTCATTTCGGTGAGACTGAATTGTTACAAAAGGGAAACAGAGAGTTTACATTGCAATCTCGGTGGGACCAATCGCTCATCTCGGTGAGAGCAAAACGTTACGAAGGGAAACATAGAGATTACAATCCAATCTCGGTGAGACCGAGATCCCTATCAGTGAGACCGATTTGCCTAGGGTTTGTGGCAGTGGCTATGACATCTGAACTCGGTGGCGCCGGATAGAAAGAATCGGTGGGGCCGAGTTTGACTTTTGGTTTAGGTCATATGATGATGTGAGAAAGTAGTTGAGGGCTTTGGAGCATATCACTAAGCATTTTGAGCAAGAGCCTCATTAAGCAACACCTCATCCCTCCTTGATAGTATTGGCTTCTTCTATAGACTCAATGTGATCTTGGATCACTAAAATAGAAAATGTAGTGTCTTGAGCTTTGAGCTTGAGCCAATCCTTTTCTCCTTAGCATTTTGAGGGGTCCACTTTTCTCATCCATGCCATGCCAATCATTGAGCTTTCCTGAAATATTAGTCTTGAAATAGTATTAGCTCAATGAGCTATATGTTGTTAGGAATTACCAAAACCACCTAGGGATAGTTGCACTTTCAATCTCCCCCTTTTTGGTAAGTGATGACAACATATAGATCAAAGCTTCGACAAATGATAATAAGAGTGAAAAACATTGTCGCTTTGAGAAGTATGTGAAAAGCAAGAGCTCCCCCTAAATTTGTACATAGTTTAAGATTTTCTTTGGACTGCAAATGAACAAAGAGTTAGGATATTGGGTTACTCTTCCATGTCACATACAACTTGGTGGAGCGCTCAAGATGATAATAATTAAAATGCATGCACTCATCACCAAGCAAAGTGAATGATCATATAGGAAAATAAAGGATAATGTCATCCAACAAGCATTAAGGTACCATATGATCAAACACATGATCATCCAAGTATCACACACATGCACAAAGTATCTCAAACGAGCAAATAACAAAGTTCAACCATCAAAGAGAAACGCAAAAGAGAATAAAAGCAACACTCTCTCTCGAAGCCTATGATCTATACATTTTCTCCCCCTTTGGCAACAAGTTACCAAAAAGTTCATAAAAAATGCATAGTGCTAGATCGACACTCAGGCTTGGTCTTCAGGTGGTGGTGTAGACAGAACTCAAAGAACGAAAGCATCAGTCGATGTAGATGGTGCTGGAGGAGTGGGTGCTGGAGCTGGTGGCACTGAAGCTGTAGCTAGTGTAGATGAAGTTGCTCTGGTGTCTGTAATAGGCATAGCAGCAGATCTCTGATCTTTGGGCACTCTAGCAAAAGCATTAGTGGTAGTCTTGCCATTCTTCTCCTGCACTTCCTCCTGAAGTTGCTCAACAACTGACTGTATCTCAGTGACCTTCACATCTAAACCATAGAACTTCTGCTCCATGATCCTCTCCAAACTCTCCTGGTTTTGAGTCTGGGTGGCCAGTCCCTTCTCAATCTTCAGAGTGGAGGCAATCAAGTAGCCAAGCTGATCTTGCCTGCTCTCCAAAAGATACTGAGATGCCTCATCCATGGTTGGCATCTTTGCAGCCTTTTCAGACTTTCCTTTCTCCCTCTTTGCTTGTGCTTGCACAGAAGATGGTTCATTTTCATCCATGACTACAGTGTTGTCCTCAAAGTCTGGGTAGATGGGCAGGTGCTCCTTGTCCAAGAGATATGTGCCAGTGCCCATCTTGGAGTTGATCAGCTCCTGAATCTATGGGGCATACCCACAACTTCTCTTCTGATCTGCAGCTGTCCTCTTTATGGTTTCCACAATTAGGCTCATGACCTTGAACTTCTGTGGAACATCAAAAATGTGTAGCAAGTTGATGGAGTGACCTCTGATCATTATGTGATCACCTGACTTGGGTAGAAGAGTGTGCCTGAGGATCTAGTTGATTGTAGGCAAGCCTGACAGCAAGTGTTTCACAGATCCAAACTAGTGAGTCTCAAGATCTGCATCAGAAATCTCCTTGCACATGCTATCCATTGAGTTGTGATCCTTCTTCTTCTTGGCATAGACATCCATGTCATATTCACTCTCCTCAGGAGCATTGATACAAATGGCCCATTCTTCAACAGTTGACTAGTACCTAGTACCTTTAGACATCCAGACAATCTTTCCATCTAGGTAGAAGTGAGCTGTGGAGTAGAACTGCATAATAAGCTCATCATTCCATTTTGTGAGCTTCTGAGCCACAAACTTATCAACTCCACAAGCCTTGAAACTATCATAGACTCCAGGATAGTGCTCTTCATTCTCCTTGATGTACTCCCAGTTGACCCATCTCATGTCACACACTATGGGCTTCTTGTCAAGAAGAATTGTCTCATAGAAGTCCCGTTGTTCCTTGGTGTGAAATCTATAGTCCACAACAGTCCTTCTCCTGGTGGCATATGGATCAGACTCTCTCCTGAGTCCTTCCTGATCTTCATGTTCTCAGCTACTGTATGAGCATCATTGTGATCTAAAATTTTTGGCTTCAACTTCCTCAAGACATGTGACTCATCATCTTCTTATTCCGTAGCAGCTTCAGGCACTGGGGCCTTATTCTTCTCTACTGCTGGGATGTTCCTGGTGCTTCTCTTGGGTGCAGTTTTGGGTTTTGGAGCAGCTGTCTTGGGAGCTTCTTTGGTCTTAGATGGAGCAGCCCCTGATCTTATGGCATCTCCCATAAGCTTTTGTGCCTTAGGTGCTGGTGCAACATCCTCTTCCTCTTCCTCTTCTTCAGAGTCTCACATCATTGAGGACTTGCCAAGAACTCTGGTAGTGGTCTTCTTGACCCTCGCTTTCCTCTTCTTGCCATCTCCAGCTTCCTTGGGTTCAAGAGTGAACACCATTGTCTCTCCTGTGGCAACTTTCCTTGGCTTAGACATGGGCTGTCTTCCTCCTGGCTTCTTGGTCTTCAGACCTGGCTTAGTTGCAGCAACTGTGCTATATTTCTTTTTCAGCACTTTCTTCTTTGATGTGGCCTCTTCCTCAACAGCTGCATAGTCCTCATCCTCAGAATCTGAGGTTCTCTTCTTTCTGGCCCTTGTGGCAGCCTTTGGCAAGTTGCTTGGAGTGCTCCTGCTGCCTTCATCATAGTTGCTAGAGGGACTAGTGCCCTCACTCATGTGAACTTGCTCCTCAGACTTGTTCTGACTATCACTCTGATCTGACATGATGCAAACACTGACAGCAGACCCTGTGAATAGATTATAGATGAGGTAGATTGGATGAGCATCACAAAGTGCAGAGGTTTTTGCAAAAGAATGAGTCAAAAACTTAGTTTTAGTTTTCCACAGAAAGCATTTCGGATCTACCGATTTGAAATCTGGGTGATACCGAAGCAGCTGTTGGAATCTAAACTAGTGAACTCGGTCAGACCGAGTCATAGTTCGGTGGCACCGAGACTGCTAGGGTTTCACAAAGACTTGAACTCGGTCACACAGATTTGCAAGTCTCGGTCAGACCGAGAATCACATGTGCAATGGCCTTAGCCAAATCGATGGAACCGATTTCAACAACTCGGTTGGTCCGAGATGGTTTTGGCGAAAACCTAACCCTAAATTTTCAATCTACAACTAATCTACAGAGTCATCTCAATCATGGCAAGACACATGGCAAAACAATGTGCTGGGGAATCAAAGTGAGAACAGCACAAAGATCAAGTCGATACCCTAGTGCGGCGATGGACTTGCTACAGCGGCAATGGTGGAGATGATCCCGTTGACGGCGGCGGAGACCAGCGACTGGAGGCAGCTGGCAACGAGGAGGACGATCCGGAGACCCAGAGAGGCAGAGCAGGCTGAGCGCTGGCGAAGAGGCTCGAATTTTTTTCCAAATTTTGGCCCGGGGATATAGATAGCCTGACTGTGTCGGTGTGACCGAGTGGAACAACTCGGTGGCACCGAGATGCATAACTGTAATGTCAGAGTAAATAGCCATGGGTAACCTAGCCGGCTTCCCCTGGCCCTTCTGAAAAAATTATGAGCCCGTCCGGCTCTCAAAGAACTCAAGACCTAGAGCCGCCTTCCCCTTGCCGGCTATCTTCTAGGCCGGCTTCGGGGGGGGGGGGGGGGGTCCGCCCTTTGCCCTCATGAAGGAGGCCGTGGGAGGGCCGACTTCGAGAAGCCGGCCGTAAGAAGGCCGACTCCAAGAAGACGTCTCCCATAAAGCAGTCAAGATCGTACCCTCGAAGTCCACGTCCACCCAGCAATGATGAAGCGGGGCGTGGCTACAGTGAAGCCTGCCACCCCCAAAACCTGGAGCACGCCCAGCACAGTGCACCGTACGGGTGACCACGACCCGCCCGGCATGGCACTGTTGCCACGGCGACCCTGACACCGTCCACGACGGGCCGCCAGCGTGGCCCCCGAGGCGGTGGGCCCCTTCGGGCAGAGAGATGCCAAAGGCGGCCACACCTCCTCCCAAGTCGGCCAGATGGAGAGCCGGCCCCCCATAGCCGGCCTGCCATCCTCCTCGAAGGAGACGCCCCATTAAGGAGACAAGACACGGTGGGACTACAGTAACCGCCCGCCAGGGCGGCAGTACTGTAGCCACGCTTACCCCGACCAAGCCCGCGTCATCAGAACAAAGCAACAGTAACCAGCCACCGACTAGGCCCTGGACAGTGGGGCCTGCCTGTCGACCAAGGCGCCGGCAGCCGGCAAGACCCACCAGTCGGCGGGCCCCAGCAGCTGGCACGGAAGCCGGCGAGCATAGTCACAGACAGCTGGGCCCCGCGCCCAGCCAGATTACCATTGTACCCCTGGGGGGTAGGCCTATATAAACCCCCCGGTGGACCCATGCAAAGGGTTCGACCCCCAACTAGTTTTAGACACCTTAGGAGGAGAAGAAGCAGGCTAGCCGCGCTCTTCTTCCTCCTTCCACCAACACAGCTCAAGGAGCACTGTGTAGCTACTTATTCATCTAGTGATCATGCGGAGACCTCGCAAAGCAGCAGTAGGGGTGTTATCTCCCCGGAGAGCCCCGAAGCTGGGTAACGTTCGCCGGTGTGCATGTCTTCGCCTCATCCCGTTTCCAGGCACCGACAACGTCTTATTGGCACCCACAATGATAAGCCACCCGTTGGCATATGTCGCACCTAGCACCCGACATTTGGCGCCCACCATGGGGCCAGGTGCACCGTCGTCCGGAGACCTGTTCTGGACGGGAACCCTCTTCCTCCCTAGCGAGCGTAGCCAGCCCGGCATGCCCGATGGCGCTTGCCACGACGCGCTGCAAAACGTCACCAGCATTTGCGTGGCAAGCAGCCTCGCCGATCTCCTCGACGAGGCTCGCATCTCCGATGAGCTCGCCTCCGATGCGGGCACCGACCACCTCGCCAACCTCCTTGGACAGCTCCATGTCTCCAGTGAGCCTGCTGAGGATTTGGAGTCGGTTGGCTCCACCAACCGATGCATGTCGACTCCGACATGGCCTCCTACGACACCTTCCCCACCAACGTCACGTTCTACAATGACCCGCTCCCTCGGACCGACGATCGCGATACTGTCACCACTGAGGTGATGGTTATCAGCCACGGCGGCCCGGCCGACGAGAGCGCCCACGACGCCCCGCACGCGGCGGCCCACGACTTGTCCGTCCCCCTACCGACTGATGCCGATGACGAAGCACTGGAGGCACGCCGTCTTGCCCTCCTCGCGGAGGGCCGGAGGCTGGTTTCCGTGAGACGCCTCACTGAGGCCCACCAGCGCGAAGCTGACCGCGCCGCCTTCGGCACGCCGGCCCCGGCTGGTCCAAGCCGGGCTGGTGCTGTCAAGCAACGCGTCGCCGTCATCGCCGACACGCTGGGAGTCGACTGACCGGTCTATGCCACTCTGCTCGAGAACCTGCGCGCCGGCCAGGCGGCCGTGGACGAGTTGGACGGCTTGGAGGCTGAAAACCTCCCCCACATGACCCGGTGCATACAGCAACTGATTGACGCGGCCGCTCAGCGCCACAAAGCCGACGCTCGCGCAGGAAGCCCACCCCCACAACGGGATCACGGCGTGACGTCCCGGACACCGACTAGGAGTATCACCCGCGCGCGGCGCGAGAAAGAGCCGGCTTCCAGCCGAAGCCGGACCCGAATCTCCATCGAGCGAGACGCGGACGGCCGTCCCCGAGCCATGGAATGGCGGGGCAGCCCGCCTCCTTCTCGGGCTCGTGGAGAGAGATACCCCACCCCGCCGCCAGTGGCGCATCCGACTCTCAGCGGCCGGCTGGGTCGCCGTGAAGGAGTCGGCGAGAACGACGCCCGCCACCGGATCGACCGCCTGGCCAGATCCCTGGCGCTGGAAGAAGAAGACGATGTCGGCCCGCCCTGTTTCGGCCCCCGCATCCACGACGAGCCCTTCCCCAAAGGGTTCTAGCTCCCCAGAGACACGCCCAAGTATAACGGCTCCGTGAAGCCGGAAGACTGGCTGATTGACTACTCCACGGCAGTCAGCATAGCCAACGGCAACCGGCGAGTTGCCGTGAAGTACGTGCCCCTCATGCTGCAAGGCACAGCACGGACTTGGCTTAACAGCCTCAAGCCTCTCAGCATCAACAGCTGGGTAGATTTCACCGAAGCCTTCGTTCGCAACTTCACCAGCACCTACAAGCGGGCTCCCAAGCCCAGGAAGCTCTCCATGTGCGTACAAGGCCCAGCCGAGTCCACTCGCGACTACCTCACGCGTTGGGCCGAGCTCCGCAACTCTTGTGAAGGGGCGCACGAGGTGCAGGCCATCGAATACTTCACTGCCGGGTGCCGAGAAGGCACCCTCCTCAAGCACAAGCTTCTCTGCAACGAGCCGACTACCCTTGACGAGCTTCTGAACATAGCCGACAGATATGCCACCGCCGACTCTTCGATGAAGACCAAGCTCCGGGTAGACGCGTCCGGGAAAGTACTTAACCCGGCGCCCAAGACGCCGGCAGGAGATTCCGGCCGACGCCAGCACCCGAACGACCAGAAGCGTAACGGCCCTACACCGCCTCCCGCTAGCCGGCAGGTGGCCACGGTCGAAGACACGCCGGCTGAAGGGCGGCCTGCACCCAAGAAGCCCAAGGGCGGCCGGCTGGCTTGGCAGCCGGCTTTCTCCTACGAGCAAACTCTTGACGCCCCGTGCAAGTTCCATAGCGGCGCGAAGCCGTCCAACCACACAACCCGAAAGTGTAACTGGCTCGCCCGAATCTCCAAGGGCGAAGGACTCACGATGCCTCCTCCTGCCAGCCCGCCGCCTCCGGCTCCGCTGCCCCAGGCCGCTCGGCCCGCAGTCGGCGCCGTGCAGGACGAGTTCCCCGATGAGCAAGCATCCTACGTCATCTTTACGAGCCAGCTCGAAGACCGACGCAGCAAGCGCCGAGAGCATCATGAAATCAGTGTGGTCACTGCTAACCCAGCCGGACACATGCATTGGTCAGAGAAACCCATCAACTGGAGCCGGGCCGACCACCCAGAGGTGATGCCGTCTCCCGGCTCCTATGCTTTGGTCCTGGAAGCCACCCTCGCGACGGACAGACGTACCGCCCGCTTCTCTCGCGTGCTGTTAGATGGCGGAAGCAGCATCAACATCCTAGACCGTGACACCCTGGAGAAGTTAAGTGTCAAGACGAAGCATCTTGTGCCGACTCGGACAGTGTTTCACGGCATCGTACCCGGCTTGTCCTGCGCCCTCATTGGCAAGATCAAGGTCGACGTACTCTTTGGGGACAAGGAGCATTTCCGCCGGGAAGAGATCTGGTTCGAAGTGGTGGACCTGGAGAGCCCTTACCATGCGTTGCTTGGCCGACCCGCCTTGGCCAAGTTCATGGCGGTCCCCCACCACGCATACCTCAAGATGAAGATACCAAGCTCCAAGGGCATCATCACCATAGCCGGCGATTACAAGAAGTCTGCCGAGTGCGCTGTGGCCAGCAGCCGGCTGGCCGAGTCCCTTGTGATTGCCGAAGAAAAGAAGACGTTGGACCGGGTCATGGCCCTGGCCAGCAAGCAGCTGAGCCAGCCCACCGACTCCAAGGAGCATGATGCCCAAGGATCTTTCCAGCCGGCCAAGGAAACCAAGAAGATACCTCTTGACCCCGAGCGCCCCGAGAGGTTTGCCGTCATTGGGAAAAGCCTGAACAGCAAATAGGAAGGCGAGCTCGCCGATTTCCTCTGTGAGAATCGGGATATCTTTTCATGGTCCCCCAAGGACATGCCGGGTGTTCCGAAGGATTTCGCCGAGCACAAGCTACACGTGCGAGAAGACGCAAAACCAGTCAAGCAGCCTCTCCGCCGACTGTCAGAGGAGAAGAGAAGGATTGTGCGGGAGGAGATAGCCCAGCTTCTGGCAGCCGGCTTCATTATGGAAGTTTTCTTTCCAGAGTGGCTTGCCAACCCGGTTCTCGTGCTGAAGAAGAATAACAAGTGGCGCATGTGTATACACTACACAAGCCTCAACAAGGCCTGCCCTAAAGATCCCTTCGCTCTGCCAAGAATTGACCAAGTGATAGACTCCACGGCCGGATGCGAGCTGTTGAGTTTTTTGGATGCTTATTCAGGATACCACCAGATAAAACTAGACCCGGATGACCACCTGAAGACCGCCTTCAACACGCCATTTGGAGCCTTCTGCTACCTTACCATGACATTCGGCTTGAGGAATGCCGGTGCCACTTTTCAGCGTTGCATGCAGAAGTGCCTCCTCACGCAGCTCGGCAAAAAACGCTCACGTCTACGTGGACGATATCGTGGTGAAGACGGAGAAGCGCGGCACCTTGCTGGATGACCTGAAAGAAACATTCGAGAACCTGCGCCGGTTCCGAATCAAGCTCAACCCCGAGAAATGCGTGTTTGGAGTGCCAGCCGGCCAACTCCTAGGCTTCCTGGTCTCCGAACGCGGCATCGAGTGCAACACAGTGAAGATCAAGGCCATCGAGAGAATGGCGATCCCCACCAACCTTCGAGAAATCCAGAAGTTCACCGGGTGCTTGGCCTCGTTGAACCGCTTCATCAGCCGGCTCGGAGAGAAAGCCCTCCCTCTCTACCGCCTCATGAAGAAGAGCACTCACTTCGAGTGGAACGACCAGGACGATCAAGCTTTTCACGAGCTGAAGAAGATGCTGGCCACGCCGCCTGTCCTGGCAGCGCCAACTGAGAAAGAGCCCATGCTCCTTTACATTGTCGCGACTAGCCGGGTGGTCAGCACCGTCATCGTAGTCCAACGCCCAGAAGAAGGCCGAGCCCAGCCGGCCCAGAGGCCGCTGTATTACATGAGCGACGTGTTGTCCGCCTCAAAGAAGAACTACCCGCACTACCAGAAGATGTGCTACGGCGTGTACTTCACCGCCAAGAAGCTGAAGCCCTACTTTCAAGAGCATCCATCACGGTCGTATGCACTGCCCCGCTGGCCGAGATCATAGGCAGCCGGGATGCATCCGGCTGGGTGGCGAAGTGGGCCATCGAGCTGGCCCCTTACACAATCTTCTACCAGCCCCGCACCGCCATCAAGTCCCAAGCACTGGCCGACTTCCTCGTCGACTGGGCCGAGACCCAGTACCTGCCGCCGGCTCCTGACTCCACCCATTGGCGCATGCACTTCGACGGGTCCAAGATGCGCACCGGCTTGGGAGCCGGCGTCGTCCTTACCTCTCCCAAGGGCGACAAGCTTAGATACACGCTGCAGATCCACTTCACCGCCTCCAACAATGTAGCCGAATACGAGGCGCTCATACATGGGCTCCGGCTTGCCAAGGAACTCGGCATCCGCCGGATCCTATGTTATGGCGACTCGGATTTGGTGGTTCAGCAATCATCTGGCGACTGGGACGCCAAGGACACAAACATGGCAAGCTACCGCTTCCTGGTGCAGCAAATCAGTGGATACTTTGAAGGATGCGAGTTCCTCCACGTACCGCGAGCCGACAACGAGCCAGCCGATGCCCTGGCCCGAATAGGCTCCACTCGGCAAGCAATACCAACCGGCGTCGTTCTACAACGCCTCCTCAAGCCGTCCATCAAGCCGTCTCCAGAATCCGACTCCATCTTCGTGCCGCCCAACCCCGACGGGGCCGGGTCCGACTCGAAGAACCAAGCAGGCGACCCGGGGACTTCAGTACTCGGCTCGAGGACTGCAGTAGCTGGCTCGGGGACTGCCGCACCCGGCCCCGGGACTGCAGTAGCCGGCCCAGGGACTGCGTCAACGCAGCAGTCGGCGGCCGACTCCAGCACTTCATCACCCAGCCCGCCCACCCTGGTGGCAGTAGCCACATTGGCGGTAGGGGAAGTCGCAGCTCCGTCATGGGCTCAATCCGTCCTCAACTTCCTAGTAAACCAGGATCTGCCGGCTGACGAAACAGAAGCGAGACAAGTCCAACATCGAGCCGGAGCATACACGATCGTCAACAGAGAACTGGTCAAGCGCAGTGTCACTGGAGTCCTCCAACGGTGCGTCGAGCAAGAGAAGGGCATTGCAATCCTCAGAGATATACACCAAGGAGAATGCGGCCACCATGCCGCCTCGAGATCACTTGTCGCCAAAGCTTTCCGCCATGGCTTTTTCTGGCCGATGGCTTTGGATGACGCCAAAGAATTAGTTAAGTATTGCAAAGGCTGCTAACTTTTCAGCTCCAAGCAACACATGCCGGCTTCGGCACTTAAGACCATTCCCATCACTTGGCCCTTCGCCGTTTGGGGACTGGACATGGTGGGCCCATTCAAGACGGCGCACGGCGGCATGACACATTTGCTCGTCGCCGTGGACAAATTCACCAAGTGGATCGAGGCAAGGCCGATCAAGAAGCTGAATGGGCCGACTGCCGTGACATTCATCACAGACATAACAACTCGGTACGGCCTACTGCACAGCATCATCACCGACAATGGCACGAATTTCGCCAAAGGAGCCTTGGCACATTTCTGCACTACACAAGGTATCCGGTTGGACTTAGCGTCCGTCGCCCATCCGCAGTCAAACGGCCAGGTCGAGCGAGCTAACGGCCTCATCCTCTCCGGCATCAAGCCCCGACTGGTCGTACCTCTGGAGCGTTCAGCCGGCTGTTGGCTCGATGAGCTGCCGGCTGTCCTCTGGAGTCTACGCACCACCCCAAACAAGTCAACCGACTTCACTCCTTTCTTCCTCGTGTACGGTGCCGAAGCAATCATCCCAACCGACATCGAGTTCGACTCACCTCAGGTGACCATGTACACGGAGGTGGAGGCCAAGGAAGCACGAGAAGACGGCGTCGACCTGCTGGAAGAAGGCCGGCTGTTAGCCCTCAGCCGGTCTGCCATCTACCAGTAGGGGTTGAGCCGCTACCACAGTCGGAAGGTCAGGCCAAGATCCTTCCAGGAGAGCGACCTTGTGCTCCGGATGATCCAGCGAACAGCCGGCCAGCTCAAGCTCTCTGCCCCCTGGGAAGGCCCCTTCGTCATCAGCAGAGCTCTAGGCAATGACTCCTACTACTTAATCGACACACAGAAACCCAAGACACGCAAGAGAGACGACTCCGGCAAGGAGTCGGAACGACCATGGAATGCCAACCTCCTTCGAAGATTTTACAGTTGAAATGCAGTATGTATCACGCTAACTTTTGTATTAAGTACGAGACAATAGGCCCCCCGAGGAGGACTCGGGGACTGCCATCTCTTATCAATGAATGAAAGTATCATGATTATGACCTTGTCATTTCATTTACTTGTTTTGTCCAGCATCGGGTCCGATTAGACGGCCCGGGGACTAGCCGACTGAAGTTATATTAAAAGTCTTACCCGCGGTCAGACAAGTAGTGTGCCGACACCCAGGCTTAGCTCTTGCCAAAGCTACAGTTCGAAGAACCGACTGTTCGGCTGGCACGAGTCGAAAGCAGGAAAGGATGCGCACACGAAAAATGGCCAGGGACCAATGGACTAATATAACAAAAGCCGGTTTGCCGCCTACCACCGACCGACTACCAGAGTAGCCGGCCGGCCGGTTTTCATTCATTTCACTTCAAATCCAAGAAAGCTCAAGTACTTGCCTTCCCAAAGAGGGAAGGCGGCAAAGGAAAAAGCCTAAGGATAAAAAAGTGTAGGTGAATGGAAACCAAACATGCACATAATAATATTTACATAAAGGACTCCCAAGAGGCCGACATCCAACATAGTTTGATACACCCCCAGCGGGTGGAATTGCGAAAGCTTAAAAGATTGTTCAAAAAGACAACAAGCAGGAAAAATAAAGACGGCAGGTCAAGCTGGCGGAGCGGCTCACGAGCTGGGCTGGTCGGTGGAGACGGTTGCGCCGGCTAAGGGAGCGGCCGGCTGGCGAACTTCGGCTTGATCACCGCCTCCTGCAGAGGGTGCGGTTCCACGCGCCTCGTTGCTGGAGGCATGATCAGCTTGAGGCTGGCCGGTTGTTCCACTAGCCGGCTCGACGTCTTCGCCGTCTTCGTCCTCGTCATCCTCGCCCTCATCGCTTGAGGCGATCTCCTCGGCCGAGTCCTCGCCCACCGTCGGGTCCAGACCGAACCAGTCCTCCGGCTAGGCAACGCCATCATCATTGATCTCGGGCGCAAAGACACTGATGTCGGAACACTCGGCGATCGTCGAGGCGCGCTGGGCGATTGCCGGCCGCACTTCCTCCAACTCCGCGTCGGCTTCCAGCCGCCAAGTACGCAGCTGGTCCAGGCTCAGCCCTGGGTACCAGGCGCGGACGAACTCCAACACCCACCCGGTTCCGAGACGGGCCGCCGACGCCTTCCAAGCTTCGAAACGGCCGATTGTGACCTCCAGCCAGTCGGCGGTCCGGCTTGGGGTGCGGGGGATCGTCTTGCCGGGCCAGAGGGCAGCCAGCACCTGCGCCCCGGCATGTTGAAGCCGGCGAAGCATCCGGTGAGCCGGCTGCAGCCGTGCTTGGACGGCCAAGAGCTGCTCCTCCAGCGTCCGACTTGCGTCCAGCGCGACGTTGACGCCCACCTGACGACGTGCCTCGCGATGAGCCTCAATGGCTTGAGCGGCAAGGGTGGAGTGGCCGGGAAAGTAATCTGCACAAGAAAACGGGCGGTAGCACAAGTCAGGCCACGACCCCAGGCGGCCAGCAGGCAGAAGAAGGGCGAGAAAAGCAGCTTACCATCGATCAAGTCTTCGATGCGGCCGAAGCCCACATCCAGTGCTTGACGAGTCTCAGCCCAGCTCGCCACCTCGGTCTCAAACTCCGCCTTTAGGGCGGCCTCGCTGTCCTGCGCCTTCCGCAGGGCTGCCCTGTGGTTTTCTTCCTGATCGGCCGGCTTCTTGGCCAGGCGGTCGCGCTCCTAGACCAAGGTGGCGTACTCAGCGTCCCTGGTGCGAAGGGCGGTCCGTGCCTCGCCAAGCTCCTTCCGCAAGTCGGCGTTGGCTCCTGCAAAGAGCAAAAGACAAAAAGAAAAAACCAATGAGGGAAAGGTCGTCAAGGAAAATCCGACCCGACTGCTCAACAGTCGGCCCGAATCTTGGGGACTACACCTAGTGGGTGCGCTGACGCGCCCCCACAGGAAACAGATAAAAACAAGCACTTACTTTGGCTGTTGGCCAGGTCGTCGATCTTCCGACCCAACTCCTGAGCCTGGGAGTTGAAGGCGGCAGCACGGGAATTATGATATTCCTAGAAGTCAAGATAGAAATCAAAGATAAGACGGTCGCCAAGAAAGATCCGACCCGACTGCTCAGCAGTCAACTCGAATCTCGGGGACTACACCCAGTGGGTGCGCTGACGCGCCCCCACGGAAGAAATCAAGGAACCAGAGCGGTCAAGAGCAAAAAACTTACCCGGATGGCGGCCCGCGTCGACAGGAACTCCTGCATGTATTGCTGCAGGAGAGCGGCCTGGGCTTGCAGCCGACTCTGGACCTCTTGGGCCGCCACATTCAGCTCGCAGGTCCCCGTGCTGGAAGTCCACCCGGACGTAGCGGAGCTGGCCGCCTCCAAGGCCTCCACCGACTGTCCGGCGCCTGCGGCTTGGCGCGACTCCGGCAGAGCGGCACTTCCCCCTGCGCATTGACGCGTCACCAGCTGTATTTTGAGGCCGGCTCCGACTTCAGGCGCGCCCCCGGCCGGCTCCATTGGCGCCGCCGACGACTGGCCGCCTTGGCCCGTGCCGACTGGCGCGGCCGGCGGCGTCCTCCCCGCAAAAACCTCGAAGATCTCCTCCCTTTGCACCGACGGCGGGTCTTGGATGATTTCCTCCGCCAGGGGCAATGGGGTGTCCGGGGCTACGGTTCGGAGTGGGATGGCGAGCAGTGGGGGTTGGTCACGCGAGCCCTCCGCCTCTGTCTCCATGGTCGCCTGCTCCGCCTGAGCCCTGGCCGCCGCGTCGGCCCGCTCCTTCGCCGCCTGAGCGACCTCCCGATCCACCGCCTCCCTCTCTTCCCGCGCCTCACGAGCATTTCGCTCTGTGGCTTCCATGAGGTCGGCGCGGGGATCCACGCGGCGGGGGCCTGAAGACCCTCCAGCCAGCCCGACGACGGAGCCGCCTGGGCCCCGCTCAAGAGAAAGCGGCGCCCTGCTTAGAAAACGGAGAAAAGTCAGGAAGAATGATTCGAGCAGAAGAACACAGCAAAACAAGCATACAAGCAGTTGGAGGCTTACACCGAGACCATCTGGGGCTGCTTCACCGCTTTCCGGAAGCGGGCCGCCTTCGCAGCCGCCTCGTCTCGCTTTGTCGCTGCGGCGGAGGCTTTGGACTTCTTCGGCCGACTGCTGAAGAGAGTTGACGCGGCCCGGCGCTTCGGAGCGCCGCCGC
The DNA here is from genome assembly GCA_034509565.1 of Triticum monococcum. Lineage (NCBI taxonomy): Eukaryota > Viridiplantae > Streptophyta > Magnoliopsida > Poales > Poaceae > Triticum > Triticum monococcum. The sequence goes on along the minus strand of CM067846.1, from coordinate 395,756,511 downwards.
CTACAGCCGGCGCGGCAGACAAGCCCGCGCTTTGGCGGTCGGACGCCAGCAGGCGACGCGGGACTTCTTCGGCTTCGACGTCATCCGGCCAGTCCTCGAAGCTGGCGGAAAGCCCCATGCCTCCGGGCTCGATGTTGTCCCCCACGACGGCCTCCTCCATGGCGGCCGCCCCCATGTCTGGGTCGTCAACATCGTCCGCCGTACGATCGGGGGCGTACTGACGTTCGATCCCTGCCGCCCCAGCCGGCGGTGGAAGAAGGGGGTTCTGCTAACAAAAACCGGCTGATCAGAGGCCGGCCATCATGGAGTCGGCTGACAACGAAAAGAAGATAGAGAGAGAAGCTTACCATGGGCGAAGGATTGGCGCGAGAGTACGGCGCCTTGCCATATTGCCAGTCCCCGGCGAGCTTGCAGTTGGCGATGTAATTGACCATGAGCGCCACCTCCGCGTGCGGCATTTCCCGTGTGCTCAGCCGGCTTGGGTCAAAACGACCGCTTATCTGACACAACATATGGGACCGGCTTTGAAGAGGAAGAATCCGGCGCTCCACAAAGGCGGCCACCAAATCGGATCCGCGCAGACCTTCCGACTAGATCATCACCCGAAGCCGGGCGATGGCAGCGTTCCCGGCCGGAGATAGGGACCTGGACCGGAAGCTCCATGAGGGCTGCCTCCCAGCCGGCGGGCCGGCTACGTAGGCCGGCAGATTGACGTTATCTCCTCTCGGGGGCGAGCCAGCGTTCTTCACATAGTAATACGACTTTTGCCAGATCTTGACCGACTGGATTAGGGGGATGAGAGGGAACGGATTGTTCTCGCCTGACCTCCTCATGGCGATGTAGGCTCCGCAGGGGGCAGGCACGCCAGCGGTGACGGTGCCTAGCTTGCTCTGGAAGAACTCTCCCCAGAGCTCCAGCATGAGGAGCACGCCCAGGAAGCCTTCGCAGAGGGAGACGAAGGCCGACAGTAGCATCACCGTGTTGGGTGTGAGATGGTGCGGCTGCAAGTTGTAGAACTCCAGGAAGGAGCACAGAAATCCACTCGCCGGCAGGCCGAAGCCGCGCAGGAAGTGCGAGCGGAAGACGACCCGCTCGCCTTCCTCCGTCTCCGGCGAGACCTCCGTCTCGGGCGCCAAGTGAACCTGCACAAGATTGGCGCCGGGCAGGCGCCGCGTCTGGCGGAGGAACTCCACGTGATCGCTGTCAACGTTGGAGCCGTCCCATGAGCTTGATAACGCCATGGAGCAGGGCACGGTGGGGGTGCTGCGGTGAGAAGCTGCGACGGCAGCAAGAGGAAGAAGAAGCAGAAGGAAGACGAGGAGGGACGAAGTGTGGGAGAGCGAGCGAACCTCTGCCTCTCCCCCTCCTCCCCCTACTTGTAGGCTCGGGTGGCGGAACCGAGGAGGCGTGGTGTGGGGGAACGTGGGGATCGATCGTGCCCACTTCCCCCACGTCCCGCGTTTATTGCGCCCTAATGGCGAATTCAAGACGCCACAGGAAGGCGAGCCGTCTCCCTAGGCCGCAGAAGATCAGCGCTCGGGCCGAGGCCAGGGAGTGGCGGGCCCGGGCCTGCGGCGGCGTCTCGTCGTGCGCGTGCGTGGCCAGGATCCCGCCGCCACGTGGCCCATGGGGGGCCCGCGATCAGCATACAAGTCAGCCACCATCCCGACCGCAAGATACAAGAGCTCTCTGAAAACGACCTACACCAGCAAAGCCGGCTCCTCGGGATAAGAAGCTGACCAAGCTTCTCATCCCTCTGTCCGCCTCGAAGCTCGACCAGCTTCAGGGACTACTGTCGGAGTAAATAGCCATGGGTAGCCTAGCCAGCTTCCCCTGGCCCTTCTGAAAAAATTATGAGCCCGTCCGGCTCTCAAAGAACTCAAGACCTGGAGCCGCCTTCCCCCTGCTGGCTATCTTCTAGGCTGGCTTGGGGGGGGGGGGGGCAGTCCGCCCTTTGCCCTCATGAAGGAGGCCGTGGGAGGGCCGACTTCGAGAAGCCGGCCGCAAGAAGGCCGACTCCAAGAAGACGGCTCCCATAAAGCAGTCAAGATCGTACCCTCGAAGTCCGCGTCCACCCAGCAATGATGAAGCGGGGTGTGGCTACAGTGAAGCCTGCCACCCCAAAACCCGGAGCACGCTCAGCATAGTGCGCCGTACGGGTGACCACGACCCGCCCGGCGCGGCACTGTTGCCACGACGACCCTGACGCCGTCCACGACGGGCCGCCAGCGTGGCCCCCGAGGCGGTGGGCCCCTTCGGGCAGAGAGATGCCAAAGGCGGCCACACCTCCTCCCAAGTCGGCCAGATGGAGAGCCGGCCCCCCATAGCCGGCCTGCCATCCTCCTCGAAGGAGACGCCCCATTAAGGAGACAAGACACGGTGGGACTACAGTAACCGCCCGCCAGGGCGGCGGTACTGTAGCCACGCTTACCCCGACCAAGCCCGTGTCATCAGAACAGAGCAACAGTAACCAGCCACTGACCAAGCCCTGGACAGTGGGGCCTGCCTGTCGACCAAGGCGCCGGCAGCCGGCGGGACCCACCAGTCGGCGGGCCCCAGCAGCTGGGGCGGAAGCCGGCGAGCATAGTCACAGACAGCTGGGCCCCGCGCCCAGCCGGATTACCATTGTACCCCTCGGGGGTAGGCCTATATAAACCCCCCGGTGCACCCATGCAAAGGGTTCGACCCCCAACTAGTTTTAGACACCTTAGGAGGAGAAGAAGCAGGCTAGCCACGCTCTTCTTCCTCCTTCCACCAACACAGCTCAAGGAGCACTATGTAGCTACTTATTCATCTAGTGATCATGCGAAGACCCCGCAGAGCAGCAGTAGGGGTGTTATCTCCCCGGAGAGCCCCGAAGCTGGGTAAAGTTCGCTGGCGTGCATGTCTTTGCCTCATCCCGTTTCCAGGCACTGGTGACGTCTTATTGGCTCCCACAATGATAAGCCACCCGTTGGCATATGTCGCACCTACCACCCGACATGTAAGCAGTTACAGCAACTCGGTGAGACCGAAAAGTTCAAATCGGTTGCACCGAGATTGAAAACCTAGATCGACTTAGTGATCTCGGTATGACCAAAATGGATGAATCGGTCAGACCAAAATGCACAAAGAAGTTTTGGAAGTTTAAGTCTATGACGAATCGGGGACTCCGAGTGCTCCTCACACAGAGTGGTTCGAATCCGACTTGATCAAACTTTGTGATGTAGCGTGAATAGAGTTTGAGACGAGAAAAGCATAGATAGCTAGAGAAGGTTCTTAGGCATTCTTGTCCATCCACTTGGAAAAAGAAAAGGAAACCAATCAATCAAAACAACAAGTGGATGTCCTCAAATGAGTAAATTATGCAACCAACATGCTCACACAATAAAATGAAAAATGAAATATGTGGCAAAGCATGCACAACCAATTCTAGCATCTATCAAGCAATTGGTGATGACTAGGTCATCTATATATGAGTATATTGACTTAGGAGTCAAATGAGAACATTTGATCATAGGTCATACTCATCGTTTAAGCACAAGTGGGGTTACCACTTTTACATAAAGCATTGATGTGTTCACACCTTTAGAGTTGCTTCAGTTCAATTCTTAGAGTAAATCTCCCCTAGATGTGAGATCCCCCCTAAGAGGGATGAACTAACCTTGGGTTTTTGTCCATGACAACTTCATGTAGGTGTTAAAGATGTGGATGCTCAATGTTGATGTAGATCATTTGGAGCTATACTTTGGAGTGAGTTGCACTTTCAATACCTACACGGGTTAGTCCCACAAGGAACAAACAAGGATATCCATAGACATAGAGTGATGCATACACAAGATGATGTCTATGAAAGCATTTGGTTACCCTGTCCCTTGTCTTACCAACAAGAGGGTTTGTGACTCCTTGAACTAGTGCAAGATGTGGAAGTTGATTGCACTTGTTCTTGCCAAAATGATAAGAGTGAAGTATGTTGGCGGAGTCACCCTCAAGAACTCTCTAGTTCTTATTCTTTTGGATCCACACCATCTTGATGGGAATCCTCGGAGTTGTAGTTGTACTTGATGAAGTAGAACTTGATGTAGTCTTGGGAACCCACTTGACCAAGGCCTTAGGTGCTTCTTCAAATGCATCAATTTCCTCTTGAAGCTTATCCTTGCCTTTTTGCTTGTGGTCTTGTGGTGGAAGATCATCTTGAGCTTCTGTCCCTTTGAAAGAAGTAGGATCATACTTCTCTTGTTGAGGAACAAACTTCATCTTGGGGTATTGCTCTTCTTCCCACTCAACTCCATTGGCATTGAACTTTCGTTCAAAACCAACACCTTGGTTCTTCCGGTGCCTTCCTTGCTTGCATACAATTTCCTCGAATTGCTTACTCCCGGCAAGGCTCTTGTAAACACCTTTCTCTATAATTCCCTTCAATAAGCTATTTTCTTGCTCAAGTGTAACTTGGCTAAGAGAATCATTAGTGGAATCAAGAGAACTACTAGAAGTAACAACATTGGATTTAGCATGATTATTGTTACTACTAGAGGAAGAATCTTTCTTGTTCTTGTTACTAGACTTGACTTGAGGCATGTAAGTGGATAAGAGTAAATGCTTGGCAATGTAAGGAGAACTTTTCTTGCGAAGATCATCATTGATTGCCTTTAAGAACTCATGCTCTTGCTCAAGATTGATCTTCTCAAAACATAACTTCTCATGAGTCCTTAAAAGTTCTCGATGATCTCCTAAGATAGTTTCATGAGCTAACTTAAGAGTGTTTAGTTCTTTAGTTAGAGACTCAATCTTCTCCTTATCATTGTCATTCGTTTCATCTTGATTAGCTTGATTAATTGACGTTTCATCATAGTATCCATCACTAGAGTTGTCAACAAGTAAATCATCATCACCTAACAAGTCATCTTCATCACTATTGAAATCAACATACTCGGGGTGTGATACCTTTGGGCCTTTAGCCATGAAGCATCTTCCAATTCCTTCATTTGGTGAATCAAATATGTCGTAGGAGTTGGTTGACACAAGTGCTAGACCGGCAACACCTTCATCTTGAGTATATTCGGAGTCGGAGTGATAGCTTCTCTCGGAGTGATTGTCGGAGTCGGAGCCGAATACCCATTCACCAACATGAGCTTGATGTCTTCGTTTTGTGTAGCTCCTTGATGATTTGTCCTTCCTTTCCGAATCCTTACTTCTCTGGGAGGGTCTTCCTTCATAACGATCATCTCTACTCCTTCTCTCTCTTGATGGTGACTCTTCTCTTTTACTTCTTTTTGGAGAATCTTCTCTTCTCTTGTAGGGTGTCGTACACTCATTGGAATAGTGTCTGAGTCTTCCACAATTGTAGCAATTACACTCTCGACTAGAAGATCTTTTGTCATTGTAGGACCTTGACTTGGAACTTCTCTCTTTGCTTCTACTCTTGTAGAACTTGTTGAAATTCTTCACCATTAGGCTCAATTCTTCATTGAAGGTTTGTTTCTCACTTGATGATGTGGGAGCTTCACATGAGGCTTTGTTAGCACCACTTATCTTGTTATGGAGCTCCTCCTTATCCTTGAGTGACATCTCATGAGCAACAATTCTTCCAGTGACTTCCGTTGGCTTGAGGTCTTTGTAATTGGGCATCATTTGGATCAATGTGCATACGGTATCATATTTTCCATCCAAGGCTCTTAGGATATTCTTGATGATGAATCTATCAGTCATCTCTTCACTTCCTAAGCCAGCAATCTCATTTGTGAAGGGAGCAAGCGTAGAGTACATTTCAGCGACACCTTCACCATCCTTCATTTTGAACTTGTCAAGTTGACTTTGAAGCACATCCAATTTGGATTCCTTGACGGAGTCGGTACCTTCGTGCATATCAATCAAAGTATCCCAAATTTCCTTTGCATTCTCAAGACGGTTGATTTTGTTGAACTCTTCGGGGCACAATCCGTTGAAGAGAATATCACAAGCTTGAGCATTGTACTGCAGCATCTTCAACTCTTCCATGGTAACTTCATGGTTCGGTTCTCTCCCACCAAAGAATTCACCTTGCAAGCCAATACACACAATAGCCCAAACGGCGGGGTTATGTCCCAGAATATGCATTTTCATCTTATGCTTCCAACTAGCAAGATTAGTACCATCAAAGTAGGGACCTCTACGGTGGTAATTTCCCTCGCTAGATGCCATACTCTCCTAGGTTGTGAAACCAAGGCTATGACCACCAAAATCTATGGAAATCAAAGCTAATGGAGACCAAAGCTCTGATACCACTTGTAGGATCGAAAATATGTCTAGAGGGGGGGGTGATTAGACTACTTGTCCAGATAAAAATCTAGCCTTTTCACAATTTTAGTTCTTGGCAGATTTTAGCAACTTAGAACAAGTCAAGCAATCTTAACACAATTCAAGAAAGCATGCAAAGAGTATATGAGCAGCGGAAAGTAAAGTATGCAACTTGCAAGAAAGTAAAGGGAAGGGTTTGGAGGAATCAAACGCAATTGGAGACATGAATGTTTTTGTCGTGGTTCCGATAGGTGGTGCTATCGTACATCCACATTGATGGAGACTTCAACCCACGAAGGGTAAAGGTTGCGCAAGTCCACGGAGGGCTCCACCCACGAAGAAGCAACCTTGTCTATCCCACCATGGCCGTCGCCCACGAAGGACTTGACTCACTAGTGGTAGATCTTCATGAAGTAAGCGATCTCCTTGCCCGTACAAACTCCTTGGTTCAACTCCACAATCTTGTCGGAGGCTCCCAAGTGACACCTAGCCAATCTAGGAGACACCACTCTCTAAGAAGTAATAAATGGTGTGTTGATGATGAACTCCTTGCTCTTGTGATTCAAATGATAGTCTCCCCAACACTCAACTCTCTCTCACAGGATTTGGATTTGGTGGAAAGAAGATTTGAGTGGAAAGCAACTTGGGGAAGGCTAGAGATCCAGATTCATATGGTAGGAATGGAATATCTTGGCCTCAACACAAGTGTAGGTGGTTCTCTCTCAGAAAATGTAGGTTGGAAGTGTAGGTTCGTTCTAATGGCTCTCTCCATGAATGAAGAGGAGGTGGAGGGGTATTTATAGCATCCACACAAAATCTAACCGTTAAACGCAACTTGACAAACTCGGTGGGACCGAATTGATAAACTCGGTCGAAGTAATTCAGCAAATCTAGTGACCGTTAGGATTTTCGGTGGGACCGACATGCAATTCGGTAGGACCGATATGGTTAGGGTAAGGGCATAACGTAATCTCGGTGAGATCGATTACACAAAATGGGTGAGACCGATTTTGGTAATAAGATAACCAGAGAGTTGGTCAGGTAAACTTGGTGGGACCGATTTCCTCATTTCAGTGAGACCGAAATGTTACAAAAGGGAAACAGAGAGTTTACACTGTAATCTCGGTGGGACCGATCGCTCATCTCGGTGAGACCGAAACATTACGAAGGGAAACAGAGAGATTACAATCCCATCTCAGTGAGACCGATATCCCTATCGTGAGACCGATTTGCCTACGGTTTGTGGCAGTGGCTATGACATCTAAACTCGGTGGCACCGGATAGAAAGAATCGGTGGGCCGAGTTTGACTTTTGGTTTAGGTCATATGAGGATGTGAGAAAGTAGTTGAGGGCTTTGGAGCATACCACTAAGCATTTTGAGCACGAGCCTCATTAAGTAACACCTCATCCCTCCTTGATAGTATTGGCTTTTCCTATAGACTAAATGTGATCTTGGATCACTAAAATAGGAAATGTAGAGTCTTGAGCTTTGAGCTTGATCCAATCCTTTTGTCCTTAGCATTTTGAGGGGTCCACTTTTCTCAAATTAGTCCTAATATGATGAACATCCAAGATGGGCATAATAAAACTATCATATAAAGTGCATCGAATACTATGAGAAGTTTGATCCTTGATAATTGTTTTGAGATATGAAGATGGTGATATTAGAGTCATGCTAGTTGATTAGTTGTGAATTTGAGAAATACTTGTTCTAAAGTTTGTGATTCCCGTAGCATGCACGTATGGTGAACCGTTGTGTGATGAAGTCGGAGCATGATCTATTTATTGATTGTCTTCCTTATGAGTGGTCGTCGGGGACGAGCGATGGTCTTTTCCTACCAATCTATCCCCTAGGAGCATGCGAGTAGTACTTAGTTTCGATAACTAATAGATTTTTGCAATAAGTATGTGAGTTCTTTATGACTAATGTTGAGTCCATGGATTATACGCACTCTCACCCTTCGACCATTGCTAGCCTCTCTAATACCGCGCACCTTTCGCTGGCATCATACACCCACCATATACCTTCCTCAAAACAGCCACCATACCTACCTATTATGGCATTTCCATAGCCATTCCGAGTTATATTGCGATGCAACTTACCACCGTTCCGTTTATTATGACATGCTTCATCATTGTCATATTGCTTTGCATGATCATGTAGTAGACATCATATTTGTGGCAAAGCCACCGTTCATAATTCTTTCATAGATGTCACTCTTGATTCATTACATATCCCGGTACACCGCCGGAGGCATTCACATAGAGTCATATTTTGTTCCAAGTATTGATTTGTAATTTTTGAGTTGTAAGTAAATAAAAGCGTGATGATCATCATTATTAGAGCATTGTCCCAAGTGAGGAAAGGATGATGGGGACTATGATTCCCCCACAAGTCGGGATGAGACTCCAGACGAAAATAAAAAAAAAGAGAAAAAAAAGAGGCGATAAAAAAAGAGAAAAAGGCCCAAATAAAAAAAGAGAGAAAAATAGAGAACGAACAATGTTACTATCCTTTTGCCACACTTGTGCTTCAAAGTAGCACCATGATCTTCATAATAGAGAGTCTCCTATGTTGTCACTTTCATATACTAGTGGGAATTTTACATTATAGAACCTAGCTTGTATATTCAAATGATGGGCTTCCTCAAAAATGCCCTAGGTCTTTGTGAGCAAGCGAGTTGGATGCACACCCACTTAGTTTTTTTTGTTGAGCTTTCATACACTTGTAGCTCTAGTGCATCCGTTGCATGGCAATCCCTACTCACTCACATTGATATCTATTGATGGGCATCTCCATAGCCCGTTGATATGCCTAGTTGATGTGAGACTATATTCTCCTTTTTGTCTTCTCCACAACCACCATTCTATTCCACATATAGTGCTATGTCCATGGCTCACGCTCATGTATTGCGTGAAGATTGAAAAAGTTTGAGAACATCAAAAGTATGAAACAATTGCTTGGCTTGTCATTGGGGTTGTGCATGATTAAATACTTTGTGTGATGAAGATAGAGCATAGCCAAACTATATAATTTTGTAGGGATAACTTTCTTTGGCCATGATATTTTGAGAAGACATGATTTGCTTTGTTAGTATGCTTGAAGTATTATTATTTTCATGTCAACATTAAACTTTTATCTTGAATCTTTCGGATCTGAACATTCATGCCACAATAAAAGAGAATTACATAGAGAAATATGATAGGTAGCATTCCACATCAAAAATTCTGTTTTTATCATTTACCTACTCGAGGACGAGCAGGAATTAAGCTTGGGGATGCTTGATATGTCTCCAACGTATCTATAATTTTTGATTGTTCCATGCTATTATATTATCTGTTTTGGATGTTTAATGGGCTTTACCAAGCACTTTTATATTATTTTTGGGACTAACTTATTAACCGAAGGCCCAGTGCAAATTGCTATTTCTTTTGCCTATTTCAGTGTTTCGCAGAAAAGGAATATCAAATGTAGTCCAAACGGAATGAAACCTTCGGGAGAGTTATTTTTGGAACAAAGGTGATCCAGAGGACTTGGAGTGGACGTCAAGAAAGAAGCAAGGAGGCCACGAGGCAGGGAGGCGTGCCTGCCCCTGGGCGCGCTCCCACCCTCTTGGGCCCCTCGCAGCTCCACCGACTTACTTCTTCCTCCTATATATACCCATATACCCCGAAAACATCCAGGAGCACCACGAAACCCTATTTCCACCGCCGCAACCTTCTGTACCCATGAGATCCCATCTTGGGACCTTTTCCGGCGCTCCGCCGGAGGGGGAATCGATCACGAAGGGCTTCTACATCAACACCATAGCCTCTCCGATGATGTGTGAGTAGTTTACCACAGACCTTCGGGTCCCTAGTTATTAGCTAGATGGCTTCTTCTCTCTCTTTGGATCTCAACACAAAGTTCCCCTCGATCTTCTTGGAGATCTACTTGATGTAATTCTTTTTGCGGTGTGTTTGTCGAGATCCGATGAATTGTGGGTTTATGATCAAGATTATCTGTGAACAATATTTGAATCTCATCTGAATTCTTTTATGCATGATTTTTTATCTTTGCAAGTCTCTTTGAATTAAAAGTTTGGTTTGGCCTACTAGATTGATCTTTCTTGCAATGGGAGAAGTGCTTAGCTTTGGGTTCAATCTTGCGGTGTCCATTCTCAGTGACAGCAGCGGTAGCAAGGCACATATTGTATTGTTGCCATCGAGGATAAAAAGATGGGGTTTATATCATTTCTTGAGTTTATCGCTCTACATCATGTCATCTTGCCTAATGCGTTACTCTGTTCTTATGAACTTAATACTCTAGATGCATGCCGAATAGCGGTCGATGTGTGGAGTAATAGTAGTAGATGCAGAATCATTTCGGTCTACTTGTCGTAGACATGATGCCTATATACATGATCATGCCTAGATATTCTCATAATTATGCACTTTTCTATCAATTGCTCGACAGTAATTTGTTCACCCACTATAATACTTATGCTATCTTGAAAGAAGCCACTAGTAAAAACTATGGCCCCCGGGTCTATTTTCCTTCATATAAGTTTCCAATCTATTTTTACTTTGAAATCTTTACTTTCAATCTATATCATAAAAATACCAAAAATATTTATCCTATTATCTCTATCAGATCTCACTTTTGCAAGTGGCCGTGAAGGGATTGACAACCCCTTTATCGCGTGGGTTGCAATGTTCTTATTTGTTTGTGTAGGTACGAGGCGACTTGCGTGTATTCTCCTACTGGATTGATACCTTGGTTCTCAAAAACTGAGGGAAATACTTACGCTACTTTGCTGCATCACCCTTTCCTCTTCAAGGGAAAAACCAATGCATGCTCAAGAGGTAGCAAGGCACACCAGGATAACATCCAGAGTTACATGCAGGACTTGAGCTAACCCCCTCCTCCATCGGCGTGCTTGGGAGTCTGCTGGTGGATACAAAGAATCCGCGGGGGATTTCCTGCATCACCCAATTAGGTGGAGGCACAAAGTTGTGCGGATAGGGCTGTGACCCAGCATCTTGGAAGTCTCCATGTGTTTCGGGTGTCATCCACTTCTGGTCTGGAGTTGGTTGGCAATGTTGTTGGTGCGTTTGAGGTGTGACCCATTGAGGGGGTGGTGCAACGCGTACAGGCTTGGGATTGTGTACTTGCTGCTGGGAACTTCTAAGCTTGTTCATGCGTCTCTTGTCTTGTTGACATAAAAGAAAAAAATGTTTATTAGAACACAAGTTACATCTGTCTATACCTTGGTGAATAAACTTAGCATTATTCACAACCTGAACTTCTCATATATAAAGTGGTGTTCATGTACATATTTTTTCCTCTAGGACAGGCATCACACTATGCACTGAGCTAAGCATCTGCCAATACTTTTGTACCTGACCGAGCACCCTTCACAGAATGAACCTCACATTCTGTTAATTCTATACTATTTGATTACTTATATGTACCTAAACTGAGCACTCTCCACAACCTGACCTTCTTGTTTTGCAAAGGGCAAATACTGTCTACAGTTAAAAAACCCGAACTTTCATGAGTTTGAATGGTTGAACCACTAGTGCATACCAACCTGACCTTCATGTGATCACATGCATGTTCTATTTTCCTTTTATTTTTTGCACACAACCAGATACATACCAACCTGAACTCTAGCACACTAAATAGTTGAATTCACATGGCTTTTCACATGTGAATGTAGGCAGATTTTCTACTGTTTGTAGCATGGACTGAGGCTCACACACTACCTGAACTTCACATGGCTATAAGAAGGCAGATTTTAAAAAAGCTTTTATAGCCTGGACTGATGCTCACACACCACCTGAACTTCACATGGCTGTAAGAAAATAACAAACAGAAGGAAGAAGTTCAACCATACCCTGGCTAGAAGTTCGACCAACCTTTTTCCAGCATCTGATTGGCCAGCTTGTGAGCAATTTGTCGGAGAGCTAGGAGAGGAACCACATGGCAATCCATGTCTTGCATAGGGCGCGAAGTTCATCTGCACGAATCAAGAAGGTCAGGAAATGGAAGATTGAAGAAAAAGGCGACAAGTGGGAGGAAGTTCATGTATTGTTGCTCGATTTGAAGGTGCCGCCCATACCGCCTCCGCCGCGGAGTTGCTCCATTGGCCGTGCCGTTTGCCGTAGCTTCCATCGGGGCCGTCATCTACTCAGCCAAGGCATCAGGCGGTGAGGATGGAAGGAGGATGCGTCTTCCGGAAGTCCATGGCGGCTTCGCCGCGTCCAGGCGACGTGGGCTCCCTTGCACCAGCGTCCGTCATCGCTCGCTCGCCCGCACCGGTGGTAGGAGGTGGGACGGAGGGGTGGCAGTGGATCCGGTCGACCAGGCTCTGGAGACGGAGGGGAGGCGGCGGATCCGGCCGGACAGGAGCTGGAGATGGGGGGGTCCATGATCTAAGGATTATCCTCATTGCTGCACAGAAGAATTATGTCCTTGATGCACTACTAGGTGACAAACCTGTTGCAGGTGCAGATGCAGACGTTATGAATGTTTTGCAAGCTCGATATCATGACTACTTGATAGTTTAGTGCGCCATGCTTTATGGCTTAGAACCGGGACTTCAAAAATGTTTGAACGCCACAGAGCATATGAGATGATCCAGGAGCTAAAAATTGGTATTTCAGATTCATGCCCATGTCAACAGGTATGATACCTCTGACAAGTACTTTTCCTACAAGATGGAGGAGAATAGCTCAGCAAGTGAGCATGTATTCAGAATGTCTGGGTACTACATTCGCTTGAATCAAGTGGGAGTTAATCTTCCAGATAAAATAGTGATTGACAAAGTTCTCTAGTCACTATCATCAAGCTACTAAAACTTTGTGGTGAACTATAATATGCAAGGGATGACGAAAATGATTCCCGAGCTCTTTGCGATGCTGAAATTGGTGATGGTAGAAATCAAGAAAGAGCATCAAGTGTTGATAGTTAACAAGACTACTAGTTTCAAGAAAAAGGGCAATGGAAAGAGAGGGAACTTCAAGAATAATGGCAATCAAGTTGCCGCTCCCATGAAGAAGCCCAAAGTTGGACCCAAGCCTGAAACTGAGTGCCTCTACTACAAAGGAAATGGTCATTGGAAACGGAACTGCCCCAAATACTTGGCGGATAATAAGGATGGCAAAGTGAACAAAGGAATATTTGATATACATGTTATTGATGTGTACCATACTAATGCTCGTAGCAGTGCCTGTGTATTTGATACTGGTTCCGTTGCTCATATTTGTAACTCAAAACTGGAGTTGCAGAGACTAGTTAAGAGCAAGGTGACGATGTGTTTTGGAAATGATTCCAAGGTTGACATGATCACCATCGCACACTCCCTCTACCTTCGGGATTAGTGTTGAACCTAAATAAATGTTATTTGGTGTTTGCGTTAAGCATGAATATGATTAGATCATGTTTATTGCAATACGTTTATTCATTTAAGTCAGAGAATAATTGTTGTTCTGTTTACATGAATAAAACCTTTTATGATCATACACCCAATGTGAATGGTTTGTTGAATCTCGATCATAGTGATGCACATGTTCATAATATTGATGCCAGAAGATGCAATGTTGATAATGATAGTGCAACATACTTGTGGCACTTCCGTTTAGGTCATATTGGTGTAAAGCAAATGAAGAAACTTCATATAGATGGACTTTTGGAATCACTTGATTATGAATCATTTGATACTTGCGAACCATGCCTCATGGTCAAGATGACTAAAACTCCATTCTCTGGAACAATGAAGTGAGCTAATGACTTATTGAATATAATAAATACTGATGTATGCGGTCCGATGAGTGTTCAAGGACACGACATATATCATTATTTTCTGACCTTCACAAATGATTTGAGTAGGTATGGGTATATCTACTTGATGAAACACAAGTCTGAAACATTTGAAAACTTTAAAGAATTTTAGAGTGAAGTGGAGAATCATCATAACAAGAAAATAAAGTTTCTACGATCTAATCATGGAGGCGAATATTTGTGTTACAAGTTTGGCCTTCATTAAAAACAATGTGGAATTGTTTCACAACTCACGCCACCTCGAACACCACAGCGTAATGGTGTATCGAACGTCGTAACCATACTTTATTGGATATGATGCGTTCTATGATGTCTCTTACCAATTTACCACTATCGTTTTGGGGTTATGCATTAGAGACAGCCGCATTCACGTTAAATAGGGCACCATCTAAACCCATTGAGACGACACTATATGAACTATGGTTTGGCAAGAAACCTAAGATGTCGTTTCTTAAAGTTTGGGGTTGCGACACTTATATCAAAGGCTTCAGCCTGATAAGCTCAAACCCAAATTGGAGAAGTGCGTCTGCATAGGATACCCTAAGGAAATAATTGGGCACACCTTCTACCATAGATCCGAAGGCAAGATCTTTGTTGTCAAGAATGGAACCTTTCTAGAGAAGGAGTTTCTCTCAAAAGAAGTGAGTGGGAGGAAAGTAGAACTTGATGAGGTAACTGTACCTTCCCTCAATTTGGAAAGTACCACATCAGAAAATCTGCTGCCGTGATGCCTACACCAACTAGAGAGAAAGCTAATGATGGTGATCATGAAACTTCTGATCAAGTTACTACTGGACCTTGTAGGTCTAACAAAGCACATTCCGCACCAGAGTGGTATGGTAATCTTGTCCTGGAAGTCATGTTATTAGATCTTGGCGAACCTACGAATTGGGAAGAAGCTATGATGAGCCCAGATTCCGATAAATGGCTTGAGGCCATGAAATCTGAGATAGGATCCATGTATGAGAACAAAGTGTGGACTTTGGTGGACTTGCCCGATGATCGGCAAGCCATTGAGAATAAATGGATCTTCAAGAAGAAGACAGACGCTGATGGTAATGTCACCATCTACAAAGCTCGACTTGTCACGAAAGCTTTTCGGAAAGTTCACGGGGGTTGACTACGATGAGACTTTTTCACCCATAGCGATGCTTAAGTCAGTCCGAATCATGTAGCAACTGCCGCATTTTATAATTATGAAATCTGGCGAATGGACATCAAAACAATATTCCTTAATGGATTTCTTAAAGAAGAGTTGTATATGATTCAACCAGAAGATTTTGTCGATCCTAAAGGTGCTAACAAAGTGTGCAAACTCCAAAGATCCATCTATGGACTAGTGCAAGCACCTCGGAGTTGGAATATATGCTTTGATGTGGTGATCAAAGCATATGGTTTTATACAGACTTACGGTGAAACTTGTATTTACAAGCAAGTGAGTGGGAGCTCTAAAGCATTTCTGATATTATATGTGGATGACATATTGCTGATTGGAAATGATATATAATTTCTGGATAGCACCAAAGGATACTTCAATAAGAATTTTTCCATGAAAGACCTCGGTGAAGCTGCTTACATATTAGGCATCAAGATCTATAGAGATAGATCAAGACGCTTGATAAGATTTTCAATGAGTACATACCTTGACAAGATTTTGAAGGAGTTCAAAATGGATCAGTCAAAGAAAGGGTTCTTGCCTATGTAACAAGGTGTGAACTTGAGTTAGACTCAAAACCCGACCACGACAGAATATATAGAGAGAATGAAAGTGATTCCCTATGCCTCGGTCATAGTGTAAGTGCATCTAGCGCCCTTAGTGATTTTGGTGTATTGAAGGCTTATAGGTTAAGGGACTAATGTGTTTGTGAGTGTACACATGTCTATAAGTCTATGAGGAGTTCAATATTTGCAATGAGAGTCGACCCCTAAGATGAATGTCTTCAGCTGAAGACTTTGAAAGTGAAGAAATTTGTGTGATCGTGAAGACTTGATATTAATGCGAGGATTATGAAGCGTGAAGATTTTTGTTTTCATAGTTTCATTTTCTCTTTCTTGAGTCATCGGAAACACCATACTGTTAAAGGGGGTCGAGGTAAAACTAAGGAAAAGTTTCCAAGTGATGTTCATCTCAAAATCCTATGCTCCCTGGATCATGAGATTCATCAGATCAAGGTCTTCAATCAACTACAAGGCTGATTTTCAAAATCGTCTCAGCTATTTGCCCCCAATTAAAGTCCTCAAAAGGACTATTTCCTCAGCTGATGAGAAGGGCAAGGCTGCCGTTATAGATGAAGGCACCCGTCCATTGGATGGATAGTTTCGCAAAGCTGCTTCCTATTCCACCAATGATGACTCTGCCACACAAGACTCCGCCGCAAAAGCTTCAAACCAAATTCCCCAAGCCACTGCTCCACGAGTGATGACTAATCGTGAGCTTCTACTCAATCTTCATCCGAAGGTCGATCGCAATCACAAGTGGGTCAAGCATCAGTTTGGTTGAATTCTTCAGAACATGACGATCACGCAAAATACCGTGAAGAAGAACCATTACTACTTGCATGAAGTTTTTGATCGCACTTAGCTGTATTGTCTCACCTCTATGGAGATGAAGATCTCAAGCAGATGGGCTTCAAACAGGACTTTGATTGGTCTCAGCCGCCTTGGAAGAAATTCAAGAAGGTCAAAGTTCCTCACTTAGTCGCTAGTTCATATAATTCATCGCGCGAGACAGATGAAGCCGAAGATTTGAATGACACTGTGGCAGGCCCTACTCCAACGGACGACCCCAACAACGCTAGCGCTCCTCCATCGACATCTTGATGATATTCTTCAGGGGCGTTAGTCCTCATTTTTGTCCCTTTTGGTCATTCGATGACAAAGGGGGAGAAATTTGAGTTAATCTTCAAGCGGTCCTCTTATATGGGCGTTTTTTGTTAAGTTACAACTCCCGCTCTTCTGAAGTGTTTGTTGGATCGAGTTGTAAACTTAAGTCCTATGGTGGTCTAATACTTTTGCTCTTTTTTTCTACATGCTATTTCCTCAAGTATGTTAATGCACGCATGTTGAATAACATCAGTCACCATATTTCATCATGCATTTCAAATTCTTCATATCATATGTTAAATGCGTGTATGAATTACAAGATATAGGGGGAGATCTACATGATTCTACTCTACAATGTGCATTTGTTATTCAAAGTAAATTCCTCACATATGCACATCTTCAGGGGGAGTTCTTCTATATCTTGCAATCAAATTCCTCAATATCAGTATTTACACTTCATTTGTTTATCCCCGTTGAAAACTTAACCTATATTATCATCAATCACCAAAAAGGGGGAGATTGTAAGTGCATCTCGCGCCCCTTAGTGATTTTGGTGTATTGAAGACTTATAGGTTAAGGGACTAATGTGTTTGTGAGTGTACACAGGTCTATAAGTCTATGAGGAGTTTGATATTTGCAATGAGAGTCGACCCCTAAAATGAATGTCTTCAGCTGAAGACTTTGGTTTTCTTGAAGACTTTGAAAGTGAAGAAATTGGTGTGACCATGAAGACTTGATATTCATGTGAGGATTATGAAGCGTGAAGACTTTTGTTTTCGTAGTTTCATTTTCTCTCTCTTGAGTCATAGGAAACACCATACTGTTAAAGGGGGTCGAGGTAAAACTAAGAAAAAGTTTCCAAGTGATGCTCATCTCAAAATCCTAAACCTACCCAATTCTTTCGAGTGAAGCCATTGGAAATCTCATACAGTTCAGTCAATTTCTTCAGTGATAGAGATGAATCTTCTAGTCTCTGAGGAATTCGTTCTTTCTGAGGAGTTAGGAATTCGCCAGTGCAGATTGCCTACAAGTGAGGAACATAATAGCCCTGAGGAATTTGATACTCAGATTTCCGACCGTTGTTGTGCAACACGCCAGCTGTCCCAAAATATCTTCCCACCTAACAGTCATATCATCGAAGGGCATTTATGTCTTATCATATCGGGCTGCTCCCTAGGCTATAAATAGCCGCCCCCTACAACCACTAGTTGGTTGGCTGCTCCGAGAGAAACTGACAATTGTAACTGAGAGCATCCCATCCTTCAAGGACTTTGAGAGAAAATCATCAAGTGAGGAAAACCCAAACCCAAACACCTACAAACCCAAAGTGATTGAGCATCACTTAAGAGATTGTTCCTGTGTGGAACTGATGCTTGTTACCTTTGAGGACTGTGCATCCTCCAGACGGTTAGGCGTCATGGTCTAGAGCATCCAAGAGGAAATTGTGGATCGTTGAGTGACCGAGTCCGTGAAGGTGTGGAAGTCACCTGAAGACTTACCATGAGTGACTGTGTGAGGTTTGTGTGGTCTTAGCTCAAGGAGAATGTGGTGAGGACTATTTGTCCGGGACTGTGTGTCCTCAGGTTTAAATACCTAGCCGCTCCAACCAGATGTATGACTATCATAGCAGTTGGAATTGGTCTACCATATCATCGTCTTCACCAAGCTACCATTTCATTTCCTCATTCTTATGTTGAAGTACTTGATCGTTACTGTTTGAAGACTTTGACTGAAGACTTTCTCAATTTCCTCAATCCTATTTCTTCAGTCAATTTGTCTTCAGCCGGCTTATCCTATGTTCATGCTACTTGTACTCCATGCTTGTTTTTATTTCATCATGATGACTGTGCTACTACTTTGTTATGCTTGCATCTGAGTACTTATTCCTCTACCAAGTAGTTCATTGCTTAGGGATTTCCTCACCCTGAAATTCCTCGATGGCGAATTTGTAAAAATTGCATATTCCCCCTCTAGTTGATATAACACACTTTCACATAGGTTCTATAAAGTATGCCATGTTGTGTACCACACCTGAGTGCCTTGCCATGAGTTTGGCAAGGGGATACAATAGTGATCCAGGAGTAGATCACTGGACAGTGGTCAAAATTATCCTTAGAGGACTAAGGAAATATTTCTCGGTTATGGAGGTGATAAAGAGTTCGTCATAAAGAGTTACGTCGATGCAAAGCTTTGACACCGACTCAGATGACTATGAATCTCAATCTGGATACGTATTGAAACTGGGAGCAATTATGTCGAGTAGCTCCATGCAGAGCATTGTAGACAAAGGAATTTGCAAAATACATACGGATCTGGATGTGACCGATCCGTTGACTAAATTTCTCTCACAAGCAAAGCATGATCACACCTTAGTACTCTTTGGGTGTTAATCACATGGCGATGTGAACTAGATTATTGACTCTTTGGGTATTTGTCGTGGTTTTGTCACGACAGATGTCCTAGAAGAAGGACTTAGTCGTGGAGCCATCACGACGGGTTAGCTTAAAGGGGTTAAAACGGACAAGGGACACAGAGAGTTTATACTGGTTCGGCCCCTTGCGGTGAAGGTAAAAGCCTACGATCGAGTTGTTGGGGAATTGCTAAGGTTTCGATGACCAGGGAGCGAATTCGCTATGCCTAGTTCTTGAGTTGTTATTTGTTGTCCCTAAATCTCCGCCAGGTCGTCCCCTTATATACATGGGTCGATGCCCGTCGGTTTACAGTATCTCGAGGCCGGCTCATAAACATGTCCGGCCCGGTCTCTACTATTTCTATCTTATAACACAAGCTTACATATAAATGTCGGTTTATGTCTACATGCCTTAATCCACCTTTGGGCCCTGGGCCTTCATAAAGCGCCATCATCTTTGTCTTCATGGGCTTCAAATAGAGTAACGCATTATGGGGATAACCCGGCCTCTCCTGGCCGGTTTACGCCCAGCAATAATAACCCCAACATTAGGCCCTAGATTGATTTGAACTAGTTCATGTCAATCTTCAATACTTAAGAAATTTTTTCTCCAACATCTTCATATAAAGCTTGTAAACCGCCATGACGTCATCTTCTAGTTCCATGATAAACCGCCATGACATCACCTATCATTAAAGATTGCATATAGCTCACCTTCATTAATGAGCCTCCAACAATCAAGGCGACAGCTCTGTCACATATCCAACCTTTGGACTCTTCGATTTTCGCGCCTGTCACTTATCCCTTTGCCTTTATAAATAGGACCAGGGGGTCCTTTCCATCCCCCCTGCCTCTTTGCTTCTTCTTCCTCCTTGAGCCGATCTAACCCGCACGCGCAGCTGTCGTCGTCAAGCTCCGCCTTCGACCTCAACTCCGGCCGCTGCATCAGCCTGAATGCACTAGAGAAACATGGCGTTCCTCCGTTGCTCTGTCAACACCAGTAAGTTTTCCTTTCTCTTGTTCTAGATCCATCATTAGGGTTTCGGTGTTCTCCGAGGCTTCAAATTGTTCTTTCCCGTTCTTCTTCATAACGTAAATGATGACCTTAGATCTGCCACTTTTTTACATAGTTGTAGTTATAATACCCTTTTTATCCTTGGATCATCTGGTTTGTGTAGAAAAAACTCATCTGGAACTGTTAAACTTCTTAAGCACCCGCGCTTTAGGTCGGAATACATTTTGATTTACCAACACGCTGTAGATCTGAGATTATCATATCAATCTGTGAAACTTGTTTTTCCCTCACTTACGTATATTAGATGTGTACTTTTCATACCAATATAGGCGGTTTAGCTTATTTGAAAAATGATAATCCGGTAGGTACCATTAGTCCCCTTTAAACCGCTGATACATTTATCTTTGCACCTCCTCCATTGTCAGACTCTGGTTCAGCAATATCAAACTCCGGTTTAACAACATGCATATACCTTTGCTTCTGCTTATCTTGCGCTGCTTTATACTTGTCCATTATGAATCTTAACCCGACAATAACCATGTTCCAGCATTCCATTGAAATGGCCAAACAAGTTTACGAGTGCAACTGGGTTCCTTCCCGGGTTACTAAAGAACAACTAGACACATGTGTTGCAACCGACGCTTTAGCCAAGAAAGAAGTCATCCACTAGAGGGCCCCTGGTCCGGAAAATGCTCCTAAATCCAAGGATGGAGAAGTAGTCGTGTTTGTTGACCATCTGGGTCGAGGCTTTAGCCCTCCCGGTTCAAAGTTTTTCCGAGATGTGCTTGCCAGCTTTCAACTCCACCCTCAGGACATTGGTCCAAACTCTGTGTCCAACATCTGCCATTTCCAAGTCTTTTGTGAGGCTTAACTTCAAGAGGAGCCCACAGTTGAATTGTTTAGGGATTTCTTCTATTTAAACCGTCGTACAGAGTTCATAGATGGACCCAATACTGAACTCGGCGGAATGGCGATTCAAAAGAGGAAGGATGCTAGTTTCCCTCACGCCAAGCTTCACAGTCACCCCAAAGAATGGAACCAGACTTGGTTTTATTGCAAAGACACATCTCCAACCAATGAAAATCCTTTGTCGGGTTACCGCCCTCACCATCTTAGCAATACACATCCCTTTCATCAGAGATTAACTGCAAAGGAAAGGTCCAACCATGCTCCACAACTATCAAAGCTTCGAGCCTTTATGGCGAACGGTTTAACAGGTGTTGACTTTGCTCGCTGTTGGATAACTTGGAGCATATTGCCCTTAAGCTGAGGCCCGGTTTAATGCGTGAATACACCGGGAGTTTGAAAGACCCTCAACAACACATTGACACTCAGCTTATAGAGGCTGATGTTACGGAGGTTGTGAACAAGACACTCAATGAACCAGAGGCTGTCTGTAGCCAGATCGGATTAAATCCTTTCTGCGTTTCCAACAAACCACCAACTGTAAGGACCACATAACTTTTTTGCTCTAACTTTTCTTTCAAATATTCTCTCAAAATTTTGTCCATCTTTGACAGGGCGATGATCCGTTCTGGAAGAAAAAACCACAAGATAAACCGGTCAAGACACCTCGCCCCAAGACCAAGGTTGTTAAAAAACCTGCCAAGAAGAGGACCACTTCATCTTCCGAGCCAAATGCTGATGCCGATTTGGCTAATCCGGACTCAGAGGTAGACCTTGACTCTCTTGGTTCGTTCATACATCTGATTGACAATGACCATTATCAGGACGATGCTGAAGGCAGCCAAGCTGATGATGTAGAGGTAATATCCTTTCCTCTGGTTCAGATCCTCTGCCAACACCGAAAATCCGTCAAGCAAACTGGAAAGTAAAATTTTCTCACCCCCTTGCTCACTTGGACCCAAACTTTCTTTTGAAGACGCAGCAACACGAAGCTCGCCGCACAACCCGACACAGCGGCCAGGTAGTCACCTCGGCCGGTTTACAGAATACTCTAGTCCGGAAACATCAATCAGAGGTCTCTTACATTCCCGACACTTCTTGTCCCAAGGCGGGTTGTTTCCATCAACCTCTTTATATGTCTGATTCAAATTATCAGGGTACGCCACACTCATCCTCTAGCGAGTCATCGGCCACACAGCTTCCACCCCTCAAGACAGTTCCTGGGTGAGTCATACCTTTAAATTTATTTTCAATGCCTTGTGTTTTACACAATGTATTTGACCTTTATATTTGTTCTTCTCAGTGCCAAGCCAAGACCCAGCAAGAAGGCTCAGTTAAACAAACCGTCAGACGAAAATGTGGTTATTAAACTGGAGAAAACCCCAGATCCAGTAGAGACCAATGCTGACGCTCTACTTGACGATCCGCCACCACAAGATTATGACTTCGTTGTTGAACGAGAAGAAGTTGACACCATAGGTCACACTGACAAACCGACTAGTCCGGCTCGCAGGGATGATAAACCGGCCAGTCCAGCTAAGGCTGCTAATAAACCATCCACTCCAGTGAAGGCTGCTGATGATAAAGAAGATGATATTATGATTACTGGCGTCAGCCACACCGCTCCTGGCAACCCGGTTGCTTTATCCAAGCATAGCGCCAAGGATGAGCTTTTTGCTATGGGTAAAGGCAAATGGAACACCGATTTGTCCAGCTACGCCCATCACAACGCCCAAGACATTCGCTCTGGCTTCTTGAACCACCTATACACCAGCCGTGACTATGAAGCCGGTTTAGTAAATCTGATGAAGGAGCGATATGAGGTAACCACACAACTGTTTCTCTTATGTCCAATTTCAAATGTCCACTCCAGTAGCCCCCAAGGGCCGGTTTATGATGTTAATCTAAACCAGGACTTTGTAATATCTTAACTTTGCATGCTTAGCCTCCATTGACCAGGTTATCTCTTTATGATGAACCGGCCGGTACTTTAAAATTGTAATATTGTATCTTTCGCTGGTGTAGTCCCCAAGGGCCGGTTTAACTTTTGAAAATGAATCGGGGACTTTTAGAAGAATACTCATAACGTTACTTTGAGCAAACATACATTAGCCCCCAAGTGCCAAGAGTAATACTTGTATTGCGCTTGGGACTTGTAGAAATTTCCGAGAACAAGCAAATATGCATTAGCCCCCAAGTATCAGGTGCATAACTTGTTTATGTGCTTGGTACTTCAAATATATACCGTCAACTCATGATATGTAATGCCCTCGATGCGGCTATAGCTCCCACGTGTCGAGGCACGACTTAGAGACATAACCGCATTGAAAGCAATGTCGCAAGTTAGGCAATCATCACAACATCCCATGTAATATATAGAATAAAAGGGGAGATACAATAGTTGGCTTACACTCGCCATGTCACAACAAAGTACATAAATAACATACATCATCCAAACACTCATGGCCCGACTACGGCGCCAAAATAAAAGACAACCCAACAAGCGACATAGGTCCCGATCACCCCAACTGGGCACCACTACTGATCATCAGGAAAAGACACATAGTAACGTTGAGAATCCTCGTCGTACTCCCACTTGAGCTCAAGCGCGCCATCTGGAGCTGTATCATCTGTCCCTGCATCTGGTGTAATAGTAATCTGTGAGCCACGGGGACTCAGCAATCTCGCACCCTCGCGATCAAGACTATTTAAGCTTATTAGGTAGGATGGGGTAAATGTAAGAGTGGAGCTGCAGCAAGCGACTAGCATGTATGGTGGCTAACTTATTCGCAAAAGAGAGCGAGAAGAGAGAGCAAGGAGCGAGCGAGAAACTAGAGAGCAACCTGCGCAAACATAACTCCAACACCTGTCCACTTCCCGGACTCCGCCAAGAAGAGGCCATCACGGTAACACACGCAGTTGATCCATTTTAATTAATTAAGGTTCAAGTTATCTACAACCGAACATTAACAAATTCCCATATGCCCATAACCGCGGGCACGGCTTACGAAAGTTCAATCCCTACAGGGGGGTCCCAACTTAGGCCATAACAAGCTCTCACGGTCAACGAAGGAATAGACCTCCACCCAAGACACACCGATCAGACTCGGTATCTCGGTACAACAAGACATTTCGACAGGTTAAAACAAGACCAGCAACACCGCCCCAATGTGCCGACAAATCCCGATAGGAGCTGCACATATCTCTTTCTCAGGGCACACTCAGATTGTCTAAACTTCTGGTAGGCCAGCCCAGAGTTGCCCCTGGTAGCCACTGGCGGCTGACAGTTTGGACCAACACTCAGAGGAGCACTGGCCCGGGGGGGTTAAAATAAGATGACCCTCGGGCTCCGGAAACCCAAGGGAAAAAGAGGCTAGGTGGAAAATGGTAAAACCAATATTGGGCATTGCTGGAAAAGCTTTAATCAAGGCGAACTATCAAGGGATTCCCATTATAGCCCAACCGCGTAAGGGACGCAAAATCCGGGAACATAACACCGATATGACGGAAACTAGGGCGGCAAGAGTGGAACAAAACACTAGGCGAGAGGCCGAGCCTTCCACCCTTTACCAAGTATATAGATGCATTAAGATAACATGGCAATATAATGATATCCCAACAAGTAAATAAATGTTCCAACAAGGAACGGCTCCAATCTTCACCTGCAACTAACAACGCTATAAGAAGGGCTGAGCAAAGCGGTAACATAGCCAATCAACGGTTTGCTAGGACAATGGTGGGTTAGAGGTTTGACATGGCAATTTGGGAGGCTGACAATCAAGTGGTAGGCATCGTAGCATTGGCATAGTAAAAGAGCGAGCAAACTAGCATAGCAAAGATAATAGTGATTTCAAGGGTATGATCATCTTGCCTGCACAGTTGTCAGAGTTGACTGGATCCTCAAAAGCAAACTCAACGGGCTCCTCATTAGCGAACTTTTCTCCCGGCTCTACCCAAACAACACAAACAAGCAACAAGGATAAAATCAACCACGTGCAAACTCAAACAATAAGATGCAATGATGGTATGCTATGCGGGATGCAAAATGCAAGATGAGGCAGGAAATGCATGAACCTGGACTCAACATAGAAAACCAAGTGTTCCACTGGAAAGATGAGATGAAATCGCTTGAAAACGATATAAAGAACGCCGGAATCGGAGTTACGGTTTGGAAATGGCAAGCATTTTAAGAATGACACCAGTCTGCGATTTACAGCAAGTAGGCATCTAAATGCGATGAAATGAACATGCTACAGCCAGCAAACATGACAACAAAATACATGGCAGGATGCCCATAAGATGCTTAACAAAACACTAGCACTGAGCCACGGCCAAATCATCCATTAGGAGGTTCAAACAAGCATGGCAAAAACGCAAATGCATAACAGATTTCAGACTTTGTGAAAACTAAGACATGCTGAAATATAACTCATGAAGGCATGTAAACGAGCTCGATGCACTCACTATGGTGCAAGTTATGGCAAGGCAAGCATATATCAATTAAGAAGGCACAAAATGCTAGCTAGACATGGCAAGAACAATGGCATAGCATGCACGGATCAATAACAATAACATCGGCAAAATCAAAAACAAGTTGACGATCTGCCCAGATTTACCACGAAGCAAAAGTAGAGCTCGATTGACTCAAGCCAGAGTACTCCATATATGCAAAAAAAGACATGTATGGATAGAGCATAACATGATTAACAAAACTCCTTTACTGATCATCCTCAAAAGAGGCACGGATCACTAGGAAACAAGCTGAACATATGGCATCATGAACTAAACAATCCCAGACTTAGTGAAAACTACTAAGTCCCTGAAAACAGATTTACCAAGTGCCTCACTTTGCAAGCTTGCACAAGTCACCAAACACATCCTAAAAATTCATGGGTTGCACCTCTGGAAAGAAGACAAAATGCTTAACAAATCATATGAATGACTCACAGGCATATCATGCACACAATAATCATGGCAAAAATGACAAAAGTCTAAGATGAACTAGCAGATCTGACAATTATCTCACGAAGCCTCCTCCTAGCAGCATTTCAGGAATCAAGATGAACTCAAATGAAAATGATGCAATGGAATGAAATGATGTACTCATCGAGACAAACATTTTGATATACTATATGTCCAAAATGGAGCTACGGATGCGGAGATATGGCAGGTCAAAGATTGCTCGAAAATTAGGGTTTCAGGAGGAGAAGTCAACCGAGATATTTTGGATCTAGATCCAGATCGGGATCTCGCAGGCACGGACTCCGAGGCGGTCGCCGGAGACATTGTAGACGACGGCAGCGGGCGAGGAAGGAGCGGACGGAGCTGACCGGCCGGCGAGGCGGCGGCGATGCGGCGGCGGAGGGCGGCGCGGCGACCACCAGCAACGGGGCGGTGAAGGGCGGCGCCGGGCGAGGTCGGCGAGGCAAACGGCGGCGTGGTCGGCGGCCACCGGCGACGAGGCACAGAAGGGCGGCGCCGGCGGACACGGGCGGCGCGGAGGAGAGGCAACGGTGCGGGGCGCGGCCCGGGCGAGGCGGAGGCGGGGGCCGGCCTTGGGCCCGGCGGGCCGGCGGCGGGGTTTGCAGCCGGGCCAACGGGGGCGTGACACGTGGCGGCGGCGGCTAGCCGGACATGTCCGGTTCGCGAGTTTTCGTCCGGTGGCGGCAGAAGAAGAAGATCTAGGGTTTCGGGGGAGAAGATGAATCCGAAAATGGAGGGGCTATTTATAGGCATAAGTGGAGCTAGGAGAGTCCAAATGAG
Source organism: Triticum monococcum (assembly GCA_034509565.1). Lineage (NCBI taxonomy): Eukaryota > Viridiplantae > Streptophyta > Magnoliopsida > Poales > Poaceae > Triticum > Triticum monococcum. The sequence continues at coordinate 395,729,514 of CM067846.1, read as the reverse complement.
GTGCGGTTTTCGGCCACGCGATCGTGATCGAACGCTCTTGATGATGGAGCAGAGTTTGGTGGGTTTTGGGCCAAATTGGAGGGGTGTTGGTCTGCAACACACACGAGGCCTTTTCGGTCCCTCGGTTAACCGTTGGAGTATCAAACGAGGTCCAAATGATACGAAACTTGACAGGCGGTCTACCGGTAGTAAACCAAGGCCGCATGACAAGTATTGGTCCAATCCGGAAATGTTTAATCCCCACACACGAAAGAAAGCTAGAAATGACCACCGGAGGAGAATGAAGCGCCGGAATGCAAAACGGACAACGGGGAAAATGCTCGAATGCATGAGATAAACACGTATGCAAATGCAATGCACATGATGACATGATATGAGATGCATGAAAACGAAAACAACACAAGGAGACAAAGACCCAAACCCGAGAAATAAATATAACTTAACGCTGGAAAATACAAGAGTTGGAGTACAAATTGGGAAAGTTATATCCGGGGTGTTACAACACTCCACCACTACGAAAAGATCTCGTCCCGAGATCTAGGACTGAAAGAACTCCGGGTACTCAGAACGGAGGTGATCCTCGCGTTCAAAGGTAGCTTCACGGTCGGAATGGTGTGACCACTTGACTTTGAGAAATTTGATTGACTTGTTGCGAGTCCTGCGTTCAGTCTCTTCAAGGATTGCAACTGGGTGCTCATGATAGGAGAGATCTTCTTGGAGCTCAATGTCCTCGAAGTTGACGGTGCGGTCAGGCGTCTTGAAGCACTTTCGGAGTTGAGAGACATGGAACACATCATGAACATTTTCAAAGTTTGAAGGAAGCTCGAGTTGATAGGCGAGGTCGCCTCTCTTGCTGACAATCTTGAAAGGTCCCACGTATCTAGGGTCAAGCTTCCCTTTGATACCAAAGCGATGAGTCCCTTTCATAGGAGAGACGCGGAGGTAAACATGATCTCCGATCTCGAAAGCCAAATCACGGTGCTTACTATCGTAGTAGCTCTTCTGGCGGGATTGGGCTACTTTGAGGTTATCACGAATGACCTTGCACATTTCTTCTGCCTCTGTGATTAAGTCATTACCCAGCAGCTGACGTTCACCGGTTTCAGACCAGTTGAGAGGGGTACGGCATTTCCTACCATACAAAATTTCAAATGGGGCCTTGCCCGAACTTGCTTGAAAACTATTGTTATAGGAGAATTCAACATAAGGAAGACAATCCTCCCAGTTCATGCCGAAGGAGATCACACAAGCCCTGAGCATATCTTCAAGAATCTGGTTGACATGCTCGACTTGACCGCTTGTTTGAGGATGGAAAGCTGTGCTGAAGCGGATGTTGGTGCCCATGGCCTTCTGAAAAGAATCCCAAAACATGGAGGTAAAGATGCTGCCACGGTCTGAAGATATCACTTGAGGAATACCGTGCAGAGAGACAATTCGAGAGGTGTAGAGTTCTGCCAATTGATCTGAAGTGATCGACTCTTTGATAGGCAGAAAGTGAGCCACTTTGGTGAGTTTGTCGATGACAACGAATATAGCATCATTGCCACGCTTGGACTTTGGAAACCCAGTCACGAAGTCCATTTCAATGTGGTCAAACTTCCATTCTGGAATGGCAAGAGGTTGGAGGAGACCTGCTGGCCTTTGGTGTTCTGCCTTCACTCTTCTGCAGACATCACATTCATTCACGAATTGAGCGATCTCGCGATTCATTCGAGTCCACCAATAAGTTTGCTTCAGATCCTGATACATCTTCGTGCTCCCAGGTTGGATGGAGAGGAGGGAATTGTGAGCCTCGTTCATGATCACTTTATGAAGTTCACCTTTGGGTACCACAATTCGATCCTCGAAGAAGAGAGTGTCATTGTCATCAAGGCGGTAGCACTTGTACTTGGACTGACTCTTGGCAATCCCAATCTTCACCTTTTTCACCATAGCATCAAGAAGCTGGGCTTGGTGAATCTGGTCTTCCAAGGTAGGAGAGACTTGAAGGTTGGCGAGGAAACCTTGAGGAACAAATTGCAGATTAAGTTTGCGGAAAGCTTCACAAAGCTTGGGTTGATAAGGCTTGAGAATGAGACTGTTGCAACACACTTTCCTGCTCAAAGCGTCAACAATCACATTGGCCTTGCCTGGAGTATACTCGATACTCGGATTATACTCTTGAATCATTTCGACCCATCGAGTTTGCCTGAGGTTGAGATTAGGCTGGGTGAAGATGTACTTGAGACTCTTGTGATCAGTGAAAATATCCACTTTTCTTCCCAATAGAAGATGTCTCCAAGTCAACAAAGCATGCACAACTGCCGCCAACTCGAGATCATGAGTGGGGTAGTTCTTCTCATTAGGCTTCAACTGGCGAGAGGTATAGGCGACAACTTTCTTCTCTTGCATCAAAACTACGCCAAGACCTTGGAGAGAGGCATCACAAAAGACCTTGTACGGCTTGGATTCATCAGGCGGAGTCAGAACTGGAGCAGTGATCAATTTCTCTTTCAAAGTGTTGAAAGCAATATCACACTCCGGAGACCAAACGTACTTGACGTGCTTCTAGAGGAGATTAGAGAGAGGCTTCGCGATCTTAGAAAAGTTTTTAACGAATCTTCGGCAATAGCTTGCGAGACCGAGGAAGCTACGGAGTTGCTTCACGTTCTGAGGAGGTTCCCAATTAACAATTGCAGACACCTTCTCAGGATTCACGGCAATGCCCTTGGCAGAGATGATATGACCAAGATAAAGAACCTCATCAAGCCAAAATTCACACTTGGAGAACTTGGCATAGAACTGATGTTCCTTGAGCTTTTCAAGAACCAAACGCAAGTGCTTGTCATGATCTTCCTTATTCTTGGAGAATACCAGAATGTCGTCGAGATAGACCAAAACGAAGTCATTGGTGTAGGGGTTGAAGATGAAGTTCATCATGCGAGAGAACGTCAGAGGAGCGTTGACGAGGCCAAAAGAAATGACAGTGTATTCATATGACCCATAGCTTGTCCTGAAGGCCGTCTTGGGAATATCTTGCTCACGGATACGAATCTGATGATAACCCATACGGAGATCAAGCTTGGAGAATACTTTGGCACCCTTGAGTTGTTCGAACAGCTCATTGATGTTGGGGAGTGGGTATTTGTTCTTGATGGTCTTCTTGTTCACTGGACGGTAATCAACACAAAGTCGGTCCGTTCCATCCTTCTTCTTCACAAAAAGAACACCACAACCCCACGGAGAAGAACTAGGCCGGATGAGACCCATTCTTTCTTGAATATCGAGTCATTTCTTCAACTCCTTCAAATCTTCAGGTCCGAGCTTGTAAGGACGCTTGCACACAGGTTCCATACCCGACTCGAGATTAATGACAAATTCAACTGGCCGGTGCGGAGGCATTCCTGGGAGCTCTTCTAGGAAGACGTCTTGATACTCACAAACGACTGGGATCTGCGAAATAGCATCCAATTCACCCTTCTCATTGAGAGAAAACAACCGGATGGTATTATCCTGAGCAGCAAATATAATTACATCCTCGGATGAATGAGTCAATTGAATCTGCCTGGTAGCACAATCAAGCTGAGCTTTGTGTTTAGGGAGCCAATCCATCCCGAGAATAAGATTGATATCCGAGTTACCAAGGATCATCGGGGAAGCCAGAAACTTGAAATCACCCATCGAGATAGAAATATCTGGAACTTCATAGTTAGCAAGCAAGCATCTACTCGGAGAGACAACTGTTAATGGCTTATGCATAACTTCAGAAAACCACCCATGCTTTGATGCAAAAGGTCTCGAGATAAAACAATGCGGTGCACCAGTGTCAAAAAGAACTTTTGCGGGAACATCGTTAACAGGAAGGTTACCCATGATGACATCTGATGAATCCTCTGCCTGAGCTGCATTCACCATATTGACCTTGGCGTACTTGGGGTTATGCTTGACCACAGCTGTACTTGCCGATCTGGCAGGAGGAGGAGGAGGAAGACGCCTCTGGTTGAAACACTTGTTGGCATAGTGACCCTTCTGTTGGCACTTGTTGCACGTGACCTCTGAAAGCCGACAGTGGTACGGAGCACTCGATCTTGGAGCTTGAGACGAAGTCTTGTTCTGAAAGCCTGGGTTGGGTGGGTGGGAAGAACCACTGCCACCTTTGCTCTTCTGCTGATACGGCTGACGGAACGGAGGAGGAGGAAGCCAATACTTCTGCTGCTTGGCCACTTGAGTAGAGGAAGAAGGAGTAGCATCTTTGACTCGCTTCTTGGAAGCATCGCACCTCAACTAAGCGGCTTCTTGCTTCGATGCCATGTTGTACAACTCAGCGTATCTCAACGGCTCGAAGAGGACAAGAGCGAGCTGAATTTCTTCTCTGAGACCACCCCTGAACTGGTATATCATGCTCTTCTCATCAGGAACATCCTGCTTGGCAAAGCGGGCGAGCTTCTGGAATAACTTGTTGTAGTCATAGACAGACAAAGAGCCTTACTTCAGGTTGCGGAATTCCTCACGTTTACTTTCAGTCACACTCTGAGGGATGTGATGAGCTCGGAAATCTCGACGAAAATCATCCCAAGTGATCCAACGTCCACATCTGGAATCCTTGTACTGCTGGAACCACTCTGCAGCCTGATCTTTGAGTTGGAAGGAAGCGAACTTGACGAAATCTTCAGGCCTGACGTTGCTGCATTCAAAATGCTTACACAGATCCACCAGCCAATCGTCAGCATCGGAAGCCTCAACACAATTGCTGAACGTCTTCGGCCCATTAGCAAGGAACTGGTTCAGTGTAGCAAAATGGTTCTGATTGTTGCCTTGATTCCCTTGACTGCCTTGATTGCGCTCTTGGAGGATTTGCATGATCAACTCTGTGTTAGCATTGGTTGCGGCCATCACAGCTTGCCAAGCCTCCGGAGGAGGTGGAGGTGGTGGTGGATCAGGATTCGGAGTCGTGCGCGTTGGAGGAGCCATCCTGAAGAGGTTGACCACCATTAGCACAAAGATAGACAAATATTGAAGCTGAATCCAACTGAATGAAAATTGCAACATAAAGTCTTCACATCCGAACAAAATGAACGAATGCACTTCTCTTGAAGTGGTCACATATCCCTAAATTGCGAAGCCACGTAGAATTAGGTAGAAGAGGTAATTCAACAAGGTATGGAATCAACATATGACTTCGAAGCAACTCGAAAACCACAACTCAAAACAAAACAAAGGATTGGCTTGCGGAATAAGCCGGAACAAACATATGATAGAGATTTCGTTCGAAGTTTTCATGGTGGGACCTACACGGGCTCGATCGTAGAGCACCATCATGTACAAGGCAGTGCACATGACATATGAAGCGTCCCGGAGTCAGCATAGCCAAGGACTCTTTAAGACACAACGAGACCACTGTAAAATCGACCGTGAATAGGCGAACCACTAGACGTCGAACCCCAATTTCATATCATACATCTGTCAGAAAAGATATCCTAAGAGCTACTTGAATTCCCACCTATGAAACTCCCGAAACTTTACGGTTATGCAATCAGGTGTTGGGGATACAGGGGAAGCATAATATCTCACCCAAACTAGCAAATCCTACATCCAGTTGTATCCATCCTTCAACACATAACCAAGAAACCTTCGGAAACCATCTACCTCAACCTTCGAAAAGCATCCGTTATACAAGTTATGGCGATACTCCCGAACTCCCGCCCCAGTACTGGGTGGCGTCGAGGTTATCTCACCAACGAACTGCATAAAAGAGATTTTCGATGTCGGCGAACATATCTCAAGTATTCCAGAATTGCAACGATAAAATTATGATGACAACACCTCAGAGCTCAACTCCCCGGGACACTTCCACTAAACCCCTGACAGGAGGCACCAAGACAATGTTCTCATCATAAGCCATCGGAACGATTCCAAGATACTCGCGTGATCCTAAAAATTTTTTTAGTGAAATTTGAGAAGAGAAGAGTCAAAACTCTACATCAGGATGCCTTACCAGAGCGATGAGAAGACTGGGAAGTAAAAAGAATTCCTAAGCTCTCTGATATATAATTCCTAAATGACTCAAAACATTTTTCTAGACACAACTCGGCCTCTAAAAACGATCAAGCAATGGGGCTCCTAAGGTCGGGGAAGGCTCTGATTACCAACTTGTAACGCCCTCGATGCGGCTATAGCTCCCACCTGTCGAGGCACGACTTAGAGACATAACCGCATTGAAAGCAATGTCGCAAGTTAGTCAATCATCACAACATCCCATGTAATATATAGAATAAAAGGGGAGATACAGTAGTTGGCTTACACTCGCCACGTCACATCAAAGTACATAAATAACATACATCATCCGAACACTCATGGCCCGACTACGGTGCCAAAATAAAAGAAACCCAACAAGCGACATAGGTCCCGATCACACCAACTGGGCACCACTACTGATCATCAGGAAAAGACACATAGTAATGCTGAGAATCCTCGTCGTACTCCCACTTGAGCTCAAGCGCGCCATCTGGAGCTGTATCATCTGTCCCTGCATCTGGTGTAATAGTAATCTGTGAGCCACGAGGACTCAGCAATCTCGCACCCTCACGATCAAGACTATTTAAGCTTAATAGGTAGGATGGGGTAAATGTAAGAGTGGAGCTACAGCAAGCGACTAGCATGTATGGTGGCTAACTTATTCGCAAAAGAGAGCGAGAAGAGAGAGCAAGGCGCGAGCGAGAAACTAGAGAGCAACCTGCGCAAACATAACTCCAACACCGTGTCCACTTCCCGGACTCCGCCGAGAAGAGGCCATCACAGTAACACACGCAGTTGATCCATTTTGATTAATTAAGGTTCAAGTTATCTACAACCGGACATCAACAAATTCCCATCTGCCCATAACCGCGGGCACGGCTTTCGAAAGTTCAATCCCTGCAGGGGGGTCCCAACTTAGCCCATAATAAGCTCTCACGGTCAACGAAGGAATAGACCTCCACCCAAGACACACCGATCAGACTCGGTATCCCGGTACAACAAGAAATTTCGATAGGTTAAAACAAGACCAGCAACACCGCCCCAATGTGCCGACAAATCCCGATAGGAGCTGCACATATCTCTTTCTCAGGGCACACTCAGATTGTCTAAACTTCCGGTAGGCCAGCCCAGAGTTGCCCCTGGTAGCCACCGGCGGCTGATAGTTTGGACCAACAATCAGAGGAGCACTGGCCCGGGGGGGTTAAAATAAGATGACCCTCGGGCTCCGGAAACCCAAGGGAAAAAGAGGCTAGGTGGCAAATGGTAACACCAATGTTGGGCATTGCTAGAAAAGCTTTAATCAAGGCGAACCATCAAGGGGTTCCCATTATAGCCCAACCGCGTAAGGGACGCAAAATCCGGGAACATAACACCGATATGACGGAAACTAGGGCGGCAAGAGTGGAACAAAACACTAGGCGAGAGGCCAAGCCTTCCACCCTTTACCAAGTATATAGATGCATTAAGATAACATGGCAATATAATGATATCCCAACAAGTAAATAAATGTTCCAACAAGGAACGGCTCCAATCTTCACCTGCAACTAACAACGCTATAAGAAGGGCTGAGCAAAGCGGTAACATAGCCAATCAACGGTTTGCTAGGACAATGGTGGGTTAGAGGTTTGACATGGCAATTTGGGAGGCTGACAAGCAAGTGGTAGGCATCATAGCATTGGCATAGCAAAAGAGCGAGCAAACTAGCATAGCAAAGATAGTAGTGATTTCGAGTGTATGATCATCTTGCCTGCACAGTTGTCAGAGTTGACTGGATCCTCAAAAGCAAACTCAACAGGCTCCTCATGAGCGAACACGTCTCCCGGCTCTACCCAAACAACACAAACAAGCAACAAGGATACAATCAACCACGTGCAAACTCAAACAATAAGATGCAATGATGGTATGCTATGCGGGATGCAAAATGCAAGATGAGACAGGAAATGCATGAACCTGGCCTCAACTTGGAAAACCAAGTGTGCCACTGGAAATATGAGATGAAACCGCTTGAAAACGATATAAAGAACGCCGGAATCGGAGTTACGGTTTGGAAATGGCAAGCGTTTTAAGAATGACACCAGTCTGCGATTTACAGCAAGTAGGCATCTAAATGCGATGAAATGAACATGCTACAGCCAGCAAACATGACAAGAAAATACATGGCAGGGATGCCCACAAGATGCTTAACAAAACACTAGCACTGAGCCACGGCCAAATCATCCATTAGGAGGTTCAAACAAGCATGGCAAAAACGCAAATGCATAACAGATTTCAGACTTAGTGAAATTAACACTAGTCTGGAATTTCAGATCACGAAGCTCTCTTCGGAGCAACAAAACAACATGATACATGACCTGATTATGATAAAAAAGAACATGGCATGGAGCTACTCAACAAGCTTATCAAAAGTCCCAAAGTGACCTGGGGCCAAAAGGGATCACAAAATATACTAATAAGCACACGAACATAGCTCACGCACAATCAGTTTCCAGACATAGTGAAAACTGAGACATGCTGAAATTTAACTCACGAAGGCATGTAAACAAGCTCGATGCACTCACTACGGTGCAAGTCATGGCAAGGCAAGTATATATCTATTAAGAAGGCACAAAATGCTAGCTAGACATGGCAAGAACAATGGCATAGCATGCACAGATCAATAGCAATAACATCGGCAAAATCGCAAACAAGTTGACAATATGCCCAGATTTACCACGAAGCAAAAGTAGAGCTCGATTGACTCAAGCTAGAGTACTCCATATATACAAACAAAGACATGGATGGACAGAGCATAACATGATTAACAAAACTCCTTTACTGATCATCCTCAAAAGAGGCACGGATCACTAGGAAACAAGCTGAACATATGGCATCATGAACTAAACAATCCCAGACTTAGTGAAAACTACTAAGTCCCTGAAAACAGATTTACCAAGTGCCTCACTTTGCAAGCTTGCACAAGTCACCACACACATCCTAAAAATTCATGGGATGCACCTCTGGAAAGAAGACAAAATGCTTAACAAATCATATGAAGGACTCACAGGCATATCATGCACACAATAATCATGGCAAAAATGACAAAAGTCTAAGATGAACTAGCAGATCTGACAATTATCTCACGAAGCCTCCTTCTAGCAGCATTTAGGGAATCAAGATGAACTCAAATGAAAATGATGCAATGAAATGAAATGATGTACTCGTCAAGATGAACATTTTGATATACTATATGTCCAAAACGGAGCTACGGATGCGGAGATATGGCAGGTCAAAGATTGCTCGAAAATTAGGGTTTCGGGAGGAGAAGTCAACCGAGATATTTTGGATCTAGATCCAGATCAGGATCTCGCGGGCACGGACTCTAAGGCGGTCGCCGGAGACACTGTAGACGACGGCGGCGGGCGAGGAAGGAGCGGCCGGAGCTGACCGGTCGGCGAGGCGTCAGCGATGCGGCGGCGGAGGGCGGCGCGGCGACCACCGGTGACGGGGCGGCGAAGGGCGACGCCGGGCGAGGTCGGCAAGGCGAACGGCGGCGTGGTCGGCGGCCACCGGCGATGAGGCACGGCAGGGCGGCGTCGGCGGACTCGGGCTGCGCGGAGGAGAGGCAGCGGCGCGGGGCGCGGCCCGGGCGAGGCGGAGGCGGGGGCCGGTCTTGGGCCCGGTGGGCCGGCGGCGGGGTTTGTGGCCGGGCCAACGGGGGCGTGACACGTGGCGGCGGCGGCTAGCCGGACATGTCCGGTTCGCGAGTTTTCGTCCGGCGGCGGCGGCAGAAGAAGATCTAGGGTTTCGGGGGAGAAGATGAATCCGAAAATGGAGGGGCTATTTATAGGCATAAGTGGAGCTAGGAGAGTCCGAATGAGGTGTGGTTTCCGGCCAAGCGATCGTGATCGAACGCTCTTGATGATGGAGCAGAGTTTGGTGGGTTTTGGGCCAAATTGGAGGGGTGTTGGGCTGCAACAAACACAACGCCTTTTCGGTCCCTCGGTTAACCGTTGGAGTATCAAACGAAGTCCAAATGATACGAAACTTGACAGGCGGTCTACCGGTAGTAAACCAAGGCCGCATGACAAGTCTCGGTCCAATCCGGAAATGTTTAATCCCCACACACGAAAGAAAGCTAGAAATGACCACCATAGGAGAATGAAGCACCGGAATGCAAAACGGACAACGGGGAAAATGCTCGAATGCATGAGATGAACACGTATGCAAATGCAATGCACATGATGACATGATATGAGATGCATGAAAACGAAAACAACACACGGAGACAAAGACCCGAACCCGAGAAATAAATATAACTTAACGCCGGAAAAGGCAAGAGTTGGAGTACAAATTGGTAAAGTTATATCCGGGGTGTTACATGATATGTCTGTCTCTTATAGGATGAGCTGAGCAAAAAGGAAACTCAAACCACTGATCTGCAAGAAAACATCAAATCTCGGCAAGCAAAAACCTCCAAAGCGAAAGATGAACTGACGAGTGCCTTAGCCACTATGGAAAAGCTGAAGGAGAGTTTCAATAAGGAGCGGGCATACTGGGAGATAGAAAAATCCGCATTGCAAGAAAGAGCCGAGGACGCAGAAGCAACTCTTAAACCGGTTGTAGACGAGCTGACTAGTGTAAAGTGGCAAATTCATGCCATGTGTTTGGTAACTATCCTAACTTTAAGTTTTCAACATATCATCCATACATCGCCGGTTTACTGATACTTGTAATGATGCAGGAACTCGCATTAGCCATCTGGGCTCTGACGTACAGAAGAAGCTGAAGGCTACCTATACTCTTATAGAGCAGTTATATACCGGCGCGCAACGGATTATCTGCACTACTTCTCACAACAAGTCGCCCCCAACTTTAATCAAAGATACCTTAGAAAGGTTGTTAATGCTGCCTTCCCGGGTAGAAGAGCAAAAGAGATCTGTTGCAAGGGCTGGTGCTCTGACTGCCTTAACCCGGGCAAAAGCATGGGTGCCTGATCTTGATCCGGTGGATGTGGGTAAAGGCTATCCGAGCTTAAAAGAAGACGGATCAAAATTTGGCAATGATGACCTCCGAGCCATAAACCGGGAAGTACTTCCACTGGCTTGTCAATTGGCTGAAGAAGCTGATCTTTCATTTTACCAGGCGAGTTATGACGCCAACAACAAACGGGTCGCTGCACCAACTCCTGAGGCTCAAAATCTTATCCCGCCAATCCGTAAGCACACCTATGCCCCTGACATTGAACCGTCCACCCTTATAAGTGATGAAGCGGTATTCCAATTCCTAACTGGGATTTACTGGGCAACCATTGACTTCCAGCCACTGGGTAGAGAGGAGGATGATGAACCGGTGCAAGATGATCCACATCCATCAAGTCAACCTCGTGATGAATCATGATCCGGAGGCTGGTTTAGCCTTGCGTGCTACAATAGTTGCCAAAAAATTATTCTTTTGGGCACTGAAATGCCTTGTAATAGGCTAGTTAAAACACTTGGTCTGCTATGCCATCGTGCATATTTATTTGTGCCTGACACTTGTTAATCCGCCATGCTTAAGACATATGATGTTTCATAATCCATAGTGATTTATTCAAGTTATTCCTGCATACAAGAAGTTGAAAGTGTCCTGGCGGTTTACCGCCGGACGGGTCATGATGCCCAGATATATAGCCAGGGTTTATAACCAAGGTTGTAAAAACAAAATAAAATATGAAAATAATTGATACCTGTAACCTTGAATCATAATGTTTGCCTGACCAACTTTTGTAGTGAGGGTGATAACACTAATCTTGAGTAACAATAACTCCTGTCATATTGTGCAGGTTTATGATAAAACCGTCCCGGGTTGTGATAAACACTGGTTTATCCATATTCTATTCTGGCGACTTATAGTCGAAACCAAACCGGGTTAATAATCTCCGGATTATAACTGATCATGCACTGACATCTTTGTAGTTGAAAGCCGAACCGGGTTAATGAACGTCGGTTTATCAAAAACATCATAAATCTCATCAAAGGAGAAAAGACTTGGCAAATAAAAGCATATGAAAACTTGTAGTCAAGGCTTTTCGCGGGCTGCCAGGCCCCAAATTCGAGGCTTTTCATGGGCTACCAGGCCACTGAGTTAAACCATTTTATAAAGCCTTTTAAGATGGACCTCAATCTTTAACCAATCATCGTTTTAACTTTGACAAGTTCAGGGTCTTACAAGATTGACTTGTCAAAGTTCGGCGGGTCATACCAGGTTTACCTGGACGGAGTGACTTACTTAAAAAGGCAGTCTAACCCGGGGTTTTAGGTGTATACACCAGGCTTCCAAGCCCGTGGCTTGATAGCCTATTACAAGTGTAGATTCTTTGTTCATTGTGATAGCAAAGAATCCCCAAGCAATATTTTGAGCTATGCTCAGTGGGTGCCTATGTTTGAGTTGTCCTTTTGCAACACTCTCTTTGGCCCTCAAGTAATTTTGCTTTGAGCCGATCAAGAGGTGTAACTATGGTTCGAATACGACCAAGCCCCTAAGTGATTTTTCTGGTGGCCTTGCGCCGATCAAGAGGTGTAGCTATGGTTCGAATACGACCAAGCCCCCAAGTGATTTTTCTGGTGGCCTTGCACCGATCAAGAGGTGTAGCTATGGTCCAAGTACAACCAAGCCCCCAAGTGATTTTTATATAAGGCTTGTATAAGCTGAATCAAGGGGTAAAGCGGACGCCGCTTTATGAAATAGAAGCCCCCATGTAACCACACATGATATAAGAAAAACAACACATACCCCGCTTTAGCTGAGGCTCCAGTTTATTATATTGATCATAATATATAAATTGTCATTACTATGTACATAAGCAGAGCCTGTAGCTCAAGTATAATAAGGCCGAAGATGAGTGATATTCCACGGCCGGCGGGTCTCCTCCCCCGATTTACGTGAGTCTTTGTGCTCTCGAACATCTATAAGGTAGTATGACCCGTTATGCAGATTCTTGTTGACCACAAAGGGTCCTTCCCAATTCGGGGATAACTTGTGCATATCAGTCTGATCCTGAATGAGTCAGAGCACCAGATAGCCTTCTTGAAAAGTTCTGGTTCTAACCCGGCGGTTGTGATAACGACGCAGATCTTACTGATAAATCGCCGAATGGGCTGCCGCAGTGTCACGCTCCCCATCCAACAGGTCAAGTGCTTCATGTCGTGCCTTCTCATTGTCAGCTTCGACATACGCCACCACACGAGGCGAATCATGACGGATGTCACTAGGGAGAACCTCCTCCGCTCCATAAACCATGAAAAAAGCCGTGTAACCCGTGGATCTGTTCGGCGTGGTGTTGATGCTCCAGAACACAGAAGGTAACTCTTCCACCCAACAACCCGGTATCCGCTGCAAAGGAACCATAAGCCGGGGTTTGATGCCTCTCAAGATCTCTTGATTGGCTCGCTCCGCTTGACCATTAGACTGTGGGTGAGCCACTGATGATACATCGAGCCGGATGTGCTCACGTTGACAGAACTCCTTCATAGCACCTTTGGACATATAGGTACCTTTATCAGTTATAATGCTGTGTGGAAAGCCAAATCGGAAAATAACCTTTTTGAGGAATTGAACCGCCGTGGCTGCATCACACTTACTGACTGGCTTTGCCTCCACCCACTTAGCGAACTTATCAACTGCCACCAAAAGGTGGGTCTTCTTGTCGTTGGATCTCTTAAAGGGCCCAACCATATCCAGCCCCAAGTTGAAAACGTCCAAGTGATTGGAATCATCCTCAATTCCTGGGCCGGAACATGAGCTCGGCATGAAAATTTCTGACAACCGTCGCACTTTTTCACCAAGTCTTTTGCATCAGCATGAGCCGTCAGCCAATAGAAGCCATGACGAAAAGCTTTAGCTACCAGTGACTTTGAACCGGCGTGATGACCACAATCCCCTTCGTGGATCTCACGTAGAATCTCACGGGCTTCTTCAGGAGACACGCAACGCTGAAACACCCCTGTTACACTACAATGATGTAACTCGCCATTGGCCATAGTCATGGACTTTGATCACAGGATTATCTGCCTGGCCAAGGTTTCATCCTCTGGTAACCCTCCCCGGTTCATATAAGCCAAATATGGGATCGTCCAATCCAGAATAACATGAAGAGCCGTGATAACCCACAAGTATAGGGGATCGCAACAACTTTCGAGGGTAGAGTATTTAACCCAAATTTATTGATTCGACACAAGGGGAGCCAAAGAATATTCTCAAGTATTAGCAGCTGAGTTGTCAATTCAACCACACCTGGAAACTTAGTATCTGCAGCAAAGTGTTTAGTAGCAAAGTAATATGATAGTGGTGGTAGCGGCAACAAAAGTAAAGACAACAAAAGTAATGTTTTTTGTATTTTGTAGTGATTGTAACAGTAGCAATGGAAAAGTAAATAAGCGTAAACCAATATATGGAAAACTCATAGGCACCGGATCAGTGATGGATAATTATGCCGGATGCGGTTCATCATGTAACAGTCATAACATAGGGTGACACAGAACTAGCTCCAATTCGTCAATGTAATGTAGGCATGTATTCCATATATAGTCATAGGTGCTTATGGAAAAGAACTTGCATGACATATTTTGTCCTACCCACCTGTGGGAGCGGGGGCCTATTGGAAACTAAGGGATATTAAGGCCTCCTTTTAATAGAGATCCGGAACAAAGCATTAGCACATAGTGAATACATGAACTCCTCAAACTATGGTCATCATGGTGAGTGGTCCTGATTATTGTCACTTCGGGGTTGTCGGATCGTAACAGATAGTAGGTGACTATAGACTTGCAAGATAGGATCAAGAACTCTCATATATTGATAAAAACATAATAGGTTCAGATCTGAAATCATGGCACTCGGGCCCTAGTGACAAGCATTAAGCATAGCAAAGTCATAGCAACATCAATCTCAAAACATAATGGATACTAGGGATCAAACCCTAACAAAACTAACTCGATTACATGATAAATCTCATCCAACCCATCACGGTCCAGCGAGTCTATGATGCAATTACTCACGCACGGCAGTGAGCATCATGAAATTGGTGATGGCGGATGGTTGATGATGACAACGGCGACGAATCCCCCTCCCCCGAGCACCGAACGGAGTCCAGATCAGCCCTCCCGAGAGGTTTTAGGGCTTGGTGGCCGCTCCATATCGTAAAACGCGATGATTTATTTTCACTTATTTTTTCTCTCCGAAAGCAAATATATAGAGTTGGAGTTGGCGTCGGAGGGTCAACAGGGGGCCCACGAGGTAGGGGGGCGCGCCCAAGGGGGGGGGGCACCCTCGTGGAAAGGGTGTGGGCCCCCTGGTCTTCATATTTGGCGAGGATTTTTTATTGTTTTTTCTAAGACCTCCCGTGGAGTTTCAGGTCATTCCGAGAATATTTGTTTTCTGCACATAAAACAACATCATGGTAATTTTGCTGAAAACAGCGCCAGTCCGGGTTAGTTCCATTCAAATCATACAAGATAGAGTCCAAAACAAGGGCAAAAGTGTTTGGAAAAGTAGATACAACGGAGACGTATCAACTCCCCCAAGCTTAAACCCTTCCTTGTCCTCAAGCAATTCAGTTGATAAACTGAAAGAAAGAAAAACTTTTACAAACTCTGTTTGCTCTTGTTGTTGTAACTATGTCAAGCCAGCCTTCAAGTTTTCAGCATAAATCATAACTAACCACATTTGCAATAATTCTCAGGTCTCATCATTACTCATATCAATAGCATAATCAACTAGCAAGTCATAATAATTAATCTCGGATGACAACACTTTCTCAAAACAATCATAATATGATATAACAAGATGGTATCTCGCTAGCCCTTTCTAAGACCGCAAAACATAAATGCAGAGCATCTTTGAAGATCAAGGACTGACTAGACATTGTAATTCATGGTAAAAGAGATCCAATCATAGTCATACCCAACATAAATTAATAGTGATGAATGCAAATGACGGCTGTGCTCTCCAGCCAGTGCTTTTTAATAAGAGGGTGATGACTCAACATAAAAGTAAATGGATAGGCCCTTCGCAGAGGGAAGCATGGATTTGTAGAGGTGCCAGAGCTCGGTTTTGGAATAGAGATAAATTGTATTTTGAGTGGTATACTTTCATTATCAACATAACAACTAAGAGATGGTGATATCTTCCATGCTAAACACATTATAGGCGGTTCCCAAACAGAATGGTAAAGTTTATACTCCCCCTCCACCAACAAGCATCAATCCATGGCTTGCTCGAAACAATGAGTGCCTCCAACATACATCAGGTCCTAGGGGGAGTTTTGTTTGCAATTAATTTTGATTTAGTTTGCGTAAAGCATGGGTGTCGGTGTCAAAACCGTGGGATCTCGGCTAGGGGGTCCCGAACTGTGTGTCTAGGCCGGATGGTAACAGGAGGCAGGGGACACGGAGTTTTACCCAGGTTCGGGCCCTTGCGATGGATGTAAAACCCTACGTCCTGCTTGATTAATATTGATGGTATGGGTAGTACAAGAGTTGATCTACCACGAGATCAGAGAGGCTAAACCCTAGAAGCTAGCCTATGGTATAATTGTTGATGTGTATGTTGTCCTACGGACTAGAACCCTCCGGTTTATATAGGCACCGGATAGGGTTAGGATTACATAGAGTCAGTTACAATGGTAGGAGATCTGAACATCCGTATCGCCAAGCTTGCCTTCCACGCCAAGGAAAATCCCTTCCGGACATGGGGCGGAGTCTTCAATCTTGTATCTTCATAGTCCAGGAGTCCGGCTGAAGGTATAATTCGGCTATCCGAACACCCCCTAATCCAGGACTCCCTCAATGGGACTGGGCATCCCGGTGACCAGAATTTTCTCGTGAGTGAGGAGCGGAGTCCACCGCTCTTGAGAATAACCCGCCTAACATGAAAGATAAGGACAACCTTTGTTGATACATTAGTTATTCGAGCATATAAAACAGAATGTTAATTTGAAGATTACAGTTTGGCACATACAAATTTTCTTGGAACGGCAGGTAGATACCGCATATAGGAAGGTATGTGGACTTATCTGGAATAACTTTGGTGTTTAAGGGATTGGATGCACAAGCAGTATTCCCGCTTAGTACAGGTGAAGGCTAGCAAAAGACTAGGAAGCGACCAACTAGAGAGCGACAACAGCCATGTACTTGCATTAAAATTAATAAACATTGGATGCAAGCATGAGTAGGATATAATCCACCATGAACATAAATATCGTGAAGGCTATGTTGATTTTGTTTCAACTATATGCGTGAACATGTGCCAAGTCAAGTCACTTAAATCATTCAAAGGAGGATACCACCCCATCATACCACATCATAATCATCTCAATAGCATGTTGGCATACAAGGTAAATCATTATAACTCATAGCTAATCAAGCATGGCACAAGCAACTATGATCTCTAATTGTCATTGCAAACATGTTTATGCATAATTAGCTGAATCAAGAACGACAGACTCATCATATTTACCAAAACAAAAGAGGTCGAGTTCATACCAGCTTTTCTCATCTCAGTCAGTCCATCATATATCATCATAATTGCCTTTCACTTGCACAACCGAATGGTGTGAATAATAATAAGAGTGCACGTGCATTGGACTAAGCTGGAATCTACGAGCATTCAATAAACAGGAGAAGGCAAGGCAATATGGGCTCTTGGTTAAATCAATCAATAATGCATATAAGAGCCACTTCACAATTTAATCATGGTCTTCTCCTACTGACCCCCAAGAAAGGAAAAGAAATGAAACTATTTACACGGGAAAGCTCCCAACAAGCGAAAGAAAAACGGGAAATATTTTTCGGTTTTCTTTTTAATTATTACTACTACAGCAGAAAAATAAACTACTACTAATTTTTTTGGTTTCTCTTAAGGTTAAGCAAACACACAAGAAGAAAGTAGGAAAAATAAAATAAACTAGCATGGATATTACAGTGAAAATGTATGAGCACCAACATCTAGCAATGAGTGTGTGTGAACATAAATGTAATGTCGGTGAGAAAGACGTACTCCCCCAAGCTTTGGCTTTTGGCCTAAGTTTGTCTATGGCCACGGCAGGCCTGGCGGATATCCATAATAATAGTTGTTGGGGTCGTACTGCGATGAGGAGGAATAGTTGGGTTCATACTGATGTGCAGCGGTTATCGCCTGCTGAGCTGCAGCGTGGAGTCGGGCTGCCTCCGCTCTCCTCTCGTACTCTTCTGCCTCCTCTCTGGTAATAACATATCTTCCTTTTGTCTGTGAATCAAAGAAGGCAGGAGCAGGGAGAATAATATGGAAAACACGTCGTTTATCAAAAATTAAGCGATATAAGAGAGGTGATTCAGGCCTCTCGACAAACTGGTGCGAAGCCATAGAGTTATAATCTAATTATACAGGAGGCAACTCCATATCACCCTCACGAATGTCTATTCCAAGAAAATGAGCTAAGTGAGTTGTATAAATTCCTCCAAAGAAATCTCCATTAAGTCTATTATGATGCAACCTACGAGCTACAATGGCTCCCATATGATAAGATTGGTCTCCTAACACAGCACTCCTAAGAATGCTGAGATCAGGGACGCACATGTGACATGCTTCATCCTTAGCATTTATGAATCTGCCGATGAAAAGAGAAAAATAATGTATAGCAGGAAAGTGAATGCTCCCTATGGTAGCCTGCGTTATATCTCTGGATTCCCCCATAGTTATACTAGCAAGAAAGTTTCTAAATTCAGATTTAGGGGGATCCCTAATACTGCCCCATGATGGAAGTTCGCAAGCAGAAGTGAAATCCTCTAGGTACATGGTATAATATTTTTCATAAAGATTAAACATGACTGAAGGAGAATTACGCGAAGATGAATACTCAAACCTCCTCACAAATGAACTTGTGAGATCATGATACTGGGGGCATTTGTTAGCCTCAAAATCCTCAAGACCGGCATTGCGCAAATATGATTTGAATTCTTCTTTAATTCCCGCATGGTCCATAAAATTTTCCGACGGCCATTCGCAAGGCCGTACTGGAGCGTCTCTTGGTGGATACTCGTTAGCATCGCGCATAGCAATTTTGGGTCCTTGCTTCTTAGAGGAACCACCTTGGAACATCTTCCTAAACATATTGTTTTTCTCTGAAAAATTCTGAAATTTTTAGTAACTTCGAAATAAAAGTGAACCAAACTCAATTAAACTGATAGCAACTACTCCTACAAGTGCCTAGAGCCTATATCAAGCATTAGAACTACTGGGAACCATATAAATTTGACATGCAAGCTCAAGAACATGGTCACCTATGCAGCACAAATTTGCAAAGAATAAAGCACTAGAAGAAAAACTAATTGGACCAATGGAGGAGTCACATACCAAGGAACAATCTCCCCAAGCAGTTTTGCGAGAGGTGCTTTGAGCAAGGAGATCAAAAATCACAACAAAAGTGGCTGGAACTCGTGCTTGAGTTGGTTTTTCGGCTTTGTGCGAAATAGAGGAAGAAGATGGGTGCTGGAATAACTGGAGGAGGGCCACCGCGGGCCCACGAGGCAGGGGGCGCGCCCTAGGGGGGGCACCACCCTCGTGGCCAGGTGGCAGCTCCTCCCGCGGTAATTTTTGCACAGTAAATCCTCAAATATTCCCGAAAAAATCATATTAAATTGGCATGGCATTCTGAGGATTTTTATTTTCGGGATATTGTTATATTGCACGAATAAGTCAGGAAACAGACAGAAAAATACTATTTTTACTTTATTTAATATAAATAACAGAAAATATAAAGAGGGTACAAAAGTTTGTGCTTCTAGTTTCATCCATCTCATGCTCATCAAAAAGAATCCACTAAAAAGGTTGATCAAGTCTTGTTAACAAACTCATTCCGATAATCATGAAACCGGAGAAATTTCGAATAAAACTAAGTTACCTTAACGGGGATATGCACATCCCCAATAATAAGAATATCATATTTCCTCTTGACAATAGGAAGAGGAAATTCAAAACCTCCAAATATAATCGATGGAATTTTTCCAATAGAGTTGATACTATGAACTTCAGGTTGTTTCCTCAGAAAGTGTACCGTATGCTCATTACCATTAACATGAAAAGTAAAATGGCCTTTGTTGCAATCAATAACAGCCCCTGCAATATTAAGAAAATGTCTTCCAAGAATAATAGACATACTATCATCCTCGGGAATCAAGTATAACAAAGTCCCTTAAAATAGTAACGTTTGCAACCACAACAGGCACATCCTCACAAATACCGACAGGTATAGCAGTTGATTTATCAGCCATTTGCAAAGATATTTCAGTAGGTGTCAGCTTACTCAAGTCAAGTCTATGATATAAAGAGAGAGGCATAACACTAACACCGGCTCCAAGATCACATAAAGCAGTTTTAATATAATTTCTGTTAATGGAGCAAGGTATAGTAGGTACTCTGGGGTCTCCAAGTTTCTTTGGTATTCCACCCTTAAAAGTATAATTAGCAAGCATGGTGGAAATCTCAGCTTCCGGTATCTTTCTTTTATTAGTAATGATATCTTTCATATATTTAGCATAAGGATTCGTTTTGAGCACATCAGTTAATCTCATACACAAAAAGATAGGCCTAATCATTTCAGCAAAGCGCTCAAAATCCTCATCATCCTTTTTCTTGGATGGTTTCAAAGGAAAAGGCATGGGTTTCTGAACCCAGGGTTCCCTTTCTTTAGCATGTTTCCTAGCAACAAAGTCTCTTTTATCATAACGCTGATTCTTTGATTGTGGGTTATCAAGATCAACAACAGGTTCAATTTCTACATCATTATCATTACTAGGTTGAGCATCATCATGAACATCATCATTAATATTTTTACTAGGTTCATGTTCATTACCAGATTGTGTTTCAGCATCAGACATAGATATATCATTTGGATTATTAGGTGGTTCAGCAATAGGTTCACTAGAAGTTTGCAAAGTTCTATCATTTTTCTTCTTCTTCTTTTTAGAAGAACTAGGAACATCAATATTATTTCTTTGAGAATCTTGCTCGATTCTCTTACGGTGGCCTTCAGGATACAAAGGTTCCTGAGTCATTCTACCAATTCTAGTAGCCACTCTAACAGCATAATCATTTTTCTTACTATTCATTTCATTAAGCACTTCTTTTCGATCTTTAAGTACTTGTTCTACTTGGGTGGTGACCATAGAAGCATGTTTGCTAATAAGTTTAAGTTCACCGTTAATATCAGCCATATAATCACCCAAGCGTCTAATCATATAAGCATTTTCTTTTAATTGTCTACCAAAATAAGCATTGAAGTCATCTTGCTTATACATAAAGTTATCAAACTCATCCAAGCACTGACTAGCAATTTTAGTAAGAGGGACTTCAGCTTTATCGTATCTATAGAGAGAATTTACCTTTACTACCTGTGTCGGGATATCAGGATCAGGAGGTTCCTCAGTAAATAAATGATTGAGATCATAAGTTTCTTCAACAGGCGATGAATTAAGACCATGTATTTCTTCAATAGGAGGTAAATTCTTAACATCTTCCGCTTTAATACCTTTTTCTTTCATAGATTTCTTTGCCTCCTGCATATCTTCGGGACTGAGAAATAGAACACCTCTCTTCTTCGGAGTTGGTTTAGGAATAGGCTCAGTAATTGGAGCAGGAGTTGGCTCAGGAGGTGGCTTAGGAGGTGCCCAATTATTTTCATTTGTCAACATATTATTCAATAAAATTTTAGCTTCATCCGGTGTTCTTTCCCTGAAAAGAGAACCAGCACAACTATCCAGGTAATCTCTGCAAGCATCGGTTAGTCCATTATAAAAGATATCAAGTATTTCAGGTTTCTTAAGAGGATGATCAAGAAAAGCATTAAGTAACTTGAGAAGCCTCCCCCAAGCTTGTGGGAGGCTCTCTTCTTTAATTTGCACAAAGTTGTATATTTCCCTCAAAGCAGCTTGTTTCTTATGAGAAGGGAAATATTTAGCAGAGAAGTAATAAATCATATCCTGGGGACTACGCACACAACTAGGATCAAGAGAATTAAACCATATCTTAGCATCGCCCTTTAATGAGAACGGAAATATTTTGAGTAAATACAGGTAACATGATCTCTCATTATTAGTGAACAAGCCAGCTATATCATTTAACTTAGTAAGATGTGCCACAACAGTTTCAGATTCATAGCCATAAAACGGATCAGATTCAACCAAAGTAATTATATCAGGATCAACAGAGAATTCATAATCTTTATCAGGAACACATATAGGTGAAGTACCAAAAGCAGGATCCGGTTTCATTTTATCTCTAAGTGATTCTTTGTTCCATTTAATTAATAACCTCTTAAGCTCAAATCTATCTCTACAAGCTAAGATAGCTAAAGAAGCATCTTGATCAAATAAATAACCCTCAGGAATAACAGGCATATTTTCATCATCACTATCATCATCGTATTCAGATTCAATAATTTCTTTTTCTCTAGCCCTAGCAATTTGTTCTTCTAGAAAATCACTAAGTGGCACAGTAGTATCAGGCATAGAAGCAGTTTCATCATAAGTATCATGCATAGCAGAAGTGGCATCATCAATAATATGCGACATATCAGAACAAATAGCAGAAGCAGATGTAGGTGTCGCAAACTTACTCATAACACAAGGTGAATCAAGTGCAGAGCTAGATGGCAGTTCCTTACCTCCCCTCGTAGTTGAGGGATAGATCTTGGTTTTTGGATCTCTTAAGTTCTTCATAGTGTCCAGCAGATATAAATCCCAAGTGATTGAAAGAATAGAGCTATGCTCCCGGCAACAGCGCCAGAAATTAGTCTTGATAACCCACAAGTATAGGGGATCGCAACAGCTTTCGAGGGTAGAGTATTCAACACAAATTTATTGATTCGACACAAGGGGAGCCAAAGAATATTCTCAAGTATTAGCAGCTGAGTTGTCAATTCAACCACACCTGGAAACTTAGTATCTGCAACAAAGTGTTTAGTAGCAAAGTAATATGATAGTGGTGGTAGCGGCAACAAAAGTAAAGACAACAAAAGTAATGTTTTGGGTATTTTGTAGTGATTGTAACAGTAGCAATGGAAAAGTAAATAAGCGTAAACCAGTATATGGAAAACTCGTAGGCACCGGATCAATGATGGATAATTATGCCGGATGCGGTTCATCATGTAACAGTCATAACATAGGGTGACACAAAATTAGCTCCAGTTCGTCAATGTAATGTAGGCATGTATTCCATATATAGTCATACGTGCTTATGGAAAAGAACTTGCATGACATCTTTTGTCCTACCCTCCCGTGGCAGCGGGGTCCTATTGGAAACTAAGGGATATTAAGGCCTCCTTTTAATAGAGAACTGGAACAAAGCATTAGCACATAGTGAATACATGAACTCCTCAAACTATGGTCATCATCGGGAGTGGTCCCGATTATTGTCACTTCGGGGTTGCCGGGTCATAACACATAGTAGGTTCAGATCTGAAAACATAATAGGTTCAGATCTGAAATCATGGCACTCGGGCCCTAGTGACAAGCATTAAGCATAGCAAAGTCATAGCAACATCAATCTTGGAGCATAATGGATACTAGGGATCAAACCCTAACAAAACTAACTCGATTACATGATAAATCTCATCCAACCCATCACCGTCCAGCAAGCCTATGATGCAATTACTCACGCACGGCGGTGAGCATCATGAAATTGGTGATGGAGGATGGTTGATGATGACGACAACGACGAATCCCCCTCTCCGGAGCCCCGAACGGACTCCAGATGAGCCCTCCCGAGAGGTTTTAGGGCTTGGCGGTGGCTCTGTATCGTAAAACGTGATGATTTCTTCTCTCTTATTTTTTCTCTCCAAAAGCAAATATATAGAGTTGGAGTTGGCGTCGGAGGGTGAACAGTGGGCCCACGAGGTAGGGGGGCGCGCCCTAGGGGGGGGGGGGCGCCCCCCACCCTCGTGGAAAGGGTGTGGGCCCCCTAGTCTTCATATTTGGCGAGGATTTTTTATTGTTTTTCCTAAGACCTCCCGTGGAGTTTCAAGTCATTCCGAGAATATTTGTTTTCTGCACATAAAACAACATCATGGTAATTCTGCTGAAAACAACGTCAGTCCGGGTTAGTTCCATTCAAATCATACAAGACAGAGTCCAAAACAAGGGCAAAAGTGTTTGGAAAAGTAGATACGACGGAGAAGTATCAAGCCGCCACCAACTGAGCCTCCGGATCAGGAACAACCAAATCCTCCTCTGTAGGGAGCTTGACTGACAGATTATGCAGTATATCCAGGAAGACATTGGGTGGAACCGGTTTATGTTGAGAACCCAAATGGCTTAAAGCGTCCACTACTTCATTCTTCTGCCGGTCCACATGATCAACTTGATAACCTTTGAAGTGACCTGCAACAATGTCCACCTCTCGACTATATGCTGCCATGAGTGGGTCCTTGGAATCCCAAGTACCGGACACTTGTTGAGCAACCAGGTCCAAGTCACCGAAGCACTTAACCCGGCTTAAATTCATCTCCTTAGACATCCGAAGACCATGGAGTAGAGCCTCATATTCAGCTGCATTGTTAGTGCAAGGGAACATTAAACGGAGAACATAAAAAAACTTATCACCTCGTGGGGAAGTTAATACGACTCCAGCCCCCGAGCCTTCCAATTGCCTAGACCCATCAAAATGAATAATCCAATAATTATGATCTGGCTTCTCTTCTGGCGCCTGTAACTCAATCTAGTCATTGATGAAGTCCACAAGTGCCTGAGATTTGACCGCTGTCCGGGGCACATATTTTAACCTGTGAGGCCCAAGCTCAATAGCCCACTTGGCAACCCGACCAGTTGCTCCCCTATTCTGGATTATATCTCCCAAAGGAGCAAAACTGACCACAGTGATGGGATGACCCTGGAAATATTGCTTAAACTTCCGGCTCGCCATGAAAACTCCATACACCAGCTTCTGCCAATGCGGGTACCTCTTCTTGGACTCAATAAGTACTTCGCTGATATAATAAACCAGCCATTGAACCGTATACTCCTTTCCAGCCTCCTTGCGCTCCACCACAATAGCCACGTTGACAGCCCGGGCATTAGCAGCTATATATAACAACAAGGGCTCTTTACCAACCGTAGCAGCAAGGATAGGTGGCTCGGCTAGTTGCCGCTTTAAGTCCTCAAATGCTTCATTGGTGGCGTCACACCATACAAAGTTATCTGTCTTTTTCAGCATCTGATACAAAGGGATGGCCTTCTCCCCAAGGCGACTGATAAACCGGCTCAGGGCTGCAATCCTGCCTGCCAGACATTGAACATCATTGAAACACTTCGGTTTAGCCAAAGATGTTATAGCCTTGATTTTCTACGGATTAGCTTCAATGCATCTGTTAGACACCAAAAACCCCAAGAGCTTGCCTGCTGGTACACCAAAGACACATTTGGCCAGATTAAGCATCATTTTAAAAACCCGGAGGTTATCAAAGGTCTCCTTCAAGTCATCTATCAATGTCTCCTCCTTTCTGAATTTCACTACAATATCATCCACATAAGCATGAACATTGCGGTCGATCTGATTATGAAGACAATTCTGCACACAGCGTTGTTAAGTCGCCTGGGCACTCTTGAGCCAAAAAGGCATAAATACATAGCAGAAGGCTCCAAAAGTAGTTATAAAAGCTGTCTTCTCCTGGTCCTTAACTACCATTTTGATATGATGGTAACCAGAGTATGCATCCAAAAAGCTCAAACGCTCACAATCCGCCGTTGCATCAATGATTTGATCAATAAGAGGGAGAGCAAAAGGATCTGCCGGACAAGCCTTGTTCAAATCTGTGTAGTCCACACACATACACCAAGTGTCGTTCTTCTTGAGCACCAGCACCGGATTAGCCAACCATTCAGGATGAAATACTTCAATGATAAACCCAGCCACCAAGAGCATGTCTACTTCCTCACCAATTGCCTTGCGTCTTTCTTCATTGAACCGGCGAAGAAACTGTCTGACCGGTTTATACTTGGGATCAACATTAAGAGTGTGCTCAGCGAGTTCTCTCGGTACACCTGGCATGTCAGAAGGCTTCCATGCAAAGATGTCCTGATTCTCATGGATGAACTCGATGAGCGCGCTTTCCTATTTCAGATCCAAGTTAGCGCTAATGCTAAACTGCTTGGATGAATCGCCTAGAACAAAATCAACGAGTTTAGTCTCGTCAGCTGATTTAAACTTCAAGGCCAGATCATGGTCTGTAGTTGGCTTTTTCAAAGAAGTCATATCCGCCGGATCAACATTGTCTTTGTAGAACTTCAACTCCTCTGTTGCACAAACCGACTCAGCATATGCCGCATCACCTTCTTCACATTCCAAAGCGATCTTGCAGCTCCCATGCACCATGATAGTCCCCTTATGACCTGGCATCTTGAGATGCAGATACACATAACAGGGCCTTGCCATGAACTTAGCATAAGCCGGCCGTCCAAACAGGGCATGATACGGGCTCTTGATTTTTACCACTTCAAAAGTCAATGTCTCTGATCTTGAATCATGCTCATCACCAAAAGCAACCTCCAAAGCTATCTTACCCACTGGATACGCCTATTTACCAGGCACCACACCATGGAAAACGGTGTTGGACGGTTTAAGATTCTTATCTGTTAACCCCATGCGATGGAAGGTTTCATAATAAAGGATATTGATACTACTCCCTCCATCCATGAGTACCTTGGTGAACTTATAACCTCCAACCGGTTCAACAGAGTTCACTGCCCTTTTATGAAGCTTCTGATCACGCTTGCACACGCTTGTGGTGAATACATGGTACTGCCCACTATTCAACTGCTTCGGGTTGCTCTGGTAACCCGACTACGGCTGTTGCTGCTGATTTCCCTGATGATTATAACCACCTTGGTTGCCCTGATTGCCTTGATTACCATGTCCACTCTGGTTACCGTGAAAACCTGAACTGGAATTGCCTCCATTGTAACCCGGCCCATGAGATCCGGGGCCTGAACCGCCGCCCGGTCCGTGATCATACCGAAAAAATCCGAATTTTTGAACTCCTACATGATATAACAATCCTTCCAGAGGTGCGTGGCCGGTCTGTCCCATGACCCGTGCTTTGGGCAAGGCGTGTTTAATAGGTAAGACATGCGCTCCGGATTGGGACTTGGTCCTCCACCACGCGGGTGCGGTTTACCCTTACGACACTGGCCCTTGTCCTACGCGTTGGTATTAGCCACGAAATCTAAACTGTTACCTGCTTTATGCTCACCGCTGTTTCCATGACTCACCGGGTTATGCTGCTGCCCTTTGGTGTTGCCACTCTTCTTTCCCTTCCCTGTCTTGTCATCGTCAGACTCGGGGTCCTTGGTACTATAAGAGTCGGCATACTTCACCAGAGCTGCCATAAGTGTTCCCATGTCATTGCAGTGACGTTTGAGCCGTCCCAACTTCAACTTCAGAGGTGCAAACCGGCAATTGCCTTCCAATGTTAAAACTGTTGTATCAGCGTTGATGCGGTCTAATGAATGCAAAGTCTCCGAAACCCAGTGCACCCAATGGGTTGTTGATTCTCCGTCCTCCTGGACACAGGCAGCTAAGTCCACAATTGACATGGGTTGCTTGCACGTGTCATTGAAATTCTAAATAAACCGGGCCCTTAACTCGGCCCATGACCCAATAGTATTAGCTGGCAAGTTTTTCAACCAAGTGTCTGCCGTTCCTTCCAACATCATGGTGAAGTATTTAGCACACGTTGCATCATCCACATCGAGCATCTCCATCGCCATCTCATAACTTTCAACCCATGAATCGGGGGATAAATTAGCAGTGTAATTTGGCACTTTGCGTGACCCCTTGAAATCCTTGGGCAGCTGTACATTGCACAGCGCCGGGACGAGACACGGTATCCCCAAAGAGCTAGAGGTAACCCCTGGTTCCACCGACGTTGTTGGGCGAACCGGAGTGAGTTGGCAGGCCTCATGCTACACCGCTAACTCGGCCTCTCGACGTGCCCTGGCTCGATCCACCACATCCTGAGCATCACCACCACTACCCGCCGGGTTATGGCCATGGGGTGGGTTATGATTTCGCGCACTGCTCGACACAGCCGGTTCATCCATGTGCCTGCTGTAACTCCGGCTCGGGCGGGGAGTAGAATGAATCCTTTCACGACTGTATGAATAAGTCTGCTGCTGAGTCATGGCCGTTTGAAGAAGCTCCCTAGCCCGTCGTGTCTCAACTGCTACCGGGGACTCACCTTCGATTGGGAGAGCCGCCAATCGTGAAGCGGCAGCGACAATGTTATCCATCGGGTTGGAGTAGTGACGCGGTGGTGTCGGGACGTGCTGTGACGGAACGTTGTTCTGACGAGGCGGATCTATTGGACGTGGCTGAACCGGCGCCCCCAATCCAGGTGCCTCCACCCGGTTTACCACTGGCGGATTACTGGTCCCTGCTCCTGGGGTATTAAAGAGGTTCCTGGCCTCATAAACTGGCAGTAAGTGAGACCGGTACCTTCTCCTCATGACATCATTTGACGCCCTCTGATCCAACATAAGCCGGTAAGCCTGTGCATCCAATGCGGCCCGCTCTGCAGCCATCCTAGAATCCTCAGCTGCCAGGTCGGCCTTGGCTTGAGTTATCTAATCTTTCACCTTCGCTATTTCCACATTATGCTCATCTTGATTCGCCAGGTTAACTTCCGCCATTATGCTTGCCAAAGCATCGAATAAGTCCGATAAGACCTGAGCCAGCGGTCGCACAGGGCCTCCTGCCCCGGCCGCTGTCGCTGCTACTGATCCGGAAACCATCGCCGTCGTGGTCGAAGAGTGGAGCGCTGGCTGCGTACCGGCCATGAAGATCGCAACCCGGCTTGGCGGACCGAAGGGGTCCGGAATACTATTGCCATCGGAACAGCCCTCAATCTGGCCATCTTGCAGTTGGTACAATGACTTGGTCTCTCCAGTCGATGACTAGCCATCTGAGTAAATGACGGTCTCACCACCAGATGTCGATCTAACCTCAGATTCCGCTCCGTGGATGACTCCCACGAAGGCATGCTTCATGGCAGACTGAACTCGGGCGGATCTCACATGCTAAGCCATTTCGACGATGTCAGTGCAGATGTCCGGCTCAGGGCCCAGTTCGCCGATCTTGCCAATGAAAATGTGGATGCCGCCGAAGGGTACCCGGTACCCGTACTCGATTGAGCCGGCCTCGGGGCCCCAGCCCATATCGTCGATGTAGAGCTTACCGCGATGACTCTTCGTCATCCGGCCCACAAGGTATCCCTTAAGCCTTTCAAAGCTGCCCTCTAAGAACTCAAAACCATCGTGCGATAGCCCCAAAGTGGGCGCCAACTATCGTTGTTTTGTCACGGCAGATGTCCTAGAAGAAGGACATAGTCATGGAGCCATCGCAACGGGTTAGCTTAAAGGGGTTAAAATGGACAAGGGACGCAAAGAGTTTATACTGGTTCGGCCCCTTGCGGTGAAGGTAAAATCCTATGATCCAGTTGTTGTGGAATTGCTAGGGTTTCAATGACCAGGGAGCGAATTCGCTATGCTTGGTTCTCGAGTTGTTGTTTGTTGTCCCTAAATCGTTGCCGGGTCATCCCCTTATATACATGGGTTGACGCCCGTCGGTTTACAGTATCTCGAGGCCGGCGCATAAACGTGTCTGGCCTGGTCTCTACTATTTCTATCTTATAACACAAGCTTACATATCAATGTCGGTTTATGTCTACGGGCCTTAATCCTCCTTTGGGCCCTGGGCCTTCATAAAGCGCCATCATCTTTGTCTTCATGGGCTTCAAATAGAATAATTCATTATGGGGATAACCAGACCTCTCCTGGCCGGTTTACGCCTATCAGTAATATCCCCAATAGTATTGATCACATGATGATGTGAACTATGGGTGTTAATCACATGGCGATGTGAACTAGATTATTGACTCTAGTGCAAGTGGGAGACTGATGGAAATATGCCCTAGAGGCAATAATAAAATGGTTTTTATTATATATCCTAAATCATGATAAAGGTTTATTATTCATGCTAGAATTGTATTGATTGGAAACTTAAATACATGTGTGGATACATAAACAAATATCGTGTGCCTAGTGAGCCTCTACTAGACTAGCTCATTGATCAAAGATGGTTATGGTTTCCTAACCATAGACATGTTTTGTCATTTGATAACGGTATCATATCATCAGGAGAATGATGTGATGGACTAGACCCTCCCGTTAGCTTAGCATATTGATCGTTCAGTTTTATTGCCATAGCTTTCTTCATGTCAAATACATATTCCTTCAACTATGAGATTATGCAACTCCCCGATACCGGAGGAACACCTTGTGTGCTATCAAATGTCACAACATAACTGGGTTATCATAAAGATGCTCTACTGGTATCTCTGAAGGTGTTTGTTGAGTTGGCATAAATCGAGATTAGGATTTGTCATTCTAAGTATCGGATAGGTATCTCTAGGCCCTCTCGGTAATACAAATCATAAGCTTGCAAGCAAATGACTAAGGAGTTAGTCATGAGGTGATGTATTACAAAACAAGTAAAGAGACTTCATGGTAACGAGATTGAACTAGGTATAGAGATACCGATGATCGAATCTTGGGCAAGTAACATACCGATGGACAAAGGGAATTACGTATGTTGTCATAACGGTTCGACTGATAAAGATCTTCGTAGAATATGTAGGAGCCAATATGGGCATCCAGGTTACGCTATTGGTTATTGACCAGAGAGGTGTCTCGAACCTGTAGGGTCCACACGCTTAACGTTCGTTGACGATATAGTGTTATATGAGTTATGTGATTTGGTAACCGAATGTTGTTTGGAGTCTCGGATGAGATCATGGACACGACGAGGAGTCTCGAAATGGTAGAGAGGTAAAGATTGATATATAAGACGATGCTTTTCGGACACCGGAAGTGTTTCAGGGGTTGCCAGGTACTTATCGGGTCACCAGAAGGGGTTCGCGGCAACCCCAGCAAAAGATACAGGCCTTATGGGCCAAGAGAGGGAATGCACAAGCCACAAGGGGCTGGTGCGCCCCCCGTAGCAGGTCGGCCTAGGAGGAGAAGGAAAGGGGGGAGGAAAAGGAAAGTGTGGATTAGGATTGCCACTTCCTTCCCTCTCTCCCCCTCTTTCCTTCCCCTTAGTTATATATGGCAGGGTGTGATGAAGCTATGTACCTAGGGTAGGGTCACAGGTCTGACCTATAGACCCTCCCCTAGGACATCACCTTAAAGTCAGAAGTATTCAAAGGATAGCAGCATCCACTCGACCAGAAGCATTCCACTCGGAAAGTTTTATGTCACTCGACCGTAACAGAAACCAGTCGACAGATAGAAGATCTAAAGTCACTCTACATAGCAACGGTCGGGAGTTACTCATAGACTTAATGATCATCTATATCACTTTATTACAGACGTTACCTGTAACGCTCTTCTTTATGTACATTGAATTCCTTGTAACGTGGGCTAGCTGGGGTCCTGGCGCACTCTATATAAGCCACCCCCTCCACTGGCACAAGGGTTCGCACCCCGTGTAACACACACACACGCATAATCTAGTCGACCGCCTCCAGGCACCGAGACGTAGGGCTATTACTTCCTCCACGAAGGGCCTGAACTCGTAAAACTCGTGTGTACAACTTCGCCATAGCTAAGATCTTGCCTCCTCATACCTACCCGCATTCTACTGTCAGCCTTAGATCCACGACAGATGGCGCCCACCGTGGGGCAGGTGTTTTAGCGACTTGTTGGTGAAGTTGCGATTTTTTCCGTTCCCCATCATCATGGTTTCCGACGGGGGAATGGCTGAGGGGCGCGAGATCTGTCTTGGCGCGCTCATTTTCATCGCCGACGGCTCCACTCGACGTCGAGGCACTCCCCATCCGTAGGGTGACAAACTTTCGCGCGTGCATCCGCGGCGTACTTCTTCGGCAGCCGTCAACTCAGTATCGGTCGGCTCCTATTGCGTCCTCGCTCCCCGCTGTTCGCCAGCGCAAGCGTTCCAGTCGATCGCGGCCCCAGCGGTGGGTGAGGCACGCGGTGGCCCGCCAGTCGGCCACCCACAAGTCGCGGCAATCGAGCCCGACGAAACTCTTTATGGCCTGTTCGACTGGCTCCGTTGAGACCACATCCGAGTGCGACAGCAGCGACCCCGCGGTGGAAGTTTTGATGGTCAATGGACCACGCAGTCCTCTCGGCTTCCCCCGCGACGGCGGTGGTGATGGCGGTGGTGATCCGTCGCGCGCTCACGAGGAGTACTGCCCCAAGCCTCTTTCTTCGCAGCAGAGGGAAGAGCTCCGCCGCTGCAATATGGATGCACTTCACACTCCTATCATTGGAGAAACCCCTGAGGCCCGGGCCTTGGAGGAGGTGTGCCTGGCCAACTTGGCTGAGCACACTCGACTGCAGAACCTCCAGCACGCACTCGACGAGCGTTCTCGGCAGCGGATTCCTGAGTCCAGTCGACGACAGCTTTTTCCGCCTCCAACTCAGGTAAACCGAACTCCGAATCAAAATCTCACAGCTGCAGCTCGAATAGCAGAGTCGATTCAGCCTTCCCAGTCGGAAGCTGGTAGAGGTTTGATGCAGATCCGGGCTTTACTCCGGGCAGTGGGACAGAAGAACACAGCAGTATATTAGTCACGGAATAGGATTCATAACAGATCTGTGATGGCAGACACAGTTCAATCGAATCACCGCCCAAGATCGCCCCCACGGCATGAGGGACGTGGAGACCGGCGAGATCAGTACAGAAACTGTGAGCAGTGTGATCACCGACTCGACCACGATGACCATCATCAAGTGCCCACGCCTCCCCCGAGGACTGGGTCATATGTGCCTCAGCAACACGATGACTGAGCCCTCATACTGGTGGGCGAAGAATTCCAGTCGACCCTAGAGAGCCGGGCTTTGATGCGAGATCTATTCCCGTTCAAGGTCTGGTTGATAGGAACAGAGCACACAGAGAAGGCCATGACAGAGATTATCAGACTGGCAGCAGAGTGCACATTTCAGGTCCAGAGTGTTTCAGTAGAGCCATCAGGGCTGCAGTGATTCCTCCGAACTTTAGGTTAGCGACTGGAGTCAGTAAGTTCACTGGTGAGCCCAAGCCTGACACTTGGCTTGAGGACTACCGAGTGGCTGTACAGATCGGTGGCGGCAATGATGAAGTGGCCATGAAGCACCTTCCTCTGATGTTGGAAGGCTCGGCCAGAGCATAGTTGAATCAGTTAGCACCTGGCAGCATATAGGGGCTGTTTGGATCATTGCCCCAATGTGCCCTGCCAAAATATTGGTAGTTGACCAGCTCTAGGTATCCATTTGGTTGCAAGCCAAATAATTGGCACGCCCACACCTTCATAAGATGTCTAGTTTAATTCTCAGCAAATATTTTGGCAAGGCATGGGCGGCCAATTCCTGCACCAATATTTTGGCAAGCCAACGATTGGCAAGGATGGCGCTGGCTCAAACCAAACAGACCCATATAGTTGGGAGGAACTTGCCCGAGTTTTTGATAGAACCTTTGAAGGTACATGCAAACGACCAGCAGGGTTAACAGAATTACAGTCCTGCGTGCAAAAACCGAATGAGACCTTGAGAGATTATATCCAGAGATGGATCACATTTCACCATACAGTGGAGAATGTGTCAGATCACCAAGCAGTTTGTGCCTTCAAGGAGGGTGTTAAGTATCGAGAGTTGAATATGAAATTAGGTCAGACAGGGGATATGTCCTCGACTCGGATGATGGAGATTGCCACCAAGTACACTAATGGTGAAGAGGAAGACTGACTCCGAAGTGGCAAACACAAAATAGTCGCCCAAGAAACTGGAGGAGGGAATTCCGGTCGGAAGCAGAAACGCAAGGCCGAACTAGCGGCTCCTGGTGAAGCTTTAGTTGTGGTTCAAGGAAAGTTCAAGGGGAAACCCAAAGGGCCGTGGAACCCCAAGAAAGTGAAAGATCAAGATGGAAATGATGTGTTGGATTTACCATGCCACATTCACACCAAAAAATATGAAGAGGGTAATCTCATTTACCCTAAACACACCACTCGACAGTGTCGACTCCTGATCCAGCAGTTCCAAGAGAAACAACCCAAGGAGAAGGAAAAGGAGTCGGACAAGGGTGAGGATAGGGAAGAAGATGATGATGGTTTTCCCAACGTCAATTCCACTCTAATGATTTTTGCTAATGTTGAAAGCAAAAGTCGACTGAAAGTTATCAACAAAGAGGTGAACATGGTTGCTCCGGCAACACCAAGTTATTTGAAGTGGTCCCAGACTGCCATCACATTCGACCAGTCTAACCATCCAGCATGTATAGCCACCCCTAGGAGGCAAGCGCTGGTGGTCGACCCAGTTGTTGAAGGCACTCAACTTCCTAAAGTGCTGATGGATGGTGGCAGTGGCTTGAATATCTTGTATGCTGAGACCTTGAAGGGAATGGGCATTCCGATGTCCAAGCTTAGTGAAAGCAATATGAGTTTCCATGGCGTTATACCTGGCAAGAAGGCTGAATCACTTGCCCAGATCGCCCTTGATGTGGTTTTCGGTGATTCCAAGAATTACTGAAAAGAAAAGTTGACATTTGAAGTAGTGGATTTCCAGAGTGCTTATCATGCTATTCTAGGTAGGCCTGCCTATGCACGTTTCATGGCTCAACAATGTTACGTGTACCTCAAGTTGAAAATGCCTGGTCCCAGAGGAGTGATCACTATCACTGGCAATCGGCAAAAGGCAGAAGAGTGCTTCCAAATGGGCTCAAAAATCGTTGATGCACAAATGGCAGCAGTCGAAATGCAAGAATACCAGAAGAACACATATCCAAGTGATTTGTTGCGCTCCAAGAAGCCTGCCACTGATTCTTCATTTTAGTCGTCCAGTGAAACCAAGTCGATTCATATTCACCCGACCGATCCTAGTGCTGCTCCTACTCATATTTCAACTTCACTCAACGGCAAATAGGAAGAAGCGCTCATCCAGTTCCTCCGTGAGAACTGGGACATCTTTGCGTGGAAGCCTTCTGACATGCCGGGTGTACCCAGGGGACTGGCTGAGCATCATTTGTGAGTCAACCCAAAAGTAAAACCAGTCAAGGAACATCTTCGATGGTCCGCCGTACAGAAGAGAAAAGCAATTGGTGAGGAAGTGGCTCGGCTCCTGGCAGCTGAGTTCATCCGAGAAATTTACCACTCTGAGTGGCTCGCCAATGTTGTCATGGTCCCCAAGAAGGATGACTCACTTCGCATGTGCATTGACTTCAAGCATATCAACCGGGCCTTCCCAAAAGATCATTTTCCTCTCCCCCGCATCGACCAAATTGTCGACTCGACTACGGGGTGTGAGCGATTGTCTTTTCTGGAAGCCTATTTCGGGTATCATCAGATCCGACTGTATGGACCCGATGAGATAAAAACGGCTTTCATCACTCCATTCGGATGCTTCTGTTATGTCACCATGCCATTTGGCCTGAAGAATGCCGGAGCCACATTCATGAGGATGATCCAGAAGTGTCTTCTCACTCAAATCAGTCGGAATGTGGAAGCATACATGGATGACATTGTGGTCAAGTCACATAAAGGTTCTGACCTGCTGGCTGACCTTGCTGAAACCTTTTCCAACCTCAGAAGGTATGATATCAAGCTTAATCCATCAAATTGCACATTCGGAGTTCCTGGCGGAAAGTTACTTGGTTTGCTCATTTCCGAATGAGGGATCGACGCAAACCCAGAGAAAGTTGGTGCCATACTCCAGATGAAGCGCCCTGTGCATGTGCATGATGTCCAGAATCTTACTGGTTGTTTGGCCGCCTTGAGTCGATTCATATCTCGTCTCGGTGAAAAGGCCTTGCCTCTTTACCAACTGATGAAGAAATTTGACAAGTTCGAGTGGACAGATGAAGCTGACGCAGCGTTTGCAGAGCTCAAAGCCGTGCTTTCCACCCAGCCGGTGCTTGCTGCCCCAATCAGCAAAGAGCCTTTACTGCTTTATATTGTAGCCACAGGGCAAGTTGTCAGTACGGTGCTCATGGTCGAGCGGGAAGAAGAAGGAAAAGCTTATAAAGTTCACCGCCCGGTATACTATGTTTCTGAAGTTCTAACTGCATCGAAGCAAAGATATCCACATTATCAGAAGCTTGTTTATGGGATTTACATGACCACGAAGAAGGTTGCACATTACTTCTCTGAACACTCCATTACAGTCGTGAGCGACGCACCATTGTGAGAGATCCTGAACAACAAAGATGCAACTGGTCGAGTGGCAAAGTGGGCGATTGAACTCCTTCCCTTGGACATCAAGTTTGACGCAAAGAAAGCTACCATGTCCCAAGCAATAGCAGATTTCCTCGCCGAGTGGGTCGAACAGCAACTGTCGACTCAGATTCACTCGGAGCATTGGACCATGTTCTTTGATGGATCCAAGATGGTGAATGGTTCCTGTGCTAGGGTGGTATTGGTATCCCCCCGAGGTGATAAACTCAGCTATGTTCTCCAGATTCATTTTGACTCCTCCAACAATGAAGCCGAATATGAAGCACTTCTGTACGGGTTGCGTATGGCCATTTCACTTGGCGTCTGTCGCCTCATGGTCTACGGCGACTCGGATTTAGTGGTCAATCAAGTGATGAAGGAGTGGGACGTCAGAAGCCCAGCTATGACTGGCTATTGTAATGGAGTGAGAAAGTTTGAGGGGTTAGAGCTCCATCACATACCCCGACTGAAAAATCAAGCAGCCGATGATCTGGCAAAGATAGGTTCCAAGAGGGAAGCCATTCCCAGCAATGTGTTCTTGGAACATATTCATACACCTTCAGTTCAAGAAGATCCTTTCACTGAAGAGCCCCCAGAACCAAAGAGTGCTATTGATCTGACTGAAGTCGAAGTTCCAGCCATGGTCGACTTGATCATGGAGGTTTTGGTCATCACTCCCGACTGGACAGTACCGTATATCACGTACATTCTTAGAAAGGAACTCCCAGAGGATGAAGAAGAGGCTCGACAGATCGTCCGTCGATCCAAAGTCTTTAAGGTGATAAGAGGACAGTTGTTCAGAGAAAGTGTAACTGGAGTCTGCCAGAAATGCATAACACCAGAAGAAGGTCGAGTGATCCTCAATGACATCCACTCGGGAACCTTTGGTCACCATGGGTCCTCTCTGACCATTGTGGCCAAAGCATACCGAGCGGGATTTTATTGGCCACAAGCAAATGACATGGCAAACTAAATAGTCGACAAATGTGAAGGTTGCCAGTTTTACTCCAACATGTCTCACACGCCTGCATCAGCCCTGAAGACCATCCCACTCGTCTGGCCCTTTTCTATTTGGGGATTGGATATGGTTGGACCTCTGAGGACTGGTAGGAGCGGCTTCACTCATGTGCTCGTGGCAGTCGACAAGTTCACCAAATGGATTGAAGCCAAGCCTATCAAAAACCTTGAAGCCAGTACTTCTGTCAGCTTCATCCGAGAGTTAACATTCCGATATGGTGTTCCGCATAGCATCACCACTGAAAATGGGTCAAACTTCGATTCTAATGAGTTCAGAGCCTTCTGTGCTTCCCAAGGTACTCGAGTCGACTATGCTTCAGTCGCCCACCCCAGTCGAATTGACAAGCTGAAAGAGCAAAAGGATTGATTCTCAAAGGACTGAAACCCCGACTGATGCGCGATCTCAAGCACACAGCAGGCGCCTGGGTCGATGAACTTCCATCAGTGCTTTGGGGATTGAGGACAACTCCCAATCGGTCGACTGGCCGAACTCCATTCTTCTTGGTCTATGGAGCTGAGGCTGTACTTTCGAGTGACTTGCTCCACAATGCACACCGAGTCGAGCTTTTTCCAAAAGATGAAGCAGAACAAGGACGACAAGATATAGTTGATCTCTTGGAAGAGGAAAGAGAGATGGCCTTGATCCGGTCGACCATCTATCAGCAAGACTTGCGTCGATTCCATGCCAGAAACGTGAGGGGTTGAGCATTTCAAGAGGGAGACTTGGTTCTTCGAGTGGATCAACATAAACCACACAAGCTTGCTCCTGCTTGGGAAGGCCCCTTCATCGTCACTAGAGTGCTCCACAATGGAGCATACCACCTTTACAACATCGAGCACAAGAAAGACGAGCCATGCGCTTGGAATGCGGAGCTGCTCTGCCCCTTTTACACTTAAGCATTCATACTGTGGAGATGTAATAAGAAATACATTCTAGTTTGATAATCAAAGACACAGTTTACAATCTCCTAAATGATTGTTGTTTCCTTTTTGTATGTTTCAAATCCCCCAGTGGCCGGGTGCCTTAGATGCAAATCCGTTTTGCCTAAGTTTGAAAAAAAATCTTGTCAAGTGAAGATAAAGCCTCTCACTCAGAGGCTTGGCTGTGAATCCGTTTCGCCTAAGTTTGAAAAATCCTACGAAGTGGTGAGCAAGCCTCCCACTTGGGGGCTTAGCTGCGAATCCGTCTCGCCTAAGTTTGAAAAATCCTACCGAGTGGAGAGCAAGCCACCCACTCGGAGGCTTAGCTGCAGTCTAGTACTCACGTAAGTTTGAAAAATCCTACCAAGTGGCGAGCAAGCCTCACACTCAGGGGCTTAGCCGCAGTCCAGTACTCGCCTAAGTTTGAAAAATCCTACCGAGTGGTGAGCAATCCTCCCACTCGAGGCTTAGCTGCAGTCCAGTACTCGCCTAAGTTTGAAAAATCCTACCGAGTGGTGAGCAATCCTCCCACTCAGGGGCTTAGCTGTAGTCCAGTACACGCCTAAGTTTGAAAAATCTTACCGAGTGGTGAGCAAGCCTCCCACTCGGGGGCTTAGCTGCAGTCCAGTACTCGGCTATGTTTGAAAAATCCTACCGAGTGGTGAGCAAGCCTCCCACTCGGGGGCTTAGCTGCAGTCCAGTACTAGCCTAAGTTTGAAAAATCCTACCGAGTGGGGAGCAAGCCTCCCACTCGGGGGCTTAGCTGCAGTCCAGTACTTGCCTAAGTTTGAAAAATCCTACCGAGTGGTGAGCAATTCCCCCACTCGGGGGCTTAGCTGCAGTCCAATACTCGCCTAAGTTTGAAAAATCCTACCGAGTTGTGAGCAACCCTCCCACTCGGGGGCTTAGCTGCAGTCCACTACTCGCCTAAGTTTTAAAACTCCTACCGAGTGGTGAGCAACCCTCCCACTCGGAGGCTTAGCTGCAGTCCAGTACTCGCCTAAGTTTGAAAAAGCCTACTGAGTGGTGAGCAACCCTCCCACTCGGGGTCTTAGCTGTAGTCTAGTACTCGCCTAAGTTTTAAAAATCCTACCGAGTCGTGAGCAACCCTCCCACTCGGGGGCTTAGCTGCAGTCCAGTACTCGCCTAAGTTTGAAAAATCCTACCGAGTGGTGAGCAACCCTCCCATTGGGAGGCTTAGCTGCAGTCCAGTACTCGCCTAAGTTTGAAACACATCCCTATCCGCAAGGACGACGAGGTGCAGGTCGACTGCAACCTTCTCCTTGGAGCTACGTCACAAGTACAACGTACGCTCCATCCCTATCCACAAGGACGACGAGGAGCAGGTCGACTGCAACCTTCTCCTTGGAGCTACGTCACAAGTACAGCGTATGCTCCATCCCTATCCGCAAGGACGACAAGGTGCAGGTCGACTACAACCTTCTCCTCGTAGCTACGTCACAAGCACAACGTACGCTCCATCCCTATCCGCAAGGACGACGAGGAGCAGGTCGACTGCAACCTTCTCCTTGGAGCTACGTCACAAGTACAGCGTATGCTCC
The DNA here is from genome assembly GCA_034509565.1 of Triticum monococcum. Lineage (NCBI taxonomy): Eukaryota > Viridiplantae > Streptophyta > Magnoliopsida > Poales > Poaceae > Triticum > Triticum monococcum. Next base: position 395,689,773 of record CM067846.1, on the reverse strand, counting down.
ATCCCTATCCGCAAGGACGACAAGGTGCAGGTCGACTACAACCTTCTCCTCGTAGCTACGTCACAAGCACAACGTACGCTCCATCCCTATCCGCAAGGATGGCGAGGTGTAGGCCGACTGCAACCTTCTCCTCGGTGCTACGCCACAAGTATAACGTATGCTCCATCCCTATCCGCAAGGTCGACGAGATGCAGGACGACTGGAATCTCCTCCTCAGAGCTGCATCTCAAGTACAAAGGTTATTCCGAGTGAAGGACAAGTTCCACTCCACAACAAACACAAGCATATTCGGAGATAAACCAAATTCAGATAAATCCTAAGGTACCGAACCGCGGATTAAAGTACTCAGGCATCAAGCCCAAAGGAGTTTAACGGTAACAAAATCACTCGGCATTCCGAGGAAATTTAAGGTGAGGCATAAAAGTTTGTTCACTCCACGGGAGGAGGGCTAGCAGGTTCGGCGAATTCGTCCAGGTCGATTCTGTCGGCAATCCGAGTGGCAGTAGCAATGAAGGTCTCCATGAAAGATTGGAAGTCGTGCTTCTTGGTATTGGCAACCTTGATCGCTGCCAGCTTCTCTTCTCGCGCTTCCTTGTAGTGGACACGAACCAAGGATAGAGCCACATCAGCCCCGCACCGGGCAGAAGACTTCTTCCATTCTTGCACTCGACCGGGAACCTCATTAAGCCGAGTCATCAGAGACTCGAGGTCATTCTGGAGCATCGTCTTTGGCCAGAGAGCTGTGTCGATCAACGACATTGCGACTTTCAGTCGAGCAAGATAGTCGATAACACCAACAACGCAGGATTCCAGTCGGAGTACGTTCATGGCAGCTTCGTCCTTCACTAGAGAGTGGATGGGGTCCAAGCTTGTCTCAACTCGCCTAGTCTCTTCCGCAAAGTTCTGGAAAAATTCTACACGCACAATTCAAAGATGAGTCAGTGGTTGTATGTCGAGTCGACAGTAACAAGTCAATCGGATCAAAGACAAATACCTTCAAGCATGACGAACAGCTTCTTGGCAAGACTTCCTAGATAGTTCTCGAGATCGTCCCTCTTGTGAGCAATGCCCTTCCATCTTCTCATTCAGATCGTTCTTATCCTTCTTCATGTCGAGTCGCTTCCTTATAGGCTTCATCAAGGCCAGTTTTCAGCTTGGCGTTTTCTTCCTCCAGTTTGCCGGCTGAAGCTAACTTCTGTTTAGCGAGTGCAGTTTTCTCATCAGCTGCTTTCTGTGCGGCAACAAGATCTTGGTCCTATTTCACCAGAGCTTGGTTCAGTTTCTCTGAAAGAAACATCGCTCGGTTCAGAAAAAGCAAAATAAAATCCGGTTCAGAGACAAATCAGTCGACAAGTTTTTCTTACCAGCGGCTTCATCCTTGGCTTTCTGTAGATTTGTCTTGGCCAGCTCCAGATCGAGGTTGAGTTGAATCTGCTTCTTCTCCAGGTCAGAAAAACGAGCTCCAAGTTCACAAGATTTTTTTAATCAAAGGACAGTCAATCGACAGATGGAAAACTGGTTACTTCAGAGCAATGGTCTAATAAATTCAGCATGTTCTAAGACTATTGCCGAATCAAACATCCAGTAGTAGTCTCGGGGACTACACCGAGTGGGTTCACTTAGCGTGCCCCCACTGGTCCAGTTTCCACTCGACGTGGTATGTCCAGGCCGAGTGTAAAAAAAGAGACAAGTTGTTCTTAGACCGTAGTCCACTGCCCGCAGTCGACCACCGTCCCAGGGACTACACCCAATGGGTGCACTTAGTGTGCCCCCACTGGTTCAGGTTCCACTCGACACGGTCCGTGCGGGCCAAGTGCAAAATTTAGCTTCTCAGACCACAGTCGACTACCGGCAGTCAACTATGGTCTCGGGGACTACACCCAGTGGGTGCACTCAGCGTGCCCCCACTAGTTCAAAGATCCAATCAAAACAACCTAGTCTACTCAAGATACAAGTTTGCTTAGTCCCAAATCAAAACACCCAATGGGTGTACGAATGCGAAACGCAGGCAGATGAAAAGGTTCTTCAAAGAAAGTTTTCAGGTAGCATATCCTAACAGAACAAGCGACAAGCTAAAGAGTCAGTTGGTGATCAACCAACCTGGATGTTGCTCTAAAGGGCTGAGCTGGCGTCATAAGCCGCTTGGCTGGCTTCCCGGACCACCTTCATCTGCTCCATCATGATGCCCGCCTGGCGTATGGCTTCCTTGGCAGCACCCACTTGGTCCTCTGGGACGTGATGTGCAGCAAAGAGTGGTCCCCCTCCCTCCCCCTCCGTGCGCCTCCCCCGCTGGTGTGCCGCACCCTCCCTCCCCCGCTGTGCGCCGCCTCCTCCCTCCCCTGCCGTGCACTGCCCCCTCCCCGCTTGCGCACCACCTCCTCCCTCCCCGCCGCGCGACGCCCCCGCCCGACGCACCCCGATGCCGCCGGACCAGACCCATGCCGCGGCGACCCCAACTTACCCCGCCTTTCTTCTTCCTCCGGCGTGCAGCCCCGCCACCCCCCCTTAGGGTGCAGCCCTGCAGTCCCTCCCTCCAGCGTCCCGCCCTGCACCACCTCCCTCGAGCATGCCGCCAGACCACGCTCTACACAGCGCTTCCACGTGATCCTCTGTACGCAGCCGGTGTATCACCTCACGCCACCGCACAACATCTTCCTTGCATCACGACAGCCACCCCAGTTCGGGCGTAGTAAGTACCTCAGTACCAGTTAAAACCGGTGGTCCATTCGGAATAAAAAGAAATGGCAGAAATTCAAATTGTAAAGTTCAAGCAAAAAAAAGAAACCCCATGAACATCCTGCTTAGTAAGTACCTCAGTACAAGTCGTAAAATGAGAGAAGTTTAGAACAACGTTGTCAAAAAATGTTGAGTTAAAAAAAGGAAACAAAACAAACACATTTTATCTTTGAATAAAATATCATTCAGTTCGATGATACAAACCATACAAGTACAGGGGCGACGATACAGTAAACCGTTAAAAATTACGAGAAAAATATTACCAAAAAAATAGAGCAAAGTCTAGTTAGTGAAAACACGCTTAGTACAAACCCATGCAAGCATCAGTACAAGTACCCTTTTTCGGAACCATTCAAAATTACTCTACAAAAAATAGCTCAGTACAAACATACATATATATCAGTACGACTACTCTGTTTTTCACACGAGAAACCAGCAGGATCCGTCATGTCGTATTCAAAATTACTCTCAAACGGTTGCGAAGTAGAGAAAACGTTCAACATGACTAAGTTTCGCATTTTTGATAGCAATCCAACGGTATATTATTTGCCATATTTCGACAAACTTTTTAAAAATATCGCGTTCAAAATCAAATTTGACCGTATTCGGATTCATTTTTAAACCGTAAGGAATTAGAAAAACATTTCTATACGAAAAAGTTGCGCATTTTATATAGCTTTCCAACGCCGTATCATTTGCGTCAATCCGACAAACTGTTTGCAAAAAATCGCAAAAATACGTTTCGCCCAGAATTTACCCGTTTTTCAAATTACTTTTAAATTATATAGAATTAGAAAAAACAATACATATATGGAAGATGCGTATTTTCACCAGCTTTCCAACGCCATCTTATTTGCTCAATTCCAACAAACCGTTTGAAAATTGAGTCCAAAATCCGATTCACGTTTTCGGTTTTGAAAAAAATGGGTTTTTCAAAACTGCTCTTAAACCATAATCATTTTGCAAAAACGTTCAATATACTTGAAATGTGGTTGTCAAGTGCTTTCCAACGATATATTACATGCCACGTTCCAACAAAAAAATTACAAAAAGTTTTTGAACTAAAGAAGGCGATATGTTAAACACAACTGAAAGCATGAGTTCAACCGCTTTGAAAACATCAGTACAACCACCTGAAACCGTCAGTTCAAAAAGGGTAACAGAATAATATTCTGTTACGCGTAACAGAATAGCCCAGATGTATAGGACAGGGAGGGCGCCGGCCGGACGAAGGTGATCCGGGCAGGGGCGCGGGGTCGGCGGCGAGGATGGCGATGGCGATGACGTCGACGGGGCAGGGGCGACATCGACGAAGGGGGCAGGGCAGGGCGACAGCGATGACGGGGCGGGCCAGGGCGGCGCGCTTCGGGGCAGGGCCGGGGCGGCGTGCGTCAGTTCAGGGGCGGCGAGCGGCGACAGCGTCGGGCGAGGGCGCGGGCCATGGCGACAGTGGGCGCCGATGACAGCGGGGGCGGCGGGCGGCGTCGGGGCAGCCTGGTGGCGTCGATGTCGTCTGCATCGTTGGGGGCAACTACGAATGAGAAGTGAAAATTTCCTAAGTGTCATCTTATATAGCAAAGCCATTAGTTCCATTTCGTGGCACCAACCGGGACTAATGCCCCCTGTCGGTGTCAAAACCGGCGGATCTTGGGTAGTGGGTCCCGAACTGTGCGTCAAGGCCGGATGGTAACAGGAGACAAGGGACACGATGTTTTTACCCAGGTTCGGGCCCTCTCTATGGAGGTAATACCCTACTCCTGCTTGATTAATATTGATGATATGGGTAGTACAAGAGTAGATCTACCACGAGATCAAGGAGGCTAAACCCTCGAAGCTAGCCTATGGTATGATTGTTGTATATGGAGTTGATGTCCTACGGACTACAACCCTCCGGTTTATATAGACACCGGTTAGGGTTAGGGTTACACAGAGTCGGTTACAATGGTAGGAGATCTTGAATATCTGCATCGCCAAGCTTGCCTTCCACGCCAAGGAAAGTCCCATCCGGACACGGGATGAAGTCTTCAATCTTGTATCTTCATAGTCCTGGAGTCCGGCTGAAGGTATAGTCCGGCTACCTGAACACCCCCTAATCCAGGACTCCCTCAGTAGCCCCTGAACCAGGCTTCAATGATGACGAGTCCGGCGCGCAGATTGTCTTCGGCATTGCAAGGCGGGTTCCTCCTCCAAGTCCTTCATAGAAGATTGTAAACACCAAGAGTAGTGTCCGGCTCTGCAAAATAAGTTTCCACATATTGCCATAGAGAGAATAATATTAACACAAATCAAATCTACTGACGTATTCCGCAGTGCGTCATCACACTACGGCCAAGTCCTTTACTCGAATCATTTTTACTTTTCCACCTCAGCACGTTTTGCGAGGCGGTTTCCTTGGCACGTCTTGTCAAAGCAGAGATCATGTACCCCTTTTTATGGGATTCTCATCAATACGGACGTGGGTAACCCAACCACGCCATTTATGACGGCGCTTGGGAGGCAAGCGGGTTTTACTAGGCTGGTGGGGATGCACAACCGCATCCGCCCATATAAGGGGATAAGGATCCACCTTTTTACCTATGCCTTCTTCCTCCTTTGCCTATCCATCTCCTGCGCACTCGAACTCCAGCACCCAAGCCCGCACTTTCCACCTCAACCTTCTCCAGCAATGTCCGGAGCGGGAGGCAAGTGGATGGTCTCCTCCGCCACGGAGGGCCAAGTGAAGAAGCTAAGGAAGGTCGGATACCTGTCTAAGGACATTGCGCACCGGCTTCCCGAAAAGGGGCAGCTTCTCCCCACCCCAAGGCCCCATGAGAGGGTAGTATTTCTTCCCCACTTCCTCCACGGACTGGGTTTTCCACTCCACCCATTTGTCTGGGGGCTCATGTTTTACTACAGCCTAGATTTCCATGATCTGGCCCCGAACTTCATCCTCAACATCTCGGCGTTTATTGTCGTGTGCGAGGCTTTCCTCCGCATCCGCCCTCATTTCGGCCTCTGGCTCAAGACCTTCAACATGAAGCCCAAGGTGGTGCGCGGCAGCCAGGCGGAGTGCGGAGGCGCCATGGCAGGCAAGATGGCCAACATCCTATGGTTCGAGGGCTCTTTTGTGGAGACCCTAAAGGGGTGGCAATCCGGGTGGTTTTACATCACCGAGCCACGCGATCCGAAATGGATCGCAGCCCCCGAGTTCCGATCCGGACCCCCCCATGGCTTATGTCCTGGAAAGAGACGGGCCTGTCATGGGGTGACGAAAAAGAGGTGACTGGACTGCAAACATGCATCCAGTCCCTGGTGAACAAGCCAATCCGGCTTGTTAATGTAATCCAGGTTATGCTCGTCCGCCGGATCCTCCCGTTCCAGCAACAGGATTTTAATCTGTGGGAGTTCGACCCGGCACAGCACCAAACCCTCAGCAGGCTCTTTGACACGATGTACGAAGATGCCTGGAAGGTGCTATTCAAGGGCGCCGAGGCTCCCGCATCTGCTTCCGAGGACCGCGGATACAGCTCGCAGTGTCACGCTAGCGAGGTAAGCTATCTTCACCTTTTACAGGATGTTAAGCTTTTTTCATAGTTTGACTCTATGCGGGATCTAAACTCCCTTACCTTTCATAGGCTTGGCGGGCGATATCCGGGCCGATTAACTGTCCGGCTCCGCTGCCCGAAGACCCAGCCCCAGCTCTACTAGTGAAGCTGCTGGTTCCGGCGCCTTATGTGGTGCCGGAGAAGAAGGCCAAGAAGAAGAAGACCACGGGGACTCGAAAGAGTGCCCGTAACGTGGTGGTGTCGGACTCGTCATCCGACGAGTCCGAGACGCCCTCTTCCCGTGAAAATGAGGAGGAGGAAGAAGAAAACTCTCCCCCCCCAGCGGAGGGAGGAGAGAAGAGGAAGGCCGCCCCAATGGGGGAGGCCGAGGTGTCTAGGAAAAGGAATACCCCTCCGCCGGACTACTCCCCCAACGCCGAAGAGGGCGAAGAGGAGTGGCCAAACAGGGCCAAGCGTCTGGCAAAATCGTAAGTTTGGATATCAGAGTAACTCATGATGTTCCTTTGTTGCACAACTTTCCCTAATGTCGAACATCATTATGCAGCCCGCCCCGGGCCGAATTCAACGAATCGTCGGGCGGCTCCTGGACTCATCAGACGTGAACTCAGTTCTGCCCGCTGTCTCACCCCGCACTGCAGACAACGCCGAAGTGGCGTCGCGGCAAGCTCCGGGGCAGGAGGAGGTGGACCCGGAGGAGCCGCAAGGCAACCTCCCGGACTGCAGGAGTGAAGGGGATAAGGCCCCCCAGGGTTCCAAGTCCGGCTTTGTGCCGGACACCACGCCGGAATCTTCCACAGTTCCGGACCGCGGTAGGCGAACTCCTTCCAAGAGGAGCAAGCCTTCTGAGCATGCGCCCTCCGTCAAACTGGAGGTGCTGGACAATCTGCTGGAGGTGCCTGATGGCGCCTACATCGACGAGGGGCACCGTACTATTATGAGTACAGTGATCCAGAAGGTTCGGTCCGCCAAGAGCGGACTGACTGAAGCTTGCGCTAGCCTTCTAACAGGCTTCGAGCTAAGTAAAAATATGTAAAAATATTACAGCATAGACAGTAGCCCCTGATGCTCTGTTTGGCGTTCGGAAAGAAAAGCCGAATAGAGGATCTATTAAATTTCGCAGGAGTCTAACAAAAAATAGTCAATATGCGTATGCAGGCTTCGCTGCTATCCACCGCCGCACTGACTGCGGAGGTGGGTCTCCTGAAGCAGGACCTCGAGCGGACCAAGCAAGAGCTCAGCCTTGCCAAGTGGCGGCTCGAGGAGAAAGAAGGTAAGAAATACCTTACAGAAAAAGTGCCTATAAAAAGGCGTGATTGCAAAAAAATAACAGGATTGTACTGCTTATTGTAAGGGCGACGACTAATTGTGGCGACCCTTAAGCAGGCGCTGTCTGAGGCCGAAAAGAAAACGGTCACGGAGCGCACCGAGCGAGATAGACTTGGGGCTCAGGTCGGCGAGGTGCAGCAAGAGCTTCAGGCTCTCATGAAAAAACATGAGAGTTTGGAGCTTGAGTCAAAGGCGCAAGCATCCGAGCTCGCGACGGCCCTTGGGACTGCCAAGTCTTCCAAGGCCGAAGCCCAAAAGGCCCTCCAAGAGTTGGAGGAGATGAGGAAGATAGCAGCGGGTAAGGCATTCTTTATGCAAAGCAGAAATATAAAGTAAACTACTTGTTACTTACCCGAATCCGGAGCTCTCCAGGGGCATTCGCAGAACTTCCCCGCAGCGTATCCGACGCCGCCGCATTCTACCAAGCTGAAGAGGGAAGCTCGATGGAGAAGGTGTTCTGGTCTCAGTATTCTGAGGCTGGACACCCTGTGCCCTTGAGCGACCAGCTGAAACAGCTGGTCGAGCTCCACAAGGCGGCAGAACAGGCCATGAATTGCTTCATAGTTCGGCTGTGGCCCGGAGAGGCCCTGCCTGGGAGCTATTTCGGGCTGGTGCGGCGGCTGGTGGAGGCTTGTCCGAGGCTCAAGGTCATCAAGCGCTCCGTCTGCATCGAAGGTGCCCGTCGGGCCCTTGCCCGTGCAAAGGTGCACTGGGGTAAGCTGGACGGTGAGAAGCTTGTGAAGGACGGGCCGCCGCTGGGGAAGGAGCATCGCAAGCCCGAGAACTACTACAAGGATGTTCTTGCAGGTCCCCGCCTTGTGGCGGATGAATGTACCAAGATGTGGTTTTTGAATGAACTCGCTCGTGTTTATCCTGTGCGCTGAAAACTTGTTCATATGCGCTAAGCAATCCTTATTGAATTTAAAATATTACTTTCTGTGCGACTGTTTATCAAAAAATTGAGAGATGGCCAGTCGTCGGCTTCTGTCCCCATGCCACTAGTGCTGGGGTGTTCTGGATAAACCTGAGCGCTCTTTTTCCCGTAGTTGGGTCCTTCGAGGGAGGCGCTTAGCACAACGAACCAGGCAATCGGACTATAATGCTTAAACACTTTCACTTAGCCATAGAACTCTATAATTTTAAATTTCAGCGACGCCCTAGTTCGGAAGACCGAGTTCAGGGCACTATCCATGCCTTGGCCGGACAAAGCCAGCTCCTCGCTCGAAGCGGCATAAGTCCTTAGGGACTCGAAAAACCTCTCGAACAGCGACCGGTCTCTCGCCTCATCATGACAGTCAGTTTTAGCTTTCTCCACTGGGGTGCTTAACCCAGCTGAACCGGGGCACAATCGCAGTGGTTCTCCTAGTGCTACCTTAGCCGATATAGCGGAACGTAAGGCACCAAAACATAGGAGCCGGGCAAACCCAACTATTGACCCAAATCATGATTCGGAGCCGATGCATATAGTGCTATAAGTTCGGGGTGCCGCACTTGTGAAAGTGTATGGACTTCTCACACCATAATGAGGGGTACTGAAGCCCCTGGCGTGTTTGCCGTACCATGGTGTACGGGTGCAATCATGTCATTTAATAAACATATATGTGAAAAGAGGATAATGCAAAAAATAGAAAAAAAGCCATGCATTGTTTATAGAGAGGCTATTTATCAAAGCCGAACGATACAAATAGTGCGATAAGCAAAAAGATATTAGACTATTGAACATGTTCTAACCAGGGGCAGGCCGCAGAATTGTATTCAAAACAGGTATACTGCTCGTAACAGAGACCACCTGGGAGTTCCATAATGCGGCATGGCTTGTCTGCCTCCCAGGATCTTGCATTGTTTGTGCGGCAGTCGAATTGTCGAACAGGTCGTCCGAACTATGGAGTCCTGAAAGTATGAAAAAATTAAAAAAGAATCCGGCAGCCCCTAGTACGTTTTAAGCCGTATTTTGGGCGTGCCGTTATTGTGCCCCTTCCCCTGTGCCCATGGTATTTCAAGGGCGTAGTTATGTACGGGAGGCACTGCTTTCGCTATGTCGCAAGAGCTGGGGTTGGGGCCGCATTGCTACGCTTGCTCAGAGCGTGCCAGGCGGTCCTGCTGTGGGTTACTCCGGGCGCGCTTGGCAGTGTCTGGCTTTTTAACAGCCGGACTGGAGAATTGCCTAAGAAGGCTACTTTGTACTTCCGCTGCGAGAGCTACCGTATGCTCCTCCGTACGGAGGGAGCGTTCGGTGTTTCCGTTGACCGTGATTACTCCTCGAGGGCATGGCATCTTTAGCTTGAGATATGCGTAGTGCGGCACCGCATTGAACTTTGCGAATGCGGTTCGTCCGAGCAGGGCATGATAGCCACTACGAAATGGGACTATATCGAAGATTAACTCTTCGCTTCAGAAATTGTCCGGGGATCCGAAGACCATGTCGAGTGTTACTGAGCCTGTACAGTTGGCTTCTACACCTGGTATAACGCCTTTAAAGGTCGTTTTTGTGGGCTTAATCCTTGAGGGATCTATGCCCATTTTCCGCACTGTATCCTGGTAAAGCAGGTTCAGGCTACTGCTGCCGTCCATGAGGACTCTTGTGAGATGAAATCCATTGATGATTGGGTCAAGTACCAATGCGGCGAAGCCGCCATGACGGATGCTAGTGGGATGGTCCCTTCGATCAAAAGTGATCGGGCGGAGGACCATGGGTTGAAGTTTGGGGCGACTGGCTCCATCGCGTATACGTCCCGTAGCGCACGCTTCCGCTCCGTCTTGGGAATGTGGGTTGCATATATCATGTTCACCGTCCGCACTTGTGGGGGAAAGCCCTTCTGTCCGTTGTTGTTCGGCGGCCTGGGCTCCTCCTCGTCGTCGCTGTGCAGCCCCTTGTCTTTGTTTTTGGCTCTTAACTTGCCTGCCTGCTTGAACACCCAACAATCCCTCTTAGTGTGATTGGCTGGCCTTTCGGGGGTGCCATGTATCTGGCACAAGCGGTCGAGTATTCGGTCCAAACTGGACGGGCCCTGAGTATTCTTTTTGAATGGCTTTTTCCGCTGACCGGATTTATAGCTTCTGAATCCGGCATTGACTGCCGTGTCTTCATTGCTGTCGCTGCTGAAGCGGCTTTTTTGCTTATTCCGACGTGTCCTGCTACTTTTGTCCTTGGTATCCGAATTACCAGGGTTCTTTTATAAGTTGTTACTGCGGGCTAGCCAGCTGTCTTCTCCCGCGCAAAAGCGGGTCATGAGTGTTGTGAGGGCTGCCATAGATTTCGGCTTTTCCTGTCCCAGGTGCCGGGCAAGCCACTCGTCGCGGATGTTATGCTTGAAGGCTGCTAGGGCCTCTGCGTCTGGACAATCGAGTATCTGGTTTTTCTTTGTTAGGAACCGTGTCCAGAATTGCCTGGCCGATTCCTCTGGCTGCCGAATTATGTGGCTTAAGTCGTCAGCATCCGGTGGTTGCATGAAAGTGCCCTGGAAGTTGTCGAGCAATGCGGCTTCCAGGTCCTCCCAAGAACCGATTGAGTCTGCTGGCAAGCTGTTAAGCCAATGCCGGGCTGGTCCTTTAAGTTTGAGAAGGAGGTATTTGATGGCGTGTAGATCATCGCCGCGTGCCATGTGGATGTGAAGGAGATAATCCTCGATCCATACTGCCAGATCTGTTGTGCCATCGTATGATTCGATGTTTACGGGTTTGAAACCCTCTGTGATTTTATGATTCATTACTTCATCCATGAAGCATAGCGGGTGTGCGGCTCCTCTGTACTGGGTTATATGATGACGCAGCTCGGAAGAGCTATGTCCGTTGTGTTTGGCCCGGCCGGATTTGTTGTATCCGGAGTGAAGATCATCGTCACGTGCCGTAGGGCACCTGCACGATCCGTAGATCGATCTTGTTTGTCTTGCCTTTTCCTCCAGTTCGTCTCACAGGTTTGGCGCATTTTCCCGTGCCTTAGTAGAGCGGCATCAGGACATGGCTTGGGTGGAGGGCCGACAGGCCTCTCTGTGACGGCCGCGAGGTGGCCGGTCTGTCATGTCATGCGCTGGTGATGTAGGTGCTTCCTCCTCTTCTCGTGGTAGCGTCCTGCGCTTTGGGTAACTCTTGGAGAGGCGTTCGAGTTCATACTCTTCGGCCGCAAGGACTTCAGTCCATCTGTCAGCTAGCAAATCTTGGTCAGCTCTAAGTTGTTGCTGCTTTTTCTTGAGGCTGCTTGCAATGGCTAAAAGCCTGCGTTTGAAATGCTCTTGTTCAGCAGGGACTGATGGTACGACGAATTCGTTGTCATCGAGGCTTGCCTCGTCTTCGGAGGGAGGCATATAGTTATCATCCTCGACCTCTCGGTCTGCCGCTCTCTCATGAGGGCTGGCTTCTCCATCTTCTTGTGCCGAATCTTGCTGGGGTGGGTGTTCTTCGGTGCTATCCGGGGTAGTATTATCTCCCGTGCCGGAATCACCGTTTTTGCTTTGGCGGGATTTAGAGCGGCGCCGCTGACGCCGGTGATTTGGCTGTTTCTTGGAGGTGTCATCCCCCGCTGTTCCATCGCCATCTCCATCTTTTGGAGTATCCACCATATATATGTCATATGACGAGGTGGCCTTCCAGCGCCCTACAGGTGCTGGTTCCTGTTCGTCTCCTACATCGTCGTCCATACCGTCGATGTCTTCGGAGCCGAAGTCAAGCATGTCTATTAAATCGTCGACAGTGGCTACAAAGTGGGTGGTGGGTGGGCTTTGAACTTCTTCATCATCCGTGTCCCATCCTCACTGACCGTAATCCGGCCAGGGCTTTCCTGATAAAGAGAGAGACTTGAGAGAATTCAGGATGTCGCCAAAAGGCGAGTGCTGAAAGATGTCCGCGGCGGTGAACTCCATTATCGGCGCCCAGTCGGATTCGATTGGCAGGGGCGTGGGGGGTTTGGAGTCCGAGGAGGAGTCCAGATCCTCGGAGGCACGAGTCATGCAGAGTGCGGGCCTGGCGTTCGGCTCGATCGCCTTTGATATCGTAGCCCCCGAGGTGACGTCCAACCGCTCATCCTTGATTGGCGCAATAGGCTCCGAGTTAGGGGTCGGAACCAGTGCGTGTGCGGCCTCCAGGACACTGTCCAGAGGCAGAGCTAGATCATGCCCCTCGAGATAGTGCGGCGCGCTTGGCCGTGGCTCGAACCCGTCGAAGCTCAAGTCTCCGCGGATGTCAGCCATGTAGTTTAAGATTCCAAACCTGACTTGATGGCCAGGGGCATAGCTTTCGATCTGCTCCAGGTGGCCAAGCGAATTGGCCTGCAGTGCGAAGCCGCCGAAGACGAAGATCTATCCGGGGAGAAAAGTCTCACCCTGGACCTCATCGTTGTTGATGATCAAGGGAGCCATCAGGCCTAAAGGCGACGACACAGAGGAACTCTCAATGAAAGCACCAATGTCGGTGTCAAAACCGGTAGATCTCGGGTAGGGGGTCCCGAACTGTGCATCAAGGCCGGATGGTAACACGGGACAAGGGACACGATGTTTTTACCCAGGTTCGAGCCCTCTCGATGGAGGTAATACCCTACTCCTGCTTGATTAATATTGATGATATGGGTAGTACAAGAGTAGATCTACCACGAGATCAAGGAGGAGAAACCCTCGAAGCTAGCCTATGGTATGATTGTTGTATATGGAGTTGATGTCCTACGGACTACAACCCTCCGGTTTATATAGACACCGGATAGGGTTAGGGTTACACAGAGTCGGTTACAATGGTAGGAGATCTTGAATATCCGCATCGCCAAGCTTGCCTTCCACGCGAAGGAAAGTCCCATCCGGACACGGGACGAAGTCTTCAATCTTGTATCTTCATAGTCCTGGAGTCCGGCTGAAGGTACAGTCCAGCTACCCGAACACCCCCTAATCCAGGACTCCCTCACCCCCCTTTAGTCCCGGTTGGTGCCACCAACCAGGACCAAAGGCGAAGTGGAGGCCTTTGGTCCCGGTTGGTGCCACGAACCGTGACAAATGCACCCCTTTAGTCCCGGTTGGTGACACCAACCGGGACCAAAGGCCTTGTGCTGCCCCGCGTCAAAAGTTTAGTACCACCTCGCTAGCTGAGAGAGCTCGAGAGTGGTTTGTTAGCTCCGCTGCGGCTGCCCTCTCGAGCTCCGCTCAAATGCAGGCTTACGGGCCTAATCTTACACTATGCTGTCTGTGGGCCTATTGGGCCTTCTGCGGGCCTGAATCCTGGAGCGGGTTGGGTTTCTAGTCGTATTCAGGCCATGGTGGCCCAATAGGTGGCCGTTTTTTCTCCAGTTTTTTGTTTTGTTTTTTGCATTATTTATTTTCTTTTGTTTCTTGCTTTATTTTTTATTCTTTTTTGCTTTTAGTTTTAGAAAAATTATAAACTTTTTGTTAGTGCCATTAGTTTTAAAATTTGAATTCTTTGAAATTTATGTGAATCACAAGTTTGTGATAAACTTTACTAGAAAAATAGTTTTTTTTCCAGTTTTTTTGGTTTTGTTTTCTGCATTATTTATTTTCTTTTGTTTTTTCTTTATTTTTTAATTCTTTTTGCTTTTAGGTCAGCAAAATTATAAACTTTCTGTTAGTGCCATTAGTTTTCAAATTTGAATAGTTAAAATTTGAATTGTTTTAAATTTGTGTGAATCACAAGTTTGTGATTAACTTTACTATAAAAATAGTTTTTTTTCCTGTTTTTTGTTTTGTTTTTGCACTATTTATTTTCTTTTGTTTTTTGCTTTAATTTTTAATTCTTTTTTTCTTTTTGGTTAGCAAAATTATAAACTTTTTGTTAGTGCCATTAGTTTTAGAAAAATTATAAACTTTCTGTTAGTGCCATTAGTTTTCAAATTTGAATAGTTAAAATTTGAATTCTTTGAAATTTGTGTGAATCACAAGTTTGTGATTAACTTACTAAAAAATGAGAATAGATGCGCTTATAGAGAAAATTCAACCTAAATTCATAGTAAATTTCCATGAATTTCAGAGAAATTCACTTTGAATTTAGGTTAAACTTTTCTCTATAAGGCCATCTATTTTCATTTTGAGATGAGCTCAATAAGGCAAAGAGGGAAGGGCTTATAAACCGGTGTGAGCCCCCTTCGGTTGGTGAGGTGGGACTAAACTCTGCTTGCAACGAGGACCAACCCTTTAGTCCTGGTTTGTGGCACAAACCGGGACTAACGGTCATGGGCCAGGGGCGAGGAGCATTGGTCCCGGTTGGTGCCACGAACCGGGACCAATGCCCCCTTTAGTCCCGGTTGGTGGCACCAATCAGGACCAAAGGCCTTGCGCTGCCCGTGGCCAAAAGTTTAGTCCCATCTCACTAGTGGTGAGGGGCTCGGAGTGGTTTATAAGCCCCACTGCGGCTGCCCTCTCGAGCTCCTCTCAAATGCAGGCTTACGGGCCTAATCTCACACTATGATGTCTGTGGGCCTATTGAGCCTTCTGCGGGCCTGAATCCTGACCCAGGTTGGGTTTCTAGTCGTATTCAGGCCGTGGTGGCCCAATAGGTGGCAGTTTTTTTTATTTTTTTCCAGTTTTTTTGTTTTGTTTTTTGCATTATTTATTTTCTTTTGTTTCTTGCTTTATTTTTTAATTCTTTTTTCCATTAGTTTTAGAAAAATTATAAACTTTCTGTTAGTGCCATTAGTTTTCAAATTTGAATAGTTAAAATTTGAATTCTTTGAAATTTGTGCGAATCACAAGTTTGTGATTAACTTTACTATAAAAATAGATTTTTTTTCCATTTTTTGTTTTGTTTTTTGCATTATTTATTTTAATTTGTTTTTTGTTTTTTTAATTCTTTTTGCTTTTAGGTCAGCAAAATTATAAAAACTTTCTGTTAGTGCCATTAGTTTTAGAAAAATTATGAACTTTCTGTTAGTGCCATTAGTTTTCAAATTTGAATAGTTATAATTTGAACTCTTTGAAATTTGTGTGAATCACAAGTTTGTGATTAACTTTACTATAAAAATAGTTTTTTCCAGTTTTTTTGTTTTGTTTTTTGAATTATTTATTTTCTTTTGTTTTTTGCTTTATTTTTTAATTCTTTTTGCTTTTAGGTCAAAAAAATTATAAACTTTCTGTTAGTGCCATTAGTTTTAGACAAAATTAAAAACTTTCTGTTAGTGCCATTAGTTTTCAAATTTGAATAGTTAAAATTTGAATAATGGTATTACGAGGGCCGAACCATAAGACATTAAAGGATTTAAAATGAAGTCTGAAAAAGTTAAAAGTTGGCATGGTATCATAATTTCACCCACATAGCATGTGCATGTACAAAAGGGACAATGGTATCATACTCTTCTGTTACAAAGTTGGCATGGTATCATCATAATAGTTGCGGGAGAAAGTCTTCACTTTTTCTTCGCTTGTGTCATTTGCTTATAGCGCCGTAACCATGGATAATCTTCATCGTTTATTAGGATGCTTGGGTCAGCCTTGACTTTGAAGGGAGGAATTTCATGAAACTTTTCATAATCTTCAGACATGTCTGTCTTGCCCTCCACTCCCACGATGTCCCTTTTTCCTGAAAGAACTATGTGGCGCTTTGGCTCATCGTATGATGTATTCGTTTCCTTATCTTTTCTTTTTCTCGGTTTGGTAGACATGTCCTTCACATAGATAACCTGTGCCACATCATTGGCTAGGACGAACGGTTCGTCTACATACGCAAGATTGTTGAGATCCACTGTTGTCATTCCGTACTGTGGGTCTACCTGTACCCCGCCTCCTGACAGATTGACGCATTTGCACTTAAACAAAGGGACCTTAAAATCATGTACGTAGTCAAGTTCCCATATGTCCACTATGTAACCATAATATGTGTCCTTTCTCCTCTCGGTTGCTGTATCAAAGCGGATACCGCTGTTTTGGTTGGTGCTCTTTTGATCTTGGGCGATCGTGTAAAATGTATTCCAATTTATCTCGTATCCTTTGTAAGTCAATAAAGTCAAAGATGGTCCCCTGGATAACAAGTACAGCTCATCACAAACAGTGTTGTCACCTCTGAGACGTGTTTCCAACCAACTGCTAAAAGTCCTGATGTGTTCACATGTAATCCAGTCATCGCACTGCTCCGGGTGTTTGGAGCGCAGACTGTTCTTGTGTTCATCGACATACGGGGTCACCAAGCTAGAGTTCTGTAGAACTGTGTAGTGCGCTTGAGACCAAGAATATCCATCCCTGCATATTATTGAGGCCCCTCCCAGCATGCCTTTTCCAGTCAGTCTTCCCTCATACCGCGATTTAGGGAGACCTATTTTCTTGTGGCCAGGAATGAAGTCAACACAAAACCCAATGGCATCCTCTATTTGATGGCCCATGGAGATGCTTCCTTCTGGCCTAGCGCGGTTACAGACATATTTCTTTAGGACTCCCATGAACCTCTCAAAGGGGAACATATTGTGTAGAAATACGGGCCCTAGAATGAAAATCTCGTCGACTAGATGAACTAGGACGTGCGTCATGATATTGAAGAAGGATGGTGGGAACACCAGCTTGAAACTGACAAGACATTGTGCCACATCACTCCTTAGCCTTGGTAAGGTTTCTAGATCGATCACCTTCTGAGATATTGCATTAAGGAATGCACATAGCTTCACAATGGCTAATCGGCCGTTTTCCGGTAGAAGCCCCCTCAATGAAACAGGAAGCAATTGCATCACAATCACGTGGCAGTCATGAGACTTTAGGTTCTGAAACTTTTTCTCTGGCATATTTATTATTCCCTTTATATTCGACGAGAAACTAGTCATGACCTTCATACTGAGCAGGAATTCAAAGAAGATTTCTTTCTCTTCTTTCGTAAGAGCGTAGCTGGCAGGACCTTTATACTGCTTCGGAGGCATGCCGTCTTTTTCGTGCAAACGTTGCAGGTCCTCCCGTGCCTTAGGTGTATCTTTTGTCTTCCCATACACGCCCAAGAACCCTAGCAGGTTCACGCAAAGGTTCTTCGTCACGTGCATCATGTCGATTGAAGAGCGGACCTCTAGGTCTTTCCAGTAGGGTAGGTCCCAAAATATAGGTTTCTTCTTCCACATGGGTGCGTGTCGCTCAACATCATTCGGAACAGCTAGTCTGCTGGGACCCTTTCCAAAGATTATGTGTAAATCATTGACCATAGCAAGTACGTGATCACCGGTACGCATGGCGGGCTTCTTCCAGTGATCTGCTTTGCCTTTGAAATGCTTTCCTTTCTTTCGACATTGATGGTTGGTCGGAAGAAATCGACGATGGCCTAGGTACACATTCTTCCTGCATGTCTCCAGGTATATACTTTCAGTTTCTTCTAAACAGGGCGTGCATGCGTGGTATCCCTTGTTTTTCTGTCCTGAAAGGTTACTAAGAGCGGGCCAATCGTTGATGGTTACAAACAGCAACGCGTGCAGGTTAAATTCCTCCTGTTTGCGCTCATCCCACGTACGTACACCATTTCCATTCCACAACTGTAAAAGTTCTTCAACTAATGGCCTTAGGAACACATCAATGTCGTTGCCGGGTTGCTTAGGGCCTTGGATGAGAATTGGCATCATAATGAACTTCCGCTTCATGCACATCCAATGAGGAAGGTTATACATACATAGAGTCACGGGCCGAAAGGATTAATGCCATATGCGCTTACACCAAACCATACGTTCCTTGGGTCACTTGCAAACTCATGCCAGTACTTTCTCTCGACTTTTCTCCACTATGACCCGTCAGCGGGTGCTCTCAACTTCCCGTCTTTCTTACGGTCCTCACTATGCCATCGCATCAACTTGGCATGCTATTCGTTTCTGAACAGACGTTTAAACCGTGGTATTATAGGAGCATACCACATCACGTTCGCAGGAACCCTCTTCCTGGGGGGCTCGCTGTCAACATCACTAGGGTCATCTCGTCTGATCTTATACCGCAATGCACCGCATACCGGACATGCATTCAGATCCTTGTACGCACCACGGTAGAGGATGCAGTCATTAGGGCATGCATGCATCTTCTACACCTCCAGTCCTAGAGGGCATACGACCTTCTTTGCTGTGTATGTACTGTCGGGCAATTCGTTATCCTTTGGAAGCTTCTTCTTCAATATTTTCAGTAGCTTCTCAAATCCTTTGTTAGGCACAGCATTCTCTGCCTTCCACTGCAGCAATTCCAGTACGGTACCGAGCTTCGTGTTGCCATCTTCGCAATTGGGGTACAACCCTTTTTTCTGATCCTCTAACATGCGATCGAACATAGCTTCTCCTTTTGACTTTCGCATTGCGTCCTTGCATCGACAATGACCCGGTGGAGATCATCATCATCGGGCACATCGTCTGGTTCCTCATGGTCTTCAGCAGCTCCCCCCATTGCAGCATCATTGGGCACATCATCTGGTTCCTCTTGATCTTCAGCAGCTTCCCCCGTTGCAGCATCACCGTATTCAGGGGGCACATAGTTGTCATCGTCCTCTTCTTCTTCATCGTCTTCCATCATAACCCCTATTTCTCCGTGCCTCGTCCAAACATTATAGTGTGGCATGAAACCATTGTAAAGCAGGTGGGTGTGAAGGATTTTCCGGTCAGAGTAAGACTTCGTATTCCCACATTTAGGGCATGGATAACACATAAAACCATTCTGCTTGTTTGCCTCATCCACTTCGACAAAATCATGCATGCCCTTAATGTACTCGGAGGTGTGTCTGCCACCATACATCCATTGCCGGTTCATCTACGTGCATTATATATAATTAAGTGTGTCAAAAACAATTACAGAACATCATGAATAGATAATTAAGTGACCAAATTAATAGAAGTTCATCATCACATTAAAACCAAAGTACATACATAGTTCTCATCTAACAACATATAGCTCTCCAGAGCATCTAATTAATTAAACCATACATTGAAACTATGTAAAATATTTCAATGCGAAAACAAATGCGATCATAATCGTAACCAAGGTAACAATTGATCCAATGACATAATGATACCAAGCCTCGGTATGAATGGCATATTTTCTAATCTTTCTCATCTTCAACCGCATTGCATCCATCTTGATCTTGTGATCATCGACGACATCCGCAACATGCAACTCCAATATCATCATCTCCTCCTCAATTTTTTAATTTTTTCCTTCAAGTAATTATTTTCTTCTTCAACTAAGTTTAACCTCTCAACAATAGGGTCGGTTGGAATTTCTGGTTCAACTACCTCCTAGATAAATAAAATCTATGTCACGTTGGTCGGCATAATTGTCATAAACAATAAATGAACGAAATAGTTATAAAAAGATAATATATACCACATCCAAATCATAGCCAGGACGAGACGGGGGCGGATACCAAAACCATCGCATAATATAATAACAAGCAATAATAAAAGCAAGAATTTTTTCTTTCAGAAAGAAGATAAGAACAAGAGGCTCACCACGGTGGTGCCGGCGACGAGATCGGTGCGGGCAATCCACGGTGGTGAAGACGGGAGTGGGACGTGACGGGCCGCTAAACCTAGACAAATCTCGAGGAAAATGGAGCTTTGAGGTTGAGGTTCGAGAGGAGAAAGCTTAACTAGTGTGGATCGGGCATTTCATCAAGCAGCTCATGTGCATAGGAGGTGAGCTAGAGCACCACAAAGCTCTCCTCTCGCCGGCCAGAAAAAACAGAGCAGTGTGGAGTGCTCTGCTCGCCGGCGAGTGGGTATATATAGGCACCTCACTGGTCCCAATTCGTGGCATGAACCAGTACCAAAGGGAAGCCTTTGGTCCCGGTTCAAGACACCAACCGGGACCAATGGTGGTGGGCCAGGAGCAAGGCCCATTGGTCCCGGTTCGTCCCACCAACCAGGACCAAAGGGGCATGACGAACCGGGACCAATGCCCCCACGAGGCCCGGTAGGCCCCTGGCCTCACAAACTGGGACAGATGGCCCCATGGGTCCCGGTTTTGAACTGAACCGGGACTAGTGGGCCACCTCGGCCTGGACCAAAGCCCTGTTTTCTAATAGTGTAATTTTAAATCATATTGTATTTTGAATTTGAGTTTATATTCATATAACTAGAATATATCTTCAAATGCTCCTGAAATAATTTATGGGCATGTGGCTAGGTCCATGTCTACAACATAAAATATTTTAGAAAGTTTTGGCATGAGTTTGAATTCTATTTTGAAGCCTTTTGGGCTGATGGCTACGATGCCTAGTAAGACAGCAATGGCCGTGCCCGAGATCAAGCCTACACACAGCTCTCCCCTGACCTCCGACGTGACAAAGCTCGGTTCCGAGGTCCAGCCCACCCGATCTGTTTTACTAATATGGTTATGGAACACTAGTTCCCAAAAGGGTTTAAGCCCATCGATATAGAATCATATGATGGCACAACAGACCCAGCCATATGGATCGAAAACTTTCTTCTTCATATACACATTTCTAACGGAGATGAGCTCCATGCCATCAAATACTTGCCCCTCAAACTAAAGGGGTCCGTGAGGTATTGGCTAAATAGCTGGCCTCTTCATTCTATCAGCAGTTGGAAAGCCCTCGAGGATGCTTTCCGGGTAAATTTCCAAGGGACTTACGTCCGACCTCTGGACACTGATGACCTCAGCCATGTCACTCAGTAGCCAGGCGAATCAGCTCGAAAATTTTGGAACCGGTTCCTCACTAAAAAGAACAAGATCTTCGTGAAGGAAATATGCCCTAGAGGCAATAATAAAGTTGTTATTTATATTTCCTTATATCATGATAAATGTTTATTATTCATGCTAAAATTGTATTAACTGGAAACTTGATACATGTGTGAATACATAGACAAAACAAAGTGTCCCTTGTATTCCTCTACTTGACTAGCTCATTAATCAAAGATGGTTAAGTTTCGTGAGCATAGACATGTGTTGTCATTTGATGAAGGGGATCACATCATTAGGATAATGATGTGATGGACAAGACCCACCCGTTAGCTTAGCATAATGAACGTTAAGTTTTATTATGATTGCTTTCTTCATGACTTATACATATTCCTTTGACTATAAGATTATGCAACTCCCGAATACCGGAGGAACACCTTGTGTGCTATCAAATGTCACAACGTAACTGGGTGATTATAAAGATGCTATACAGGTGTCTCCAAAGGTGTTTGTTGGGTTGGCATATATCAAGATTAGGATTTTTCACTCCGAGTATCAGAGAGGTATCTCTGGGCCCTCTCGGTAATGCACATCACGATAAGCCTTGCAAGCAATGTCACTAATGAGTTAGTTGTGGTATGATGCATCACAGAATGAGTAAAGAGACTTGCCGGCAACGAGATTGAACTTGGTATGAAGATACCGATGATTGAATCTCGGGCAAGTAACATATCGATGACAAAGGGAATGACGTATGTTGTCATTGTGGTTTGACCGATAAAAAGATCTTCGTAGAATATGTAGGAACCAATATGAGCATTCAGGTTCCGCTGTTAGCTATTGATTGGAGATGTGTCTCGATCATGTCTACATAGTTCTCGAACCCGTAGGGTCCGCACGCTTAACGTTCGATGATGATTTGTATTATGAGTTATGTGTTTTGGTGACCGAAGATTGTTCGGAGTCCCTGATGAGATCAAGGACATGATGAGGAATCTCGAAATGGCCGAGAGGTAAAGATTGATATATTGGACGATAGTATTAGGACACCAGAATGGTTTCGGATATTTATAGGAGTACCGAGGGGTTACCGGAACCCCTCGGGGAAAGTAGTGGGCCTCTATGGGCCATAGGGGAGAGAGAGGGCAGCCCACAAGGGG
The DNA here is from genome assembly GCA_034509565.1 of Triticum monococcum. Lineage (NCBI taxonomy): Eukaryota > Viridiplantae > Streptophyta > Magnoliopsida > Poales > Poaceae > Triticum > Triticum monococcum. Next base: position 395,667,450 of record CM067846.1, on the reverse strand, counting down.
TGGCGCGTCCCCCCATTGGCAGTCCGAATTGGACAAGGGGACGGGGCGCGGCCCCCCTTTCCTTCTGAAAGGATCAATATAGTTGACTAGAGGGGGGGGGGCTAAATAGGCAACTAACATTTTTTAGCTTTTATTTACCAATTTAAACTTTGCATCAAAGTAGGTTGTCTAGATATGCAACAACAAGAAGCACACAAGCAAGGAAGGGATACTACACAAGATAAGCTTGCACAACTAAAGGCATGAGATAACCAAGAGTGGACCGGTGAAGACGAGGATGTGTTACCGAAGTTCCTTCCCTTTGAGGGGAAGTACGTCTCTAATGGAGCGGTGTGGAGGCACAATGCTCCCCAAGAAGCCAGTAGGGCCACCGTATTATCCTCAAGGCCTCACACAATGCGAGATGCCGTTATTCCACTATTGGTGCCCTTGAAGGCGGCAACCGGACCTTTACAAACAAGGTTGGGGTTCTCTCCACAACTTAATTGGAGGTTCCCAATGAAACCCCGGAGCTTCACCATAATAGAATGTGGCTCCGAAGTGACCTCTTCCATCTAGGGCGCCCAAGCACCCAAGAGTAAAAAAATCCACACAAGAAAGTATGGGGGAATCAAATATCCTTTGGTCGAAGTGTAGATCTAGGTCTCCTCCTTCAATCCCTAGCAAATCAATGAGTTTAAGTGGCTAGAGAGAGAGATCGGGCAAGAGAGATTTAATGAAAGTAATGGAGGAGAGAGAGTGGCAAAAGGTAGGTGTGAGGTAGGAGAATCACCTCCTTAAATAGGCCCCCCACATATCCAACCGTTATGTGCAAAAACGCATAGGAGCTGTACTTCCGCAATAGACACCGGTACAACTGGTGAATGCGGGAAACCCCTGCTAGGGCACCAGGGCGGTACTTCCGGTGGCGCACCCGGTAGTACCGATCTATCGAAATAAACTGGAATTACTGCACAACTACCGCTCAACTACCAGGCCACATACAGAAAGTAAACCCCTCAGGACGGTATTTGGAGTGGAGGTTGGGCCGGAACTACCATTGGGCCAACAGTTCCTGGGTGGTGGGGTCTGAGGCGGTACTACCGCCCTGAACACCGGCAGTACCGGTTTGTCAAGACAAATCGGAACTACCATTCCACCACCTGTATACCACCATACCCGGTACAGAAGGGAGTCACCCCTGAGCGGTACATGGAGCGGTGGTGAGACTGGAACTACCGGCCAGTGGTACAACCGCTCAAGGGAGCGGTACTATCGCCATGGGCATAACAGCACAAGACAGAGGACGGGGAACCTATCTCTCCTCGAACGGAGGGTATATGGTGGGTGCAGAGAAGGTGTACGTGAAGTGATTCACCCAATACCTTCCGATGTGGATTCCCTCTTAATAGTACTGATATCCTACGTCCAAAGGAATAAAAACGTCGGAAACTCCGTCTTCGATCTTTTCCGCATAGAGGGAAATCCTAGCCGTCTTGCGCCACACAATGTGTACCTGAGAAAACTATGGTGTCCACACATGTGTTGTCATCATCACCAAAACCCTAAGGGTGATGACAACCACACGAGAATCCCTAGAGTTCTAGAAAATAAAGAAGGGGCTCCCCCTGAGTGTGAGCACTATTTAGAGTTTGCTTTTGGAATGCAAAGTGCGCACACTAGGATCAATGCTCCCCCTAGATTTTATAGACCAACCGGAGATAGCAAAACAATCACAACAAAACATAAAGCGGCAGAGACAAGGATAAGGGCACCAACAACACATAAACTCTAATGATAGACGAGTGCATAGATAAATAGATAAGGGACACATGTCTTACACCATGCACGAGATCACAACACAGGATAAGTCCACAAGACACTAGGAAGAGCAACTGCAAATAAACTCTCAAGACCAACCGCAAATAAACCACCCATGCAACTCCCATGACCTAATGGATCTCTCTCCCCCTTTGGCATCAAGTCATCAAAAAGGAAAAGAGCGAAGCTAGCGCCCCGGGGCTCAGTAGATCTCCTCACCAGTTGCCGTGGAGTTTTCAGAAGCATCATCATCAACATCATCGTCAGGCTCCTCAGCCTCCTCAGACTCCTCAGACTCCTCAGACCTCGCAGTAGCTGCCTCAGGAACACGGGCAGAGGAGGTAGCAGGCGCTTCATCAGACCACTAAAAGTTCTCCAAGCACCATGTATCCTCAGGAGTGATGGTCTTCTCAGAGCCACTCTTCACATCTGGCACATTGAGGTGCCTCACCAACTAAATCTGCCTGTGACGCGCCATATTCTCAGCAACATGGGCCTTGTAGATCTTCTTCTGAATGTGAGTCTGCAGGAAAAAGGTCTTCTTGATCTTGGAAGTCAGCTCCTCAACCCACGAGGGCTGGGCCCCAGGCTCTAGCTCAAAGTCCTTGTCGTCCGAGGTAGCAAACACATCCTACTAATTGCCTGAAGCAAACCGAGGAGTCTTATGCTTCTTCTTCCTTAGCTCCTTAACCTCATGATCCGTGAGGTTGGCAGGGGTGGTGAGAGGCTCTCCCAGCCTATGGACTACCCAAACGGTATTCAGAAACTGCATCACAAAAGGAGCATAGATCGGAACCTTGCGGTACAACACCATATTGTACATCTCCTCCCACAACCACTTGGATACATCAAACGTGGCACCGGATCGCCTCTTGGTCTTCATGGCCACAAGCAAATCCACCAGATAACCATAGATGTCATCTTGATTCCCAACCTTGGGAAGCAGCACACAGCGGAACACATGATGCATAATGTCATAGACTGGCAGAAGATCATTGGACTTGCCCAGAATACCATGTCCAGGGATGTACAGAGGGGAAAGCTTCACCTTGTCCATGGGGTGAGCTTGGTCGTGAGGACGGATGCCACCTTGACCCTCCACCCCGGTATCCTCATAGCCAAGAGCATTGCAGAAAGCTCTCCATGGGACATGAAAGAACTTATCACGGCACATAAAGGAGAGGTGGCGCTCCTCATCAGAGCCGAAGTGGATTGTAGCATAAAACTGATGGATGAGCTGCACATCAAAGTCACAATTCACGGTCATGAGCTTGATCAAATCAAATTCCTCACAGATCGCCAGAGCTTCTCCAAAGTAATCAAGGTTGTTCCTCTAATGATCGATGTCAATGGACCACATCCGGGTGAACATGTTCTTGTGATGCTCGAAAACTTCTAACACAATCCTCATCTTTAACTCATTCTGGAACTGAGGGTTGTTCCAATGAGGATTCGGTGCTACAATGTAGGGATCCTGGAAACGAAACATTTGCCAGTCCGGCACTTCCATTTGTGCATTGGCACCGCAACACGTTGCTTGGCAGCATCAAACTTCTCCCGACGAGTGGCCTTGGTAGGAATCACCACCTCATGAGAATCCTCATTGTCATCTGAAGGTTTGCCCCTACGGGCCCTCTTCTTGGTGTTTTGAGGCTTCCGAGCAGCACGAGAACTAGAGCCACCTACAGATGCACACAGAGAGCACACAGAAACCCCAGCAAAGATGAGAGGAATGTACACAAGATCAGAGGAATATGTCTCATGTATGTAAGTAGAAGAAAAACAATGCATATAGGTTTAGAGGAGCCGGTTGTTCTGGTTGTTCCATCGGTAGAACCGCTCGAGCGGTAGTACTGCTGAGAGCGGATCTGCCGAGTGGAAGAACGGGAACTGCCCTATCTCGAATCTAGATGCAATATTCCTACTTCTACTTACGCACAGGAAACAGAAGGAGACTATACGGATATCTCCCACCAAACATTTGGCCAAAAATGTGGGAGTACAAGCAATGCCCTAGAGAGAGGATTCAACAAGAGGAACCCTAAGAATGAGAAGAAACAAGGCATTACCGGTATCCATGGGAGTAGATCAAAGAGGAGGCGACCTCCACGGAGCGGATCTGATGAAGGGCCGACCGATCCGGAGGGCCCGAGGGCGCTCCGGGGCGATGGACAGAGCAACCGGTGGCTAGGGATTAGAGAAGGGACGAGCGCGAATGGGAAAAAGAAAACCCTCTCAGCCCGCGCCCCTTATATAAGCCCCAGATGTCAGCCGGTAGTACCACTCTAAGGAGCGGTAGTACCGGTCCTGTAACTACCCGGTGTTTGAGAGTGGTACTTCCGCTCCAGAAGCAGCGGTAGTACTGCTTCCAAATACCGGTAGTACCGGCCAGTGACACAGGTGCAGGCAGGAGCGGTAGAACCGCTCGTGCGAGACTGGAGGTACCGTTGAGACTATACGACATAGTGGAAGACCGGTAGAACCGTTCTGACCACCGGTTGTACCGCCAAGATGCATCAGCCCAAGCACAAAAAGCAGATCAAACTTGTGTACATTTGGAAAAGATGGCTTGGGATGAGAAGGCTTAGGATGGAAGCAAGTCACCGTAATATGATGATGGAGACTCTCAAGAGTGCAAGAAGCAAACAAAAAAAAGCTACTCTTTAGAGAATTCAAACATCTAGAAGAACCAAAAGAGCCAGGCAAAAGGAAACACACAACAAGGAAAGACACCTAAGCACAAGGGCGGTGGCCGGATCCACCTATGTTTGAGTTACATGGTATGGCGCCGCGAAGAATTATCCTTGGGCCATGACCAAAACTCGTCTTTGAAGCACAAGTACCATCAACAATGGCTAATGTGAAAGAATTGATCAATTTATGCATAATGGGGGGAGGAAAAGTTCATTGAGAGAACAATACTCCCCCTATGTCCATGCCTACACCTAGGGCAACACATCATGATGAGTAAGGTGGGGTGTGCAAAGGTTCAAGCCACATTGCTCGAATCAAGGATATTTAGCTCATGCCTTAACTCGCGAAATCTTGCTTCATCCAAGGGCTTCGTGAAGATATCTGCAAGGTTATCATGAGTGTTGACATAGTTGAGCTTGATCTCCCCTCGCCTAATATGATACCGGATAAAGTGATACCGAATCTCAATATGCTACGTCTTGAAATGTTGCACCGGGTTGAGAGAAATCTTGATGGCACTTTCATTATCACACCAAAGAGGCACTTTGTCGCAAAATGACACCGTAATCCTTTAAAGTTTGCCTTATCCAAAGAAGTTGTGCACAACAACTGCCGGCAGCCACATACTCCGCTTTGGTGGACGAGAGAGACACACAACTTTGCTTCTTAGAAGACCAACTCACCAGAGAGCAACCAAGGAATTGGCACCCTCTGGAAGTGGACTTTCTATCCACTTTGTCTCTCGCCCAATCGGAGTCCGAATATCCTACAAGATTGAAGCTTCCTCCTCTTGGGTACCATAAGCCAAAGTTTGGGGTATGAGCCAAATATCAAAAGATTCGCTTGACCACCACAAAGTGGCTTTCCTTAGGTGCGGCTTGAAACCATGTACAAATTCCCACACTCAACATGAAATCCGGTCTAGATGCACAAAGGTAAAGCAAGGAGCCAATCATGGAGTGATATACCTTTTGATCCACCGCTTTACCATTGGGATCTATGTCAAGTTGGCATTTGACGGGCATAGGAGTGGAAGCCGACATGACATCACTTAGCTTGAATCTCTTGAGCATGTCTTGAGTGTATTTGTCTTGGTTGATGAAGGTCCCTTCTCTTCTTTGCTTGACTTCGAACCCGAGAAAGAACATCAACTCTCCCATCATGGACATCTTGAATTTTGAGGTCATGAGAGCGGCAAATTCCTCATTGAAAGCTTTGTTAGGGGAACCAAAGATAATATCATCAACATATAGTTGGCACACAAACAACTCCCCTTTGACCTTCTTAGTAAAAAGAGTGGGGTCGATTTTCCCAATTTCAAAACCGCGATCTTGCAACAACTCGGTAAGGTAGTCATACCATGCACGTGGGGCTTGCTTAAGGCCATAGAGTGCCTTATCGAGTTGGTACGCATGATCGGGAAAATAGGGATCCTCGAACCGAGGGGGTTGCTTGACATACACCAACTCATTAATAGGACCATTAAGAAAAGCACTCTTCACATCCATTTGTTGCAACTTAAAGTTATGATGAGAAGCATAAGCAATCAACATGCGAATGGATTCAAGGCGAGCAATGGGAGCAAAGGTTTCACCATAGTCGATACCCTCGACTTGGGAGTAGCCTTGTGCTACCAAGCGAGCCTTGTTGCGAATGATAATTCCATGAGCATCTTGCTTGTTCTTGAAGATCCACTTGGTTCCAATGACATTATGGTTCCCCGTTGGCCTTGGCACCAATCTCCACACCTTGTTGTGCTCAAAGTTGTTGAGTTCTTCATGCATGGCATTAAGCCAATCTAGATCCTAAGCCAATCTGGATCCTCGAGCACCTCATAGACCTTTTGGGGTTCAACACGAGAGAAAAACACGTGATGTTCACAATAGTTTGCTAATTGTCTATGAGTGCTTACCCCCTTTCTTAAGATTCCAAGCACATTTGTCATGAGATCATCTTTGGTGGATAGCTTGGAAGCAATCTTAGTGGCACGACGCTCCAATTCCTCCTCAGGGGTGAGTTGAGGAGCGGAAACTTGATTATCTTGAGCGTCGTCTTGAGCTTGTTCTTGATCTTGAACTAGCTCGGAGGAGAGAACTTGATCTTGAGCATCAATTGGTGATTCACCACCATCTTGAGGTTGATCTTGCCCTTTATCTTGTTCATTTGGTTGAGGGCCTTCACTTTGTTCTTAGGAAACGTGTGGGTCTTGAGTTGGTGATGGTTCCACTCGAGTGGAACATTGTACTTCTCCTTTGGCCACAAGGGGTTCCTCAATGGGTAGGATAAAGCCAACACCCATTCTTCTTATGGCTTGAGAACGAATTTCATCACCTACATCATAAGTACCACTTTGCTCCACTTGGGAGCCGTTATTCTCATCAAACTCCATGTTACATGTCTCCTCAATAAGTCATGTGGACTTACTGAGGACAAAGTAAGCTTGAGAGTTTGTAGCATAACCAACAAATATGCCCTCTTGAGATCTAGCCTCAAATTTAGACAAACGAACACCTTTCTTGAGAATGAAACACTTACACCTGAACGCCCGGAAGTACTTGAGGTTGGGCTTGTTACCGGTGAGTATCTCATATGGAGTCTTGTTCAAGCGCTTGCGGAGGTAGAGCCGATTGGATGCATGACAAGCGGTGTTGATGGCTTCGGCCAAAAGTTGTAAGGAGACTTGAACTCCGCCATCATGGTACTTACCGCATCCATCAACGTCCGGTTCTCCTCTCTTCTACACCATTTTGTTGAGGGGTCTATGGTGCGGAATATTGATGCTTGATCCTCTCATCACTGAGAAACCCATCCAAGGTGTAGTTCTTGAACTCGGTGCCGTTGTCACTTCTTATTGTCAAGATCTTTACATTGTGTTGGTGTTGGGCTTCATTTGCAAAGTCAATGACGGTTTGTTGAGTCTCACTCTTCCTCTTGAAGAAGTATACCCAAGTGTATCTTGCATAATCATCCACAATCACCAAGCAATACTTCCTACCCCCAAGACTACCGAAGGATGGAGGACCGAAGAGATCCAGGTGAAGGAGCTCCAAAGGCCACTTCGAGCAAATGATAGTCGTGGGAGGGTGAGCCTTTTCATGTAGCTTTCCTTCGATACAAGCACTGCAAGCACGATCTTTAGCAAAGCTAACATTTGTTAGTCCACGGACATGGTCCCCCTTGAGAAGACTTTGCAAAGATCTCATATTGACATGGGCTAAACGGCGATGCCAAAGCATCCCACGTCAACTTTAGCCATTAGGCATGTCGCGGTCTTAGTGGGTCACTCCAAAAAGTTAATCACATAGAGACCGTTCTCGACATGCCCAACAAAGGCTACTTTAAGAGTCTTGCTCACAAGAGGGCCACAATATCAATATCAAAGAAAGTGGCAAAGCCCATGAGTGCAAGTTGACGAATGGAAAGTAAATTGTATGCAAGGGACTCAACAAGCATGACCTTCTCGGTCGTGAGATCATGAGAAATGACAACCTTGCCAAGTCCCAATACCTTAGAGGACGAGGCATCACCCCACTCGACATTGGTGGGCATAGGTGGAATCTTGTGTACGTCCACCACCAAGTCCTTGCTTCCGTTCATATGATTAGTGGCTCCACTATCGAGAAACCATGAACCCCCACCGGAAGCAAATACCTACAAGAGATCAATGCTTGGTTTTAGGTAGACATTTTGTAATGGGTCCTTTGATGTTAGTAACAAGGATCTTAGGAACCCAAATAGACCATTCAAGGTACTCATAAGGAGAACCAACAAATTTGGCATAAACATGTCCATCACTAGAACGGCATAACACATAAGAAGGATTAAAATCGTCGGCTTTGTTGGGAGGGGTAGCATTGCCTTTCTTGGCATCACTACCCTTCACATTGTTCTTCTTCTTTTCCTTAGAAGCACCCTCTCCCTCCTTCACAAAGGTTTGCTTGAGAGGAGGAGGTCGTTTGGCCTTGTCATTCTTCTTCTTGTTCTTGGACTTGGGCGAATACACAATCCCTTCCTTGGCCACAACTTCCTTTTGATTGCTCAAAAGGTCGTTGAGATTCTTCTCGCCTTGTACGCAAGACACAAGGCCTTTCTCAATTTGTTCCTTCAACTTTGCATTCTACTCAACAAGATGCACATGCTCACATCACGGGTTAGTAGCATTTGCATTATCAATTAAGACAATATGAGGAAAAGTGGCTTTCTCCTTCGTTAGCTTTACTTGGAGTTGATCATGAGACTCTTTGAGGCTAGCATGAGCACCCTTCAAGACCTTGTGAGCCTTGTCAAGTAATTCAAACTCCTCTTTGAGTCTAGCAAGATCAACCCCAAGCTTGGCCTTCTCGAAGTTTAGCACACGAGATACAATAAGAGCATGATCAAGATATTTCTTTAATTTAGAGTGGTCATCATTGTATGACTCCTCAAGAGCCAAACGAAGACCTCGCTCTTCCTCAAGAGCATTTAAAAGATCTGAAATCTTATCGGCATAGTCACGACTATGCCCCTCCATCTTAGAGATGGTACCTTCGTGAGCCTCGATCATGTCATTGGCTTCACCAAGTTGTTCCAAGAGAGCAACGAAGTGCTTCTTGGACTTACCCTTGAGTTTACTCATGAAAGACTCAAATTCATTCTCCTCCACATTAGACCCCTCATGTTCATCAATGAAATCCATCAAAAAAGAATTATTAATTATGGTAGCTTTGATGTTGGGGGTCACCTTGTTGGTGGCTTTAGCCATGAGGCACTTGGCGGTGATGTTCTCATTGGGTGAGTCGAAGAGAGACACCCGTGGAGTTATTGCAATGGCAACGGAAGCCATGGCAACTGACTCACCATCTTCATCATCATCATCATCCTCATTGTACTATTCTTGTGCCACCAGCCCCTTGGGAGGAGTCTTCTTGGTGAAGTTGCTCTTGTTGGGGAAGGACATGGCCTTGTCTTTTCGGATGAGCTTGCCACCATTGTCTTCCCTCTTCTCATAAGGGCATTCCGCAACAAAGTGGCTCACATTGACACAATTATAGCAAGTCCTCACTCGTTTCTTGCCCTTCGTGCCACTTGAGGTGTTCTTGTTGAAGTTGGGCCTTGTGTTCTTCTTGCTCAAAAATTGCCTTGAAGCAAGAGCCATGTGTTCATGATAAGCATACTTTGTATCTTCGGAATTACTCTCCTCTTCTTCCTCTTCGTCCTCTTCTTCCACACTAACCTTGGCCTTCAAGGCAAGGTTGGGCTTCTTTGCTCTTTGAGAACGTAACACCGCACTGTCGGCGGTCTTGTCCAAGATACTCATAGCCACAGACTCATCCAACACTTCACTTGAGGACAATGTGTGAAAATCTGGCCTTTGACGAATGACGGAGGACATGGCCTTGTGGTAAGGCATCATGGCCTTGAGGAATTTGCACTTGATCCAATTGTCATCCGTATCCTTGCTCCCATGATCTCGGAGTGAGACTGCGAGAGTAGTTAATCTCCGATAAATCTCATAAGGTTCTTCATATTCTTTCATTGCAAACTCATCGGCTTCATCTTGCACCACTTCATAGTTGGAGCATTGAATGCTTGCGCTTCCCCTGTAGAGAGAAACAACATGGCGCCATGCATCCTTGGCCACGGTGAAGGGCCGAAGATGAGCAAGATCTTCGGGTGGAATTGCATCTTGGATGATGAAGAGAGTATTCTCATTGAATTGATTATCCGCGGCTTCTCTAGGGGTGAAGTTGCTTCGGTCATGCGGATAAAAACCTTCTTCAATGATTGTCCAAATATTAGTATTAACATGGTTTAAATGACGCTTAAAGCGATAAACCCAAGAATCAAAGTCCTCATTTTTCACAATCTTAGGGGGAGGACCAACATGATTCAAATGAGTGGAGGGAATCAGTCCACCATAAGTAAGCGGAGGTTCCACATGGGCAAAGATGTCGTTGCCATATTTACCACTAGAAGAAGGAGCCTTTTCAGTAGCAGCTTCCCCCTTGTCGTAGTTAGCATCCGTCACCTTGTCAGTGGGATCACCCACTTTCATCGGTGCAGTGGATAATTTAAGCCCTTTTAAGAATTTTTTTCTTTCAACCTCGGTCGTCATGGAGGTTTTCAATGTGTCCAAAGCCACATTGAATTCCTCACGAGAGACTGCGGTTCCCCCATCGGCCGTAGACGAGAACGGATTCACACCGGAGTGCTCCTCCCCGCCATCTACGATGTCAACCATACTCTTCGAACGGCAAAGTCCTTAAAAAGAGACGAGGCTTTGATACCAATTGAAAGGATCGATATAGTTGACTAGAGGGGGGGGAGTGAATAGGAAACTAGTTTTTTTTAGCTTTTCTTTACCAATTTAAACTTTGCATCAAAGTGGGTTGTCTACATATGCAACTAGGTGATCAACCTATATGATGCAACAACAACAAGCACACAAGCAAGCAAGGGATACTACACAAGATAAGCTTGCACAAGTAAAGGCACGAGATAACCAAGAGTGGAGCCGGTGAAGATGGGGATGTGTTACCAAAGTTCCTTCCCTTTGAGGGGAAGTACGTCTCCGTTGGAGCGGTGTGGAGGCACAATGCTCCCCAAGAAGCCACTAGGGCCATCGTATTCTCCTCACGCTCTCACACAATGCGAGATGCCGTGATTCCACTATTGGTGCCCTTAAAGGCGACAGCCGGACCTTTACAACCAAGGTTGGGGCTCTCTCCACAACTTAATTGGAGGCTCCCAACGAAACCCTGGAGCTTCACCACAATGGAATGTGGCTCCGAAGTGACCTCTTCTGTCTAGGGCGCCCAAGCACCCAAGAGTAACAAAATCCTCACAAGAAAGTATGGGGGAATCAAATATCCTTTGGTGGAAGTGTGGATCTAGGTCTCCTCCTTCAATCCCTAGAAAATCAACGAGTTTGAGTGGCTAGAGAAAGAGATCGGGCAAGAGAGCTTTAATAGCAGTAATGGAGGAGAGAGAGAGGCAAGAGGTAGGAGAGGCACCTCCTTAAATAGCCCCCCCACATATCCAACCGTTATGTGCAGAAACGCATAGGAGCGGCACTTCCGCAATAGACACGGGTACAACCAGTGAATGCGGGAAACCCCTGCTAGGGCACCAGGGCGTTACTTCCGATGGTGCACCCGGTAGTACTGGTCTATCGGAATAAACCGGAACTACCGCACAACCATCGCCTAACTACCGGGCCACATACAGAAAGTAAACCCCTCAAGCCGGTAGTTGTAGCGAAGGTTGGTCCAGAACTACCGCTGAGCCAGCAGTCCCTGGGTGGTGGGGTCCGAGGCAGTACTACCGCCCTGAACACCGATAGTACCGGTTTGTCAAGATAAACTGGAACTACCGTTCCACCACCGGTCTACCACCGTACCCGGTATAGAAGGGAGTCACCCCTGAGCGGTACTTGGAGCGGTCGTGAGACCGGAACTACCGGCCAACGGTACAACCGCTCAAGGGGGCGGTACTACCGCGATGGGTAGAACTGCACAAGACAGTGGACGGGGAACTTCTCTCTCCTCGAACGGAGGGTATATGGTGGGTGAAGAGAATGTGTACGTGAAGTGATTCACCCAATACCTTCCGATGTGGATTCCCTCTTAATAGTACGGATATCCTACGGCCAAAGGAATAAAAACGTCGGAAACTCTGTCTTCGATCTTTTCCGCATAGAGGGAAATCCTAACTGTCTTGCGCCACACAATGTGTACCTGAGAAAAATATGGCACACGATTAGTACACAAGTGTGTTGTCATCATCACCAAAACCCTAAGGCAGAAGATGCCCTTACACCTTCTCCTTCTCCCTCTCCTTTCCCCTTTCCCCCTCCGAAAGAAGGAAAGGGTGGCCGACTAGGACTAGGAGTCCAAGTCGGGTTCCCCCACTCGATGCGCCCGTAGGGCTGGCCTCCTCCCTCTCCTCCTTTATATACGGGGGCAGGGGCACCCCAAAGCACACCAATTGTTCTCTTAGCCGTGTGCGGTGTCCCCTCCACAGTTTACTCCTCGGTCATATTATTGTAGTGCTTAGGTGAAGCCCTGCGCGGATCACATCACCATCACCGTCACCACGCCGTCGTGCTCATGAAACTCTCCCTCGACACTTTGCTGGATAAAGAGCTCAAGGGACATCATCGAGCTAAATGTGTGCAGAACTCGGAGGTGTCGTACGTTCGGTGCTTGATTGGTTGGATCGCAAAGACGTTCAACTACATCAACCGTGTTAAGCTAACGCTTCCGCTTTCGGTCTACAAGGGTACGTGGGCACACTCTCCCCCTCTCGTTGCTATGCATCTCCTAGGTAGATCTTGCATGATCATAGGAATTTTTTTGAAATTGCATGCTATGTTCCCCAACAGTGGCATCCGAGCCAGGTCTATGCATAGATGATATACACGAGTAGAACACAAAGAGTTGTGGGCGAGATCATAGTCATACTGCTTACCACCAACATCTTATTTTGATTCGGCGGTATTGTTGGATGAAGCGGCTCAGACAAACCTTATGTGACCACGTTCATGAGACCGGTTCCACCGACAGACATGCAACTTGTTTTGCATAAAGGTGGCTGGCAGGTGTCTGTTTCTCCAACTTTAGTTGAATCCAATTAGACTACGGCTAGTCCTTGTTGAAGGTTAAAACAAAAAACTTGACGAAACATCATTGTGGTTTTGATGCGTAGGTAAGAACGGTTCTTGCTAGAAGCGTGTAGCAGCCACGTAAAACTTACAACAACAAAGTAGAGGACGTCTAACTTGTTTTTGCAGGGCATGTTGTGATGTGATATGGTCAAGACATGATGTGATATACGTAATTGTATGAGATGATCATGTTTTGTAAAAGTTATCAGCAACTGGCAGGAGCCTTATGGTTGTCGCTTTATTGTATGAAATGCAATCGCCATGTAATTGCTTTACTTTATCACTGTGCGTTAGCGATAGTTGTAGAAGCAATAGTTGGCGAGACGACAACGGCGCTACGATGGAGATCAAGGTGTCAAGCTGGTGACGATGGAGATCATGACGGTGCTTTGGATATGGAGATCAAAGGCACAAGATGATGATGGCCATATCATGTCACATATTTTGATTGCATGTGATGTTTATCTTTTATGCATCTTATTTTGCTTAGTACAGCGGTAGCTATAAGATGATCCCTCACTAAATTTCAAGGTATAAGTGTTCTCCCTGAGTATGCACTGTTGCGACAGTCCGTCTTGCCGAGACACCACGTGATAATCGGGTGTGATAAGCTCTACGTTCAGATACAACAGGTGCGAGACAGTTTTGCACGTGCGGAATACTCGGGTTAAACTTGACGAGCCTAGCATGTACAGACATGGCCTCGGAACACCAAGACCGAAAGGTCAAATGTGAATCATATAGTAGATATGATCAACATAGAGATGTTCACCATTGAAAACTACTCCATCTCACATGATGATCGGACTTTGTTTAGTTGATATGGATCACGTGATCATTTAGATGACTCGAGGGATGTCTATCTAAGTGGGAGTTCTTTAGTAATATGATTAATTTAACTTAAATTTGTCACGAACTTAGTCCTGATAGTTTTTGCTTATATATGTTGTAGATCAATTGCTCGTGCTACCGTTCCCTTGAATTTTAATGCGTTCCTAGAGAAAGCTAAGTTGAAAGATGATGGTAGAAACTACACAGACTGGGTCCATAACTTGAGGATTATCCTCATTGCTGCACAGAAGAATTACGTCCTTGATGCACCACTAGGTGCAAGGCCTGCTGCAGGAGCAACTCCAGACGTTATGAACGTCTGGCAAGCTAAATCTGATGACTAGTCAATAGTTCAGTGTGCCATGCTTTACGACTTAGAATCGGGACTTCAAAGACTTTTTGAACATCATGGAGCATATGAGATGTTCTAGGAGTTGAAGTTAATATTTCAAGAAAATGCCCGAGTTGAGAGATATGAAGTCTCCAACAAGTTCTATAGCTGCAATATGGAGGAGAATAGTTCTGTCAGTGAACATATACTCAGAATGTCTGGGTACCATAACCCACTTGACTCAGCTGGGAGTTAATCTTCCTGATGATAGTGTCATCGACAGAGTTCTTCAATCACAACTACCAAGCTATAATGGATTCATGATGAACTATAATATGAAAGGGATGAGCAAGACGATTCCCTAGCTCTTTGCAATGCTCAAGGCTGCGGAGGTAGAAATCAAGAAGTAGCATCAAGTGTTGATGGTTAACAAGACCACTAGTTTCAAGAAAAAGGGGAAATGAAAGACGGGAAACTTCAAGAAGAATAGCAAGCAAGTTGCTGCTCCTGGGAACATGCCCATGTATAGACCTACGCCTGAAACTGAGTGCTTCTACTGCAAAGGGACTGGTCACTTGAAGCCAAACTGCCCCAAGTATTTGGCGGATAAGAAGGATGGCAAAGTGAAAGGTATATTTGATATACATATTATTGGTGTGTACCTTACTAATGCTCGTAGTAGCGTATGGGTATTTGATACTGGTTCTTTTGCCCATATTTGCAACTCGAAATAGGGACTATGGATTAATGAAGATTGGCTATGGACGAGGTGACGATGCGCGTCGGAAATGGTTCCAAGGTCGATGTGATTACCGTCGGCACGCTACCCCTCTACATCTACATTCGGGACTAGTTTTAGACGTGAATAATTGTTATTTGGTGCCAATGCTGAGCATGAACATTATATCTGGATCTTGTTTAATGCGAGACGGCTATTCATTTATATCCGAGAATAATGGATGTTCTATTTATATGAGTAATATCTTTTATGGTCATGCACCCTTGATGAGTGGTCTGTTTTTGTTCAATCTCGATCGTAGTGATACACATATTCATAATATTGATGCCAAAAGATGCAAAGTTAATAATGATAGTGCAACTTATTTGTGGCACTGTCGTTTAGGTCAAATAGGTGTAAAGCGCATGAAGAAACTCCATGCAGATGGGCTTTTGGAATCACTTGATGCTTGCGAACCATGCCTCATGGGCAAGATGACTAAGACTCCGTTCTCCAAAACAATGGAGCGAGCCACTGACTTATTGTAAATAATACATACTAATGTATGCGGTCTGATGAGTGTTGAGGCTCGCGGCGGGCATCATTATTTTCTGACCTTTACAGATGATTTGAGAAGATATGGTTATATCTATACTTAATGAAACATATGTCTGAAACATTTGAAAAGTTCAAAGAATTTCAGAGTGAAGTGGAAAATCATCGTAACAAGAAAATAAGTTTCTACGACCTGATCGCGGAGGCAAATATTTGAGTTACAAGTTTGGTCTTCATTTAAAACAATGTGGAATAGTTAAGCAACTCACACCACCTGGAACACCACAACGTAATGGTGTGTCCGAACATCGTAACCGTACTTTGTTAGATATGGTGCGATCCATGATGTCTCTTACCGATTTAACACCATCGTTTTGGGGTTATGCATTAGAGACAACTGCATTCACGTTAAATAGGGCACCATGTGAATCTGTTGAGACGACACCGTATGAACTGTGGTTTGGCAAGAAACGTAAGTTGTCATTTCCTAAAGTTTGGGGTTGCGATGCTTATGTGAAAAAGCTTCAGCCTAAGCTCGAACCCAAATCGGAGAAGTGCGTATTCATAGGATACCCAAAAGAAACGGTTGGGTACACCTTCTATCACAGATTCGAAGGCAAGATATTTGTTGCTAATAATGGATCCTTTCTAGAGAAGGAGTTTCTCTCAAAAGAAGTGAGTGGGAGGAAAGTAGAACTTGATGAGGTAGTTGTACCTTCTCTTGAATTGGAAAGTAGTTCATCACATCAATCAGTTCCCGTGATGCCTATGCCAATTAGTGAGGAAGCTAATGATGATGATCATGAAACTTTAGATCAAGTTACTATCGAACCTTGTAGGTTAACCATAGTACGTTTTGCACCAGAGTTGTACGAAAATCCTGTTCTGGAATTCATGTTACTAGACCATGACGAACCTACGAAGTATGAGGAAGCGATGATGAGCCCAGATTCCGTGAAATGGCTTGAGGCCATGAAATCTGAGATGGGATCCATGTATGCGAACAAAGTATGGACTTTGGTTAACTTGCCTGATGATCGGCAAGCCATAGAAAATAAATGGATCTTCAAGAAGAAGACAAAAGTAGATGTTAATGTTACTGTCTACAAAGCTCGACTTATTGCAAAAGGTTTTCGACAAGTTCAAGGAGTTGACTATGATGAGACCTTCTCACCCATAGTGATGCTTAAGTCTGTTGGAATCATGTTAGCAATTGCCGCATTTATGGACTGGTGCAAGCCTCTCGGAGTTGGAATATACACTTTGATAGTGTGATCAAAGCATATGGTTTTATACAGACTTTTGGAGAAGCCTGTATTTACAAAAAAGTGAGTGAGAGCTCTATAGCTTTTCTAATATTGTATATGGATGACATATTATTGATTGGAAATGATATATAATTTCTGGATAGCATAAAAGGATACTTGAATAAGAATTTTTCAATGAAAGACCTCAATGAAGCTGCTTATATATTAGGCATCAAGATCTATAGAGATAGATCAAGACGCTTAATTGGACTTTCACAAAGCACATACCTTGATAAAGTTTTGAAGAAGTTCAAAATGGATCAGTCAAAGAAAGGGTTCTTGCCTGTGTTACAAGGTGTGAAGTTGGGTCAGAGTCAATGCCCGACCACTTCAGAAGATAGAGAGAAAATGAAAGTCATTCCCTATGCCTCAGCCATAGGTTCTATTATTTATGGAATGCTATGTACCAAACCTGATGTGTGCCTTGCTATAAATTTAGCACAGAGGTACCAAAGTAATCTAGGAGCGGATCACTGGACAACAGTCAAGAACATCCTGAAATACCTGAAAAGGACTAAGGATTTGTTTCTCGTTTATGGAGGTAACAAAGAGCTTGTCGTAAATGGTTACTTCGATGCTAGCTTTGACACTGATCCGGACGACTCTAAGTCAAAAACCGGATACGTATTTATATTGAATGGTGGAGCTGACAGTTGGTGCAGTTCCAAGCAAAGCGTCATGGCAGGATCTACGTGTGAAGAGGAGTAGATAGCTTCTTTGTAAGCAGCAAATGAAGGAGTCTAGATCTTTTGTGATAATACTAGAGCAATTACCTTAGCGAAGGAATCCAGATTTCACAAGAAAACCAAACACATCAAGAGATGCTTCAACTCCATCCGCGATCAAGTCAAGGAGGGAGTCATAGAGATTTGGACAATACACATGGATCTGAATGTTGCAGACCTATTGACTAAGCCTCTTCCACGAGTAAAACATGATCAGAACCAAGACTCCATGGGTGTTAGAATCATTACAATGTAATCTAGATTATTGACTCTAGTGCAAGTGGGAGACTGAAGGAAATATGAGCTAGAGACAACAATAAAGTTGTTATTTATATTTCCTTGTATCATGATAAATGTTTAGTATTCATGCTAGAATTGTATTAAATGGAAACTTGATACATGTGTGAATACATAGACAAAACAAAGTGTCCCTAGTATGCCTCTACTTGACTAGATCGTTAATCAAAGATGGTTAAGTTTCCTGACCATAGACATGTGTTGTCATTTGATAAACGGGATCACATCATTAGGATAATGATGTGATGGACAAGACTCACCCGTTATCTTAGCATAATGATCGTTAAGTTTTATTGCTATTGCATTCTTCATGAATACCGGAGGAACACCTTGTGTGCTATCAAACATCACAATGTAACTGAGTAATTATAAAGATGCTCTACAGGTGTCTCCAAAGGTGTTTGTTTGGTTGGCATAGATCGAGATTAGGATCTGTCACTCTCAGTATCGGAGAGGTATCTCTGGGCCCTCTCGGTAATGCACATCACGATAAGCCTTACAAGCAATGTGAATAATGAGTTAGTTGTGGGATGATGCATCACGGAACGAGTAAAGAGACTTGCCGGTAACGAGATTGAACTAGGTATGAAGACCGAATCTCGGGCAAGTAACATACCGATGACAAAGAGAATGACGTATGTCGTCATTGCGGTTTGACTGATAAAATATCTTCGTAGTATATGTAGGAATCAATATGAGCATCCAGGTTACGATGTTGGATATTGATCGGAGGGGTGTCTCGATCATGCATACATAGTTCTCGAACCTCTAGGGTTCGCACGCTTAACGTTCGATGACGATTTGTATTATGAGTTATGTGTTTTGGTGACGGAATATTGTTCGGTGTCCCGGATGAGATCACAGACATGACGAGGAATCTCAAAATGGCCGGGAGGTAAAGATTGATATATTGGACAATAGTATCGGACACCGGAATGGTCTCAGAGTGTTACAGATATTTATTAGAGTACCGAGGGGTTACCGAAACCCCCCAGGGAAAGTAGTGGGCCTCTATGGGCCATAGGGGAGACTGATGGCAGCCCACAAGGGGTGGCGCACGCCCCCCCATGGGCAGTCTGAATTGGACAAGGGGAGGGGGAGCAGCCCCCTTTCCTTCTTCCTCTCCCTCTCCTTCCACCTTTCCCCCTCCTAAAGAAGAAGGGGGGCGACTAGGACTAGGAGTCCAAGTCGGTTTCCCCCCACTTGGCGCGCCCCTAGGGCCGGCCTCCTCCCTCTCCTCCTTTATATACGGGGGCAGGGGGCACCCCAAAACACATCAATTGTTCTCTTAGCCGTGTGCGGTGCCCCCTCTACAATTTACTCCTCCGGTCATATTGTCGTAGTGCTTAGGCGAAGTCCTGCACGGATCACATCACCATAACCATCACCACGCCGTCGTGCTGACGAAACTCTCCCTCGACAATTTGCTGGGTCAAGAGTTCGAGGGACGTCATCAAGCTGAACGTGTGCCGAACTCAGAGGTGCTATACATTCAGTGCTTGATTGGTTGGATCACGAAGACGTTTGACTACATCAACCACGTTAAGCTAACGCTTCCGTTTTCAGTCTACGAGGGTACGTAGACACACTCTCCCCCTCTCGTTGCTATGCATCTCCTAGATAGATCTAGCGTGATCGTAGGAATTTTTTTGAAATTGCATGCTACGTTCCCCAACACTTAGACTGTTTCAATGTCGAGGCCATTGCTGCGTTTAAGAATAACATCCGAGATGACACTACAAAAAAAGACACATCCGTGACATTTTGGGCCGAACGAAATTTTTTTATGTCATGCGTATGACACTTCTATGACAATAATTGTGAAAAACATGATATCATCATAGATGTGGTGGGCTCATACTTCTATGAATAAAAATCATGACAGAAAATGGGCTTCTAGTCCTGGGCGGGCTGGAGACGCAGTTGCATGACATTCTTTGGGCCATCCATGATGGAAAAAACTGTGGTAGAAGCAAGGGCAAGGAAAATATCACGAGTTCCCAATTATGGTTGGTGGTCGAGGGCCGAGCGATGCGCGTTTCTCTTGTACACGTACGTGCGTGGGTGCGAAGCATTGGGCTCTAACTGAACCCGAGCGAGGCATTCGCCTACTGAACCCGAGCGATTGCACTGCAGGCTACGCGTTGCTGAACCCGAGCGATCGATCAATCTGGCTATTAACTGGACCCGATCGAGCAATTCCTTCGCTACTGCTGCTAACTAAAGCCGATCGAACCTACTGCCTCCTTCCTTTCATGAACAGTGAACGTCGTTGGGGGGGGGGGGTGGATGAACAGTTCCCGGCGAGGGGTTGGATGAACATGCCCCCGTGGTAGTAGAGGCCGTTGCCGCTGGATGAACAGGACCCCGAGCGATCGAGCCAGTTGGGGGTGGATGAACAGGACCCTATGGAGGGCTGGATGAATGGGACCCCGTGGAGGGCTGGTTGAACAGTAGCCTATGGAGGGCTAGATGAACAGTAGACCGTGGAGGGCTGTTTGAACAGGACCCCGTGGAGAGGGCTGGTTGAATAGTAGCTGGTGGAGGTGCGGTGGACGATGGATGAACAAGAGCCCGTGGATGAACAATCGCTGGTGCAGGCCAGAGGAGGTCGACGGTGGATGAACCATAGCCCGTGGAGGCTGGAGGAGGTCGACGGTGGAGATGAACAGTAGCCCGTGGAGTCCCGTTTTGCGGTACGCCACACCCCTCCTCATGAACAAGATCCCATTTCGGCCGTAGGTGGTCGAAGAGAAGTCTGTTTCCTCCATTTTACGTTATGCCACACCCCTCCCGATCAACAGCACCCCATTTTGACCGTATGAGCTTGAACAAAAGTCTGTTTCCTCCATTTTACAGTATGCCAGACCCTTCCCGATGAACAGGACCCCGTTTCGACCATACGCAGTCAAACACAAGGCCGTTTTCCTCCGTTTTGTGGTACGCCAGACCCCGTACCAATTGTTCCATCCAAGCCACTAGGCTCCCATTGAACACGACCCATTCCGACCCAGTCTGTTGCCTCCCTAGAAGAGATTTCCTCTAAAAAGGTTGTCCAATATCATGTTTATAAAGAAACATGAATTCAGGTTGGATCCGTATTCGCGCAGAAAATTGATCCGAAAATTGGTCCACTCATCGGAAGGTTCCCGGAGTTTGAACCATCGGATCGAGCTGAAATTTGGAGGGGTGATAGATATGGGAATTCCACAGTAGATGAATGGTTGGATCTTCCAAAGGACCTCCGAGCTGGGCTCTGGAAACCACACCCTAAACTCGTCCAGATTCCTGTCCAAATTTGACAGGGCTCCGGTATATCGTGGATTGTCGGAGATTCCTTGATCAGAACTCGACGAAATTTTGCATGGCTGTTGTAAACGTAATTCCGCACTGTTCCACCGAAGAAATCATCAAACCAACGCTCGAGGAGGTGGTGACGGAGAATACAAGTTCGATGTCCATAAAAACAACACGGCAGCCCGAGGGCAATGTTGACGTTGAGCCCTCGAGCCCCATGGATGACTCCTGTATGATCATGATAGAGATCGGAATTGATGTTGAAGAAGGCCCCCGTCCGAACATGACAATCGGAGATGGAGCACGGTTCTCGATCGAGCACAGGTGACTAGTCGAGCCGGCGATGAAGATGTCGGCGTCGCAGCTGACCTGTGGACGAGCCATTGATCCTTTTGCCGATCACATAGCGGAACCCTCAATGGAAGCACCAATGTCGGTGTCAAAACCGGCAGATCTCGGGTAGGCGGTTCCGAAATGTGCATCTAGAATCGATGGTAACAGGAGGCAGGGGACATGATGTTTACCCAGGTTCGGGCCCTCTTGATGGTGGTAATACCCTACGTCCTGCTTGATTGATATTGATGATATGAGTATTACAAGAGTTGATCTACCACGAGATCGTAGAGGCTAAACCCTAGAAGCTAGCCTATGGTATGATTGTTGTACATATTCTCTATTGACTAGCCTGGCCTCGGTTTATATAATGCACCAAAGGGCTAGGATAACAAGAGTCCTGGCCGAATACGCCGGTGGGGAGGAGTCATTGTCTTGATCACCAAGTCTTGTGGAAACTTCCTTGTATGCGGCAGCTGTCTGAACTGGTCCATGAGTATACGGCCATGGGGGTCCTCGGCCCAATCTAACAGATCAGGAGATGACATGTTGAGTACCCCTTAGTCCAAGACACCGTCACTTGCCCTGCATCTGCTGCCCATGGCTTCGCGCAAAGTCATGACTTCCTCAGCACTGGCTTGGTACGAGCCGACCCTCGAGGCGCCCACCCTCACGGAGAAGAGCCTCGCCTCCGTGCGCCTGCTGACGGCGGGCGAGAGCAATGAGTGGGGAAGACGGAGCTCCGGCTCGCGTCCGACAAGCCGGAGCCTGAGGGGAGAACCTTCTTCCCCTTCTTCTCGAGCAGCGTCGCCGTCGGGTTGGTTCCTCCCTTCTCTGATTTCTTTTATGAAGCCCTTGGCTACTACGGGCTGCAGGCATTGCATCTCCATCCCAACTCTGTCCTCCTCCTGTCCATCTTCGCCTACTACTGTGAGGCGTACCTGGGCATTATGCCATCCATGGCGGTCCTATGCCATTTCTTCTTCCTCCGCGTCAGCGGCGAGCACACCTCCGGGTGCGCTAATTTTGTCGCATGCGGCAAGGCCAACTCGATCTCGAGCACCGGGAAGAGGGCCGACAACATCCGATTCAAATGGGTCATGATGGATGCCCAGCGCGCCGACCCGCGTTTGGCGTTCCCAACAGCGGCGCCCCTATCGGCGTTCTGGGAACGGGGGTCCCCAGACTTGCCTGCCTGCGGCCTGCGGCGTGGCTCAAAGGGGGCCCAGCACGACCCATCTTCATCAACACAAGACTCAAGACCCTCGTGAGGGGCCAAGCCTCATGGGGCGGACGATACGGAGCTTCCTCAGGCACGGCCTCGTCAGGCTATCTCACGAGGAGGCGGAGAAATCAAGACGGGGTACCTCGTGAGGTGCCCATGACGCAAGCCATGACGACTCAGGGCGCCAGGCGGGCGCCAGCCCGCGCAGCGTCCTCCTTTCCTCTTTGGTGCAAAGGGGGCAAGCGCAGCCGCGGAGTACCGAGGCATCAGGCAAAGGTTGCCATTTCGGTGCAATGAGACCAGGACCAAGAGGACTACGAGATGGAGGTCACCGTGGAGCCCAAGACGGCGTCATCACGAGAGCTTTGCGCAGGCAAAGACTGCTTTTGTCAGGATAGTTGATACTTGCTGTCCCCCTTCATATTAGCCCGCCATTGTTGGCTCCCTTCCTGCTCGATATTTGGGAAGAGGACCAGGGCCTCTATAAATAGGACCAGCCACCCACATAGCAAGGGGCGGCGATTAAGAGTAAGGCAACGAGTAAGTGAGAGAGAGGGAAAGAGAGAATGGTGGCTGAACTCCTCCCAGCAGTTCATCACCCCAGCCAAGAACAGACCCTTGCCTGGCTGTTCTTCCTTTTATTGTTCATCATCATCATCCCCAAGAGGCAATCCACCAACCACACACTGGAGTAGGGTATTACACCACAACGGTGGCCCGAACCAGTATAAACCTTGTGTCTCTTGTGCAGTTCTTTCAGTAATCTAGATCTTTGCGGGACGGGGAGGTAGAAGACGTAATCTCCGCGCGCACCCCAGTGTTCGAACCTTAAGGGTCTGCCGGAACCCGAAATCCGACACCCCCTCCCAATGGGGGGTGGCCCAAGGCAGAGCTCATCAATGATAGGGCATCGTTGGTGTTGGGGCAGATGATGACCGACCTGAAGCCGGGCAACGCGAGGGCGGCCAAGGTAATGGGGGCGATGCTCCTGAGGGAGTTCTTGATGCTGTGGGTTGCCCCACTCAGGGCGTGCGCGCCCCCTCTGTGAGCTTGAAGGAGAGGAGAACAAGACCCGCCTGAGGCCAGGGGACCTGCTTGGTGAAGAATTGTACACCGTCTTGAGCCTCATAGTCGAGGACAACCAGGAGTACCCGCCTAGCGCCTTCGTTCCCCTATTCCAACGCAGGGACCGGGAGGAATTTGTCGCCTCCAGGCTGACTTTTGATGCATGCGGGTTGGTGCCGCCGACGCTTCTGGGAGTCCCTACGGCGCAGAAACCGGTGGAGGTGTCTTCTGGTGAGTCCTGCGGAGAGGGAGAAGAGGAGGTGGACTCGGAGAAGACCCTGGAAGAGGCGGGGGAGACTTCCCCCCTAAGCAAGGCTGAGATTCTCCGCGCCCTTCCTGATGATGCCGAGGCCGACGCCTTCCAAGGGGAGAGGGAGCAACCCCTCATCCCGTCGAAGGGTAGGTCATCGCTGGTAGCCCGTGGTGCCACCTCTGCCCTGGCACGTCCTAGGGCTGGCTCCGGCTATGCCTCTGCTCCGCCTAGCACTACCGGAGCCCGAACGCCTGCTCCTCAGGTCCCGAAGTTGTCTGGCTTCAAGCTTCCCAAGCGGTCAGTGGAATATGTCGGATTTCGGGTTCCGGCAGACCCTTGAGGTTCGAAGACTGGGGTGCGCACGGAGATTTCACCTCCTACCTACATGCACCCCTCCGCCATGCTAGGATCAGAACTATGGGAAGAACAACACAAGAGACATGGGGTTTATACTGGTTCGGGCCACCGTTGTGGTGTAATACCCTACTCCAGTGTGTAGTGCGTGGATTGCCTCTTGGGCTGATGATGATGAACAATACAAGGAAGAACAACCTCGCAAGGGTCTATTCTTGGTTGAGGCGATGAACTGCTGGGAGGAGTTCAGTCACCTTTCTCTCTCTCTCTCTCTTTCTGCTTCCAACCTCTCTACCCCCAGAGAACCTTCGACCCCCCAGCTATGTGGGTGGATGGTCCTATTTATAGAGGCCCTGGTCCTCTTCCCAAATATCAAGCGGGAAGGGAGCCAACAATGGCGGGATAATTTGAAGGGGGACAGCAAGTATCAGCTATCTTGACAAAAGTAGTCTTCGCCTGCGCAAAGCTCGGGTGATTACGGCGTCTTGGGCTCCACGGTGACCTCCTTCTCGTAGTCCTCCTGTTCCTGGTCTCATTGCACTGAAATGGCAACCTTTGCCTGATGCCTCGGTACTCCGCGGCTGCGCTTGCCCCCTTTGCACCAAAAAGGAAAGGAGGACGCTGCGCGGGCTGGCGCCCGCCTGGCGCCTTGAGTCGGCATGGCTTGCGTCACGGGCACCTCGCGAGGTACCCCGCCTTGATCTTTCCGCCTCGTCAGCCAGCCTGACGAGGCCGTGCCTGAGGAAGCTCCGCGTCGTCCGCCCCGCGAGGCTTGGCCCCTCGCGAGGGTCTTGATTTTGTGTTAGTGAAGATGGGCCGTGCTGGGCCCCCTTTTGAGCCATGCCGCAGGCTGCAGGCAGGCAAGTATGGGGACCCCCATTCCCAGAACACCGACAGTAGCCCCCAGGCCCAAGGCGCGCCCGGACTTGGCCGTGCAGGGAGGCGGAAGGGCAAGAGCGAAGTGCCGCGGGCCCTAACAGCCTGCGGCCTTGGGCGCTGCATGGCGGTTGATTGGACGTGGGCGTCTCCACTTCCCCATGGCGCCTCAGCAACTGCACGGATTGGACAAGTCCCTGCATGCAAAGCGTGTCATAATTACCTGTGATCGTGGGGGCTGTTGGATGGCCCTCGCCAGCCATAAGTATGGACCGGCGCACGCCCTTCCAGTTCATCCGCCCTTGCTTCTCCTTTTTCTTCATGGCCGCATCGAGGAGGTTCTCAGCCGCTGAGAAGGGGAAGGCTTGCCGGGTTGAGCCCGCCTCTACCCCACCCAAGCGCGGCTGAGGGCGCCCTCGCAAACATCATGTGGCCACCACGGTGGCTCCCCATGGCCATGGAGGCGACCTTCAGCACAGCGCGGGCGGGTTGCTGCAGCCGGGGGCGCGCTCCGGCTACGCGTCCCCCCAGGGCACGCGTTCGTGCAGCTGAAGTGCTGGCGGAGTTCGTCGTGTGGTCGGCGGAGCCGGCTAGCACCCGGCTTCCGCTTCCTTGCTTCCTCCTCGGCGAGCTCCCAACCGGTGCCCCGGGCGGCCTCTGGCTCCAGGCCGACGGCTGCTGCAGCGGGGCCTCATGGGTCTCACTGGAGGTCTCCGCGGCCAGGAGCCTGTCCCTGGCCCGCGGTTGGCAGACGTTTGCCTGCGCGCGTGGCCTGAGCCGTTGGTGCACCCTACACTTCAAGTTCGATGGCGACGCCACCCTCTACGTGAGGGTGTTTGGGGAAGATGGTCGCCGCGCAGGTTGTTTCCCCGAGGGTGCCGACCGCGGCTGGGAACCCAGCTCCGGCGATGATGGAGAGGGTAGCGCTCGCGTGGCTGGCGGCGCTCGGGGTTCCTCAAGCTTCTCCGGTTCTTCTTTAGGCTGCCACTCCTCTAGCGGTGGCCGCGGTCAGCCTCCACGCCGTCGTATCTTCTTGGGGGGTGGCAACGTGTCCGCCCGCCGTCATGCCCTGGTGAAGCGCAAGAGGGAGTCCGCCTGAGCTCCGGAGGCAGCTCGGGCCTACCCTACGGGCCGGTGTGAGGCGAGCCGTGCCGGATTTGTTTTTCCTTTTCCCTTTTCCTGCGTAACAAAGACAATAGTGCGGAGCCCCGCGGGGGCGTGTTTGGGTTATTGCTGTTATTCATCGTTTTTGCTTTCGTTACCGTACATTCCGGCTACGTGCCCGAGCGTGGATAGTTCCCGGCCCCGGTCCTGGGGGGCAACCGACCCAGGACCTTTGTTTGTGTCGCGGTGCCCATGGGGCACGGACTGGAGGGGTGCTCCTGTAAGGGCCCAGGTCGCGAACTCTTTGAATGACTAGGATAGGAACGCCCGCGAGGGCGCTCAGCTGCCCACATCGCCAGGCCTTGTGCAAGAGAAATCGAGGCAGGAGAGTGAAAAGTCGAAAAACCTCGAGCTAAAGAAAGCAACAACTTCAATAAAACTTCGAATGAGAAGGAACAAGCCAACTGCGGAAAGCAAATGAAAAGCCGCGTCCGGCACCTAATCTAGTCTTTGACGTCTTCTCACCAGCGCGGAGCTAAGTGCTGCCACTGGGCGTGGGAGGGAGCCCCAGGGCCTGAGGCAGGCGCTCCTAAGACTCCGGGGCGTGTACAGCCCCAACTCTTTATTACGTGAGAGTGGCACGGGCGGCGAGCTTCATAGGCGTTGGCCTTCTTCACTGGCTCCGGGCCTTTTCCAAACCGCGATAGCTTCACAGGCATTTGCCTTCTTCACAGGCTCTGGGCCTTTTTCCAAAATGCGATAGCTTCACAGGCACTCGCCTTGCTTCACAGGCTCTGGGCCTTTTCCAAAACGCGATAGCTTCACAGGCACTCGCCTTGCTTCATAGTCTCTGGGCCTTTTTCCAAAATGCGATAGCGTCACAGGCACTCGCCTTGCTTCACAGGCTCTGGGCCTTTTCCAAAACGCGATAGCTTCACAGGCACTCGCCTTGCTTCACAGGCTCTGGACCTTTTCCAAAACGCGATAACTTCACAGGCACTCGCCTTGCTTCACAGGCTCTGGGCCTTTTCCAGAACATGATTGCTTCACAGGCACTCGCCTTGCTTCACAGGCTCTGGGCCTTTTCAGGGGTAGAACCTCCGGAGGTGCTGGATGTTCCATGCATTCTGGACCGGCACTCCCTCCTGAGTCTCCAAGCGCGCGGAGCCAGGCCTGGAAATATGAACAACCTTGAACGGGCCCTCCCACATGGGAGAGAGCTTGTGCAGTGCCTCCCTGGAGAGAACCCGCTTGAGCACGAGGTCTCCTACCTCAAGAGTCCTGGGACGGATGTTGCGGCAGTGATATTGCCACAGCGCTTGTTGGTACCTCGCCGCTCGCAGCGCGGCTTCTCGGCGATGTTCCTCCCCCAGCACGAGGTCCATCCCCCGCATGGCGTCCTACTGCGCCTCGTCGAACGCCAGGACCCGCGCGGAGCGACGTCTGACCTCGTGAGGGAGGACCGCTTCCACTCCGTAGACCAGGAAGAACGGGGTCTCCCCAGCCGGCTTGGTCGCGGTGGTGTGGATGGACCACAGCACGGACTGAAGCTCGTCGTACCAACCTCTACCGCAGGCCTCCCGCTTCTTCTTGAACGTCCTGGTCTTGAGGCCCCTCAGGACCTCCGCGTTGGCTCGCTCGGCCTGGCCGTTGCTTCCGAGGGGTAGTGAGGCACTGAAGGCTTGACGAGGTGACGCAATGCGGGGTTGCCGCGGCCAGGGCTCTGCCATCTAGGTTTGCCGGCGCTGCAGGGACGGACCCATGCGCAAGCGTCGTGCCGTTTGGGAGCAGCTCCGTTAGTTGGCGTCAGCTGATGACGCTGAAGACGAAGGGGTGTTGGCGTAGCAGACTCAGTGGGCTGCGGAAGCCGATCCTCATGAGCCCCCAAGCCTAGGGGCCTTGGGAGGCTCCGAAGGCGCTGGCGGTTCCTCGCGGGCCATCTTCATCTCCGCTAGGGCTGCAGAGCGCCTGGCCTCTTGTGCCTCCGTGGTGCCCTCATGAACCGCGGATACGTGTTAGCCGTGCTCGGCAAGCCGTAAGGCATGCGAACGTAGCTGTGGGGTGGACCTCCGCAGCGCCCCACTCGCGAGGGCCAGAGGCGCTCCAGGGAGGCGACTCGTATGAGCCCTAGTACGTCGACGCAGACACGCAGCCCGCCATCCTCGCTTGGATGGGGAGCCACTGCTGGTAGGCGGCGGCCGCCTCTCATGACTCTTGACTCCTGTAGCTCCTGAATGGCCTTGCTGACGAACTCCTGTGGGTCTTGATCTCCTTCCCTTGCTCCTTCTTCAGGGAAACGTGCTTCGAAACACGCCTCCATGTGGTGCCCAAGCGCCTCCCTCGTGACCCTAGCTAGGTCGGTGGCCCTCCAGGGGAGAGCCCCCGATTCCTGCCTGAGGAGGGCACCGGGCGCGCTTTCCTATGCGATGGAAGGAGGTTCCCCATGGGCAGGCATGGGCCCAGAGGGGCCTGCCTCCTGAGGGGCCAGGCCGGACGATGTCTTCTTCTTCTTAGCGGCGGTCTCGGGAGGCCTCCTGCTTCCACGATCCGGGTCTTCCTGTGATGCGGCCTGAAAGGCTCGCTCCAGGGAACACACCGCGTCCTTCTCTTCACAGGGCACCGTGATGAGTCCGCCACTTCCTGGCATCTTGAGGACGTTGTAGCCATGGTGAGTTACGACCATGAAGTTGGCCAGCGCTGGGTACCCAAGGATGGCATTGTATGGCAGGCGAATGTGAGCGACGTCGAAGTCGATAAGCTCGGTGCGGTAGTTGTCGCGTGCCCCGAAGGTGACAGGGAGGCGGACCTGCCCGATCGGGACTGTGGAGCCGTCGGTGATGCCGGAGAAAGGCTTGGTTGGCTGGAGTTGGCTGTAGGGCACTTGGAGGTTGTTGAATGTCTCCACGGATAGGACGTTGAGCCCTGCCCCGCCATCGATGAGGGTCTTGGTGACCACCACGTTGATGATGATTGGGGAACAAAGCATCGGGAGGACTCCTGCTGTTGCCGCACACTTGAGCTGATCTGCTGAGCTGAACGTGATGGCGCATGCCGACCACCTGAGAGGGCGCGCGGCTTCGAGCCTGGGGAGGGCTGCATTCACTTCGCGGGCGAACTACTTGAAGATGCGTTGAGAGGCTGGGGCTTGAGCTCCGCCCAGGATGCAGGCAATCGCGCGCGGCTCCTGGTAGGCCCCTGTCGGAGTAAATAGCCATGGGTAGCCTAGCCGGCTTCCCCTGGCCCATCAGAAAAAATTACGAGCCTGTCCGGCTCTCAAGAAGACTCAAGACCTAAGGCCGCCTCCCCCCTTTGCCGGCTATCTTCTAGGCTGGCTTCGGGGGCGGCCCGCCTTTTACCCTCATGAAGGAAGTCGTGGGAGGGCCGACTACGAGAAGCCGGCTGCAATAAGGCCGACTCCAAGAGGCCGGCTCCCATAAAGCGGTCAAGGCCATACCCGCAGAGTACGCGTCCACCCCGCGATGATGAAGCAGGGCGTGGCTACAGTGGAGTCTGCCACCCCCAAAACCCAGAGCACGCCTGGTACAGTGCACCGTACGGGTGGCCACGACCCGTCCGGCGCGGCACTGTTGCCACGGCGGCCCCGATGCCGTCCACGACGGGCCACCAGCGTGGCCCCGAGGCGGCGGGCCCCTTCAGGCAGAGAGATACCAAAGGCGGCCGCACCTCCTCCCAAGTCGGCCTAATGAGGGGCCGGCTCCCCGTAGCTGGCTCGCCAACATCCTCGAAGGAGACGCCCATTAAAGAGACAAGATACGGCGAGGCTAAAGTAATCGCCCGCCAGGGCGGCGGTACTGTAGCCACACTTACCCCGACCAAACCCGCGTCAACAGCACAGAGCAACAGTAACCAGCCATCGACCAGGCCCTAGCCAGTGGGGCCTGCCTGTCGACCAAGGGGCCGGCAGCCGGCGGGACCCACTAGTCGGCGGGCCCCAGCAGCCGGTGCGGAAGCCGGCGAGCACGGTCACAGACAGCTGGGCCCCGCGCCCAGCTGGATTACCTTTGTACCCCCGGGGGGTAGGCCTATATAAACCCCCCGGTGCACCCATGCAAGGGGGACGCTCAAGTTAGACCTAGACACCATACAAGGAGAGGAAGCACGCTAGCTGAGCCCTTCTTCTTCCTTCCACCCAAACCAGCTCGAGGAGCATTGTGTAGTTTCTTGTTTGTTTAGTAACCATGCGGAGACCCCGAAGAGCAGCAATAGGGGTGTTATCTCCCCGGAGAGCCCTGAAGCTGGGTAAGATTCGCCGGCGTGCATGTCTTCGCCTTATCCCGTTTCCAGGCACCGGCGATGTTTTATTGGCTCCCACAATGATAAGCCACCCGTAGGCATATGTCGCACCTACCACCCGACATTTGGCGCCCACCGTGGGGCCAGGTGCACCGTCATCCGGAGACCTGTTCTGGACGGGAACCCTGTTCCTCCCCCGCGAGCGTAGCCAGCCCGGCTCGCCCGATGGCGCTTGCCACGACGCGCTGCATGGCGTCACCAACATCTGCGCGGCGAGCGGCCTCGCCGACCTCTTCGACAAGGCCCGCATCTCCGACGAGCTTGCCTCTGATGCGGGCAC
Organism: Triticum monococcum; assembly: GCA_034509565.1. Lineage (NCBI taxonomy): Eukaryota > Viridiplantae > Streptophyta > Magnoliopsida > Poales > Poaceae > Triticum > Triticum monococcum. Next base: position 395,636,447 of record CM067846.1, on the reverse strand, counting down.
CGACCACCTCGCCAACCTCCTCGGCCAGCTCCACGTCTCCAGCGAGCCCGCTGTGGATTTGGAGTCGGTTGGCTCCACCGACCCAATGCCTGTCGACTCCGACACGGCATCCTATGACACCTTCCCCACCAACGTCACAATCTACAACGACCCGCTCCCTCTGACCGGCGATCGCGATACCGTCACCACTGAGGTGATGGTTATCGGCCACGATGGCCCGACCGACGAGGGCGCCCACGACGCCCCGCGCGCGGCGGCCCACGACTTGTCCGTCCCCCTCCCGGCTGATGCCGGCGACGAAGTACTGGAGGCACGCCGCCTCGCCCTCCTCGCGGAGGGCCGGCGGCTGGCCTCCGTATGACGCCTCACCAGGCCTACCAGCGCGAAGCTGACCGCGCCGCCTTCGGCGCGCCAGCTCCGGCTGGCCCAATCCGGGCTGGTGCGGTCAGGCAACGCGGTGCCATCATTGCCGACACACTTGGAGTCGATCGCCCGATCTACGCCACACCGCTCGAGAACCTGCGTGCCGCCCAGGCGGCCGTAGACGAGCTGGACGGCTTGGAAGCCGAAGAACTCCCCCACATGACGCGGCGTATACAGCAACTGATTGACGCGGCCGCTCGGTGGCACGAAGCCGATGCCTGCGCGGGAAGCCCCCCCCCCCACCCCCCCCGCGCGCCGCGATCACGGTGCGACTTCTCGATCACCGACTACGAGCAACACCCGCGCGCGGCGCGAGAAAGAGCCGGCTTCCAGCCGAAGCCGGACCCGAATCTCCATCGAACGAGACGCGGACGGCCGCCCCCGAGCCATGGAATGGCGGGGCACCCCGCCTCCGCCTCGAGCTCGTGGAGAGAGATACCCCACCCCCCCTCCAGTGGCGCACCCGACTCTCAGCGGCCGGCTTGGTCGCCGCAAAGGAGTCGGTGAAAATGACGCCCGCCACCGGATTGACCGCCTGGCTAGATCCCTGGTGCTAGAAGAAGAAGACGATGTCGGCCCGCCCTGCTTTGGACCCCGCATCCGCGACGAGCCCTTCCCCAAAGGGTTCTCGCTCCCAAGAGACACGCCCAAGTACAACGGCTCGGTGAAGCCGGAAGACTGGCTGACCGACTACTCCACAGCCGTCAGCATCGCCAACGGCAATCGGCGCGTTGCCGTGAAGTACGTGCCCCTCATGCTGCAAGGCATGGCACGGACTTGGCTTAACAGCCTCAAGCCTCTCAGCATCAACAGCTGGGTAGATTTTACTGAAGCCTTTGTTCGCAACTTCACCAGCACCTACAAGCGGGCTCCCAAGCCCAGACAGCTCTCCCTGTGCGTACAGGGCCCAGCCGAGTCCACTCGCGATTACCTCACGCGCTGGGCCGAGCTCCGCAACTCTTGCGAAGGGGTGCACGAGGTGCAAGCCATCGAATACTTCACTGCCGGGTGCCGAGAGGGCACCCTCCTCAAGCACAAGCTCCTTTGCGACAAGCCGGCTACCCTCGACGAGCTCCTGAACATCGCCGACAAGTACGCCACCGCCGACTCTTCGATGAAGACCGAGCTCCGGGTGGACGCGTCCGGGAAAGTGCTTAATCCGGCGCCCCAAACGCCGGCGGGAGATTCCGGCCGACGCCAACACCAGAACGACCAGAAGCGCAAAGGCCCTGCGCCGCCTCCCGCTAGCCGGCAGGTGGCCACGGTCGAAGACGCGCCGCCTGAGGGGCGGCCCGCGCCCAAGAAGCCCAAGGGCGGCCGGCCGGCTTGGCAGCCGGCCTTCTCCTACGAACAAACCCTTGACGCCCCGTGAAAATTCCATAGTGGCGCGAAGCCGTCCAACCATACGACCCGAAAGTGTAACTGGCTCGCCCGAATCTCCAAGGGCGAAGGGCTCACGCCGACTCTGCCTGCCGGCCCGCCGCCTCCGGCTCCGTCGCCCAAGGCCGCTCGGCCCGCGATCGACGCTGTGCAGGACGAGTTCCCTGACGAGCAAGCATCTTACGTTGTCTTCACGAGCCAGCCCGAAGACCGGCGCAGCAAGCGCCGAGAACAACAAGAAGTCAATATGGCCGCCGCCAACCCATCCGGCCACATGCATTGGTCGGAGAAATCCATCAGCTGGAGCCGGGCCGACCACCCAGAGGTGATGCCGTCCCCCGGCTCCTACGCTTTGGTCCTGGAGGCCACCCTCGCGACAGACACGCGTGCCGCCCGCTTCTCCCGTGTGCTGATCGACGGTGGAAGCAGCATCAACATCCTGTACCGCGACACCCTGGAGAAGTTGGGTGTCAAGGCGAAGGAGCTCGTGCCGACTCGGACGGTGTTTCACGGCATTGTACGCGGTTTGTCCTGCGCCCCCATTGGCAAGATCAAGATCGACGTACTCTTTGGGGGCAAGGATCATTTCCGTCGGGAAGCGATCTAGTTCGAGGTGGTGGGCCTCGAGAGCCCTTACCACGCCTTGCTTGGCCGACCTGCCTTGGCCAAGTTCATGGCGGTCCCCCACTACGCATACCTCAAGATGAAGATACCAAGTTCCAAGGGCATCGTCACCGTCACCGGCGACTACAAGAAGTCCGCCGACTGCACCGCGGCCAGCAGCCGGCTGGCCGAATCCCTCGTGATTGCCGAAGAAAAGAAGACGCTGGACAGGGTCGTGGCCTTGGCCAGCAAGCAGCTGAACCCGCCCGTCGACTCCAAGGAGTATGATGCCCAAGGATCTTTCCAGCCGTCCAAGGAGACCAAGAAGATACAGCTCGACCCCGTGCACCCCGAGAGGTTTGCCATCATTGGGGCGAGCCTAAACAGCAAATAGGAAGGCGAGCTCGTCGATTTCCTCCGTGAGAATCGAGATATCTTTGCATGGTCCCCCAAGGACATGCCAGGTGTTCCGAAGGATTTCGCCGAGCACAAATTACATGTGCGGGAGGACGCAAAACCAGTCAAGCAGCCTCTCCGCCGACTGTCAGAAGAGAAGAGAAGAATCATAGGGGAGGAGATAGCCCGGCTTCTTGCAGCCGGCTTCATCATGGAAGTTTTCTTCCCCGAGTGGCTCGCGAACCCGGTTCTCGTGCTGAAAAAGAATAACAAGTGGCGCATGTGTATAGATTACACAAGCCTCAACAAAGCCTGCCCCAAAGATCCCTTCGCCCTACCCAGAGTTGACCAAGTGATAGACTCCACAGCCGGATGCGAGCTGTTGAGCTTTTTGGATGCTTATTCAGGATACCACCAGATAAAACTGAACCCGGATGACCGACTGAAGACCGCCTTCATCACACCGTTTGGAGCCTTCTGCTACCTGACCATGACGTTCGGCTTAAGGAATGCTGGCGCCACTTTTCAGCGTTGCATGCAGAAGTGCCTCCTCACGCAGCTCGGCAAAAATGCCCACGTCTACGTGGATGATATCGTGGTGAAGACGGAGAAGCACGGCACCCTGCTGGAAGACCTGAAAGAGACATTCGAGAACCTGCGTCGGTTCCGAATCAAGCTCAACCCTGAGAAATGCGTGTTCGGAGTGCCAGCCGGCCAGCTCCTAGGCTTTCTGGTCTCCGAACGCGGCATCGAGTGCAACCCAGTGAAGATCAAGGCCATTGAGAGGATGGCGGTCCCAACCAAGCTTCGAGAGATCCAGAGGTTCACCGGGTGCCTGGCCTCTTTGAACCGCTTCATCAGCCGGCTTGGAGAGAAAGCTCTCCCTCTCTACCGCCTCATGAAGAAGAGCACACACTTCGAGTGGAATGACCAGGCCGACCAAGCTTTCCACGAGCTGAAAAAAATGCTGGCCACGCCGCCTGTCTTAGCGGCGCCGACTGAGAAAGAGCCCATGCTCCTTTATATTGCCGCCACTAGCCGGGTGGTCAGCACCGTCATTGTAGTCCAACGCCCCGAAGAAGGCCGAGCCCAGCCGGTCCAGAGGCCAGTTTATTACCTGAGCGAGGTGCTGTCCGCCTCAAAGCAGAACTACCCGCACTGCCAGAAGATGTGCTACGGCGTGTACTTCACCGCCAAGAAGCTGAAGCCGTACTTTCAAGAACATCCCATCACGGTCGTATGCACTGCCCCACTGGCCGAGATCATAGGCAGCCGGGATGCGTCCGGCCGGGTGGCTAAGTGGGCTATCGAGCTGGCCCCTTACACGATCTTCTACCAACCCCGCACCGCCATCAAGTCACAAGCACTGGCCGACTTGCTCGTCGACTGGGCCGAGACCCAGTACTTAACGCCAGCTCCCGCCTCCACCCATTCGCGCATGCACTTTGACGGATCCAAGATGCGCACCGGCTTGGGAGCCGGCGTCGTCCTTACCTCTCTTAAGGGAGACAAGCTCAGATACACGCTGCAGATCCACTTCGCCGCCTCCAACAATGTAGCCGAGTACGAAGCGCTCATACACGGGCTCCGGCTTGCCAAGGAACTCGGCATCCGCCGAATCCTGTGCTATGGCGACTCGCATTTGGTGGTTCAGCAATCATCTGGCGACTGGGACGCCAAGGACGCAAACATGGCAAGCTACCGCTTCCTAGTGCAGCAAATCAGTGGGTACTTTGATGGATGCGAATTCCTCCATGTACCGCGAGCCGACAACGAGCCAGCAGATGCCCTGGCCCGAATAGGCTCCATGCGGCAAGCAATACCAACCGGCGTCGCCCTACAACGCCTCCTCAAGCCGTCCATCAAGCCGTCTCCGGAATCCGACTCTATCTTCGTGCCGCCTAACCCTGATGGGGCCGGATCCGGCTCGAAGAATCAAGCAATCGGCCCGGGGACTTCTATACTCGGCTCGGGGACCGCAGTAGTCGGCTCAGGGACTGCCGCACCCGGCTCGGGGACTGCGGTAGCCGGCCCGGGGACTTCTTCAGCACAACAAGCGGCGGCCGACTCCAGCACTTCATTACCCAGCCCGCCCACCCTGGTGGCCGTAGCCACATTGGCGGCAGGGGAAGTTGCAGCTACATCATGGGCTCAAACCATCCTCAACTTCTTGGTGAACCAAGATCTGCCGGCTGACGAAACAGAAGCGAGACAAGTCCAACGTCGAGCCGGAGCATACACAATCGTCAACAGAGAACTTGTCAAGCGCAGTGTCACCGGAGTCTTACAGCGATGCGTCGAGCAGGAGAAAGGCATTGCAATCCTCAAAGATATACACCAAGGAGAGTGCGGCCACCACGCCGCATCAAGATCACTTGTCGCCAAAGCCTTCCGCCACGGTTTCTTCTGGCCGACCGCTTTGGACGATGCCAAAGAGCTAGTCAAACACTGCAAAGGCTGCCAGCTTTTCAGCTCCAAGAAACACATGCCGGCTTCGGCACTCAAGACCATTCCCCTCACCTGGCCCTTTGCCGTCTGGGGACTGGATATGGTGGGCCCATTCAAGACGGCGCGCGGCGGCATGACGCATTTGCTCGTCGCCGTGGAGAAATTCACCAAGTGGATCGAGGCGAAGCCGATCAAGAAGCTGAATGGGCCGACTGCGGTGACTTTCATTGTAGACATAACAACCCGGTACGGCGTACCGCACAGCATCATCACCGACAACAGCACGAATTTGGCCAAAGGTGCCTTGGCACGGTTCTGTGCTGCACAAGGTATCCGGCTGGACCTTGTGTCCGTCGCCCACCCGCAATCAAACGGCCAAGTAGAGCGAGCAAACGGCCTCATCCTGTCCGGCATCAAGCCCCGACTGGTCGTACCTCTGGAGCGTTCAGCCGGCTGTTGGCTCGACAAGCTGCCGGCTGTCCTATGGAGTCTGCGTACTACCCCAAACAGATCAACCGGCTTCACTCCTTTCTTCCTTGTATATGGTGCTGAGGCAGTCATCCCAACAGACATCGAGTTCGACTCGCCTCGGGTAACCATGTACACAGAGGTGGAGGCCAAAGAAGCACGAGAAGACGGCGTTGACCTGCTGGAAGAAGGCCGGCTGTTAGCCCTCAGCCGGTCTACCATCTACCAGCAGGGTTTGCGCCGCTACCACAGCCGAAAGGTCAGGCCAAGATCCTTCCAGGAGGGCGACCTTGTGCTCCGGCTGATCTAGCGAACAACCGGCCAGCACAAGCTCGCAGCCCCCTTGGAAGGCCCCTTCGTCGCCAGCAGAGCTCTAGGAAACGATTCCTACTACCTCATCGACGCGCAGAAGCCGAAGGCACGCAAGAGAGACGACTCCGGCAAGGAGTCAGAATGACCATGGAATGCCAATCTTCTTCGGAAATTTTACAGTTAAAATGCAGTATGTATCACGTCCACTTTTGTATTAAGTACGAAATAATAGGCTCCCCGAGGAGGACTCGGGGACTGCCATCTTTTATTTTATGAATGAAAGTTATCATGCGTATGATATCGCCTGTTCATTTATTTTGTCCGGCACCGGGTTCGACGAGTCGGCCCGGGGACTAGCCGACTGGAGTTATATTAGGAGTCCTACCCGCGGTCAAACACGTAATGTGCCGACACACAGGCTTGGCTCTTGCCAAAATCGCAGTTCGAAGAACCGACTGCCCGGCTGGCAAGAGTCATAAGCCGGAAAGGGTGCGCACACAAAAAACGGCTAGGGACTAACGGGCTTATATAACAAAAGCCGGCTTGCCGCCTCCCGCCGATCGACTACCAGAGTAGCCGGCCAGCCAGCTTGCATTCAGTCTGCTTCAAATCCAAGAAAGCTCGAGTACTTGCCTTCCCAAGGAGGGAAGGCGGCAAAGTAAAAAGCCTAAGGACAAAAAGTGCACTCGAATGGAAACCAAAACATGCATACAATAATATTTACACAAAAGACCTCTAGAGAGGTCAGCATCCAACATTGTTCGATACACCCCCAGTGGGTGGAATTGTGGAAACTTAAAAGTTGTTCGAAAAAGCAAAAGCAGGAACAACAGGTATGGCAGATCAAGCCGGCGGGGCCGCTGACGAGCCAGGCTAGGCGTTGGAGACGGTCGCGCCGGCTGAAGGAACGGCCGGCTGGCCAACTTCGGCCTGATCACCGCCTCCGGCAGAGGGCGCGCTCCCGCGCGGCTCGTTGCTGGAGGCACGGTCGGCTTGAGGGCGGTCGGTCGTCCCACCGGCCGGCTCGGCGTCTCCGCCGTCTTCTTCCTCGTCATCCTCGCCCTCGTCGCTGGAGGCAATCTCCTCGGCCGAGTCCTCGCCTTCCGCCGGGTTCAGCCCAAACCACTCCTCCGGCTGGGCGATGCCGTCGTCATTGAGTTCCGGCGCGAAGACGCTGGTGTTGGTGCACTCGTCGATCGTCGAGGCGCACTGGGCAATCGCCGGCCGTACCTCCTCCAGCTCCGCGTCGGCCTCCAGCCGCCAAGTCCGCAGCTAGTCTAGGCTTAACCCCGGGTACCATGCGCGGACGAACTCCAACGCACGCCCGGCTCCAAGACGGGCCGCCGACGCCTTCCAAGCCTCGAAGCGTCCGACTGCGACTTCTAGCCAGTCGGCGGTCCGACTTGGGTGCGGGGAATCATCTGGCCGGGCCAGAGCGCGGCCAGCACCTGCGCCCCGGCATGTTGGAGCCGGCGGAGCATCCGATGGGCCGGCTGCAGTGGCGCTTGGACGGCAATGAGCTGCTCCGACAGCGTTCAATTTGCATCCGGCGCAATGACAACTCCAGCCTGATGGCGCGCCTTGCGATGGGCCTCGATGGCTTGGGTGGCGACGATGGAGTGGCCGGGAAAGTAATCTGCGCAAAGTAACAAGCACAAGTGAGAATAAAGCCCCAGGCGGCCGGCAGACGGAGGAAGGGCAAGAAAGGCGGCTTACCATCGATCAGATCTTCGATTCGGCCGAAACCTTCCTCCAGCGCCTGGCGCGTCTCAGCCCAGCTCGCCGCCTTGATCTCGAACTCCGCCTTCAGGGCAGCCTCGCTGTCCTGCGCCTTCTACAGGGCCACCTTATGGCTCTCTTCCTGGTCGGCTAGTTTCTTGGCCAGGCGGTCGCGCTCCTGTACCAAGTCGGCATACTCGGCGTCCCTGGCACGAAGAGCGGTCTGCGCCTCGCCGAGCTCCCTCCGCAAGTCGGCATTGGCCCCTGCACGAGCAAGAGACAAAGAGAAAAAAGTCAATAAGGGAAAGGTCATCAAGAAAGATCCGACCCGACTGCGCTGCAGTTGGCCCGGATCTCGGGGACTACACCCAGTGGGTGCGCTGTCGCACCCCCACGAGAGATAGATTAGAGCAATATACTTACGTCGGCTGCTGGCCAGGCCTTCGGTCCTCCGGCTCAGCTCCCGGGCCTGGGAGTTGAAGGCAGCAGCACGAGAGTTGTGATAATCCTAAAGACCAGACAGAAAACAGAGTTAAGATAGCTGTCGAGAAAGATCCGACCCGACTGCGCTGTAGTCGGCCCGGATCTCGGGGACTACACCCAGTGGGTGCGCTAGCGCGCCCCCACGGAAAAAATCAGAGGATCAGAGCGGTCGACAAGTAAAAAACTTACTTGGATTGCAGACCGCGTCGATAGAAACTCCTGAGTAAATTGCTGCAGGAGGGCGTCCTGAGCCTGCAGCCGGCTCCGAACCCCTTGAGCCGCCACGTTCAGCTCGCCACTTCCTCCGCTGGGAGTCCACCCGGACGTGGCGGAACTGGCCGCCTCCAAGGCCTCTGCCGTCTGGTTGGCACCCGTGGCTTGGCGCGTGTCCGGCGGGGCCGTGCTCCCTCCGGCGCGCTGGCTCGCCGCCAGCTGAATTTCAAGACCGGCTCCGGCTTCGGGTGAGCCCTGGGCCGGCTCCTCCGGCACCGCCCATGACTGGACGCCTTCACCCACTCCGGCTGGCGCTGCCGGCGGCGTCCTCTCCGCGAAGTCCTCAAAGAGCTCATCCCTCTGCGCCGGCGGCTGATCGGTGGTGATCTCCTCCGCCGTGGGCAGCGGGATGTCCGGGTCCACAGTGCGGAGGGGGATGGCGAGCAGCGGAGGCCGGCTACGCATGCCCTCCGCCTCCGTCTCCGCGGTCGCCCGCTCCAATGGAGTCTCGGCTGCCGCATCCGCTCGCTCCATCACCTCCCGGGCGGCCTCCCGCTCCGCCGCCTCCCTCTCTTCTCGCGCCTCGCGGGCGTTCCGCTCCGTGGCATCCGCAAGATCGGCGCGGGGGTCCACACGGCGGGGCCTTGAAGATCCAGCACCCGGCCCAACCACAGAGCCGCCTGGGCCTCGCTCAAGGGAAAGCGGCGCCCTGCTCAGAAGTCGGAGAAGGGTCAGAACAAAAGAAGACAACAAAAAAACAAGCACGCAAGCGGCCAAGGGCTTACGATGAAACCGCTGGAGGTTGCTTCACCACCTTCCGGAAACGGGCCGCCTTCGCCGCCGCCTCGTCTCGCTTCGTTGCCACGGCGGAGGCCCTCGTTTTTTTCGGCCGGCTACCGAAGAGAGGAAGCGCGGCCCGGCGCTTCGACGTTCCACCACCGGCAGCCGGCGCGGCGGACGAGCCCGCGCTGTGGAAATCGGTTGCCGGCTGGCGGCGCGGGATTTCTTTGGCGGCGTCGTCCGGCCAGTCGTTAAAACTGGCCGAGAGCCCCGTGCCTCCGGGCTCGGCAACGTCCCCCGTGGCGGCGTCCTCCCTCGGCAACTTCCCAATCAATATTGTCTGCCGTACGGTCCGGGGCATACCGGCGTTCAACTCCTGCCGCCCCGGCTGGCGGCGGGAGAAGAGGGTTATGATAAAAAGAAACCGCCTGGTCAGAAGCCGGCCGGCATAAAGCCGGCTGATGACAGAAAGAAGGACTTACCACGGGCGGTGGATGGGCGCGGGAGTACGGCGCCTTGCCGTATTGCCAGTCGTCAGCGAGCTTGAGGTTGGCGATGTAGTTCACCATGAGCGCCACCTCGGCATGGGGCATGTCCCATGTGCTTAGCCGGCAAGGGTCGAAGCGGCCGCTCATCTGGCATAGCATGTGGGGCCGGCTCTGAAGGGGAAGGATCCGTCGCTCGACGAAGGCGGCCACCAAGTCAGCCCCGCGCAGGCCTTCCGATTGGATCATCACCCGAAGCCGGGCGATGGCGGTGTTCCTAGCCGGAGATAAGGACTTGGATCTGAAGCCCCAAGACGGCTGCCTCCCAGCCGGCGGGCTGGCTACGTAAGCCGGCAGATTAACGTAGTCTCCTTGCAAGGCGATGTTCTTGACGTAGAAGTATGATTTTTGCCAAAGCTTCACCGATTGGATTAAGGGGATGTACGGGAAGGGGTTGTTCTCGCCTGACCTTTTCATCGCGATGAAGGCTCCGCAGGGGGCCGGCACACCGGCAGAGACGGTGCCGAGTTTGTTCTGGAAGAGCACCGCCCAAAGCTCCAGCGTGGGCAGCACTCCCGAGAAGCCTTCGCAGAGGGACACGAAGGCCGACAGCAGCATCACCGTGTTGGGCGTGAGGTGATGCGGCTGGAGACGGTAGAAGTCGAGGAAGGAACGCGTGAATCCGCTCGCCGAGAAGCCGAAGCCACGCAGGAAATGCGTGCGGAAGATGACGCGCTCGCCTTCCTCCGGCGCAGGCGAGATTTCCGCCTCCGGCGCCAGACGAGCCTGCACGAGGTTGGCAGCGGGCAGGCGCCGGGTCCGGCGGAGAAAATCTATGTGATCTTCATGGACGTTGGAGCCGTCCCACGAGCTCGACAGCGCCATGGACATGATGGCGTGGGCAGGCTGCGACGGGAGGTTGCGACGGGCGCGGAGGAAGAAGAAAGGAAAGGAGGAAAGGAGAACAAGGAGGGACGGGGAGCGGGGGAGCGAGCAAGCCTTTGTCTCTCCCCCTCCCCCTCCTACTTGTAGGCTCGTGCGCCGGAGCTGAGGAGGCGCGGCGTGGGGGATCGTGGGGATCGATCGTGCCCACTTCCCCCACGCCCCGCGTTTATTGCGCACTAAAGACACGAAGAAACGGCCGCGGGGAGGCGAGCAGTCCCCTCGGGCCATAGAAGATCTGCGCCCGGGCCGAGGCCGAGGAGAGGCGGGCCCGGGCCTGCGGCGACGTCCCGCCGCGCGCGTGCGACGGCGGGACTTCTCCGCCACGTGGCCCGTTGTGGGGCCCGCGGGTCAACCATGGTCGTAATGATAAACAAATAAGTTCTCCGAAGTCGGCCTACGACGGCAAGGTCGGCTCCTCAGGGTATGAGGCTGGCCAAGCTTCTCGTCCCTCTGTCCGCCGCGAAGCTCGCCCAGCTTCGGGGACTACTGTCAGAGTAAATAGCCATGGGTAGCCTAGCCGGCTTCCCCTGGCCCATCAGAAAAAATTACGAGCCCGTCCGGCTCTCAAGAAGACTCAAGACCTAAGGCCGCCTCCCCCCTTTGCCAGCTATCTTCTAGGCCGGCTTCGGGGGCGGCCCACCTTTTACCCTCATGAAGAAAGTCGTGGGAGGGCCGACTACGAGAAGCCGGCTGCAACAAGGCCGACTCCAAGAGGCCGGCTCCCATAAAGTGGTCAAGGCCGTACCCGCAGAGTACGCGTCCACCCCGCGATGATGAAGCAGGGCGTGGCTACAGTGGAGTCTGCCACCCCCAAAACCCGGAGCACGCCTGGTACAGTGCGCCGTACGGGTGGCCTCGACCCGTCCGGCGCAGCACTGTTGCCACGGCAGCCCCGACGCCGTCCACGACGGGCCACCAGCGTGGCCCCCGAGGCGGCAGGCCCCTTCGGGCAGAGAGATACCAAAGGCGGCCGCACCTCCTCCTAAGTCGGCCTAATGAGGGGCCGGCTCCCCGTAGCCGGCTCGCCATCATCCTCGAAGGAGACGCCCATCAAAGAGACAAGATACGGCGAGGCTAAAGTAATCGCCCGCCAGCGCGGCGGTACTGTAGCCACACTTACCCCGACCAAGCCCGCGTCAACAGCAAAGAGCAACAGTAACCAGCCACCGACCAGGCCCTGGCCAGTGGCGCCTGCCTGTCGACCAAGGGGCCGGCAGCCGGTGGGACCCAACAGTCGGCGGGCCCCAGCAGCCGGCGCGGAAGCCGGTGAGCACGGTCACAGACAGCTGGGCCCCGCACCTAGCTGGATTACCTTTGTACCCCCGGTGGGTAGGCCTATATAAACCCCCCAGTGCGCCCATGCAAGGGGGACGCTCAAGTTAGACCTAGACACCATACAAGGAGAGGAAGCACGCTAGCTGAGCCCTTCTTCTTCCTTCCACCCAAACCAGCTCGAGGAGCATTGTGTAGTTTCTTGTTCGTTTAGTAACCATGCGGAGACCCCGCAGAGCAGCAGTAGGGGTGTTATCTCCCCGGAGAGCCCTGAAGTTGGGTAAGATTCACCGGGGTGCATGTCTTCGCCTTATCCCGTTTCCAGGCACCGGCGATGTTTTATTGGCTCCCACAATGATAAGCCACCCGTTGGCATATGTCGCACCAACCACCCGACACCCCCAGCCTCCTCGTCCTGGTGGTGGTCCTCGTTTCTCCTTGGCTGCGGCGGCAGCGGTGGGAGGCCTGCGTTGCCTTGCGGGCGATCCTCGCGAGGCTGATCCCTCCAGCCTCCCTCGCGAGGCGGGTCTTGCTAGCGATCCTCGCGAGGTTGGTCGCGCCACCCCTGGCGCGGGCCACGGTCTTCCCAGCGTCCTGCGTTCCTTCCTCCTCCTCGACCGTAGGCCCGGTCACCGCGGTCAGGACGACGGCTGATCCTTCCTTCTCGCACGGCCCGGAGCTCTTGGCATTCGTTGGTGTTGTGGGTGTGGAGGTCGTGGTACATGCAGTACCGGCTGCCCTTTGGAGGTTCGGGCTGATCTCTGCCTCGCTTGGTGTCTGGTTCTGCCGCGAGCACGGCAGCCCCCTTGCGCTTCACTTCCTTGGCCTTGAACTTCTTGTCTTCTAGGTCTGCGGCTGGCAGCTCGAGGAGGGAGAGACGCCCTTCCTCAGCCCTGGCGCACTTGTTCGCCAAGTTGAACAGCTCCAAGGAAGTGCATAGGTCTTCATGCATCGCCAGCTCCTCCTTCATCTTGACGTCGTGCATGCCGTCGGAGAAGGCTGAGATGATGGCCTCTTCAGTCACCTTGGAAATCTAGAGGCGTGCGTTGTTGAAGCCCTGGATGTACTTCTGCAGGGTCTCCTCGGGTTGTTGCTCGATGCGGCGCATGTCGCTCACGGCGGGTGGCCGGTCGCGAGTACCTTGGAAGTTGGCGATGAAGCAGGTGCGCATCTCTTCCCAGGAGGAGATTGTGCCTAGAGCCAGGTTCAGGAGCCAGGTGCGGGCTCCGTCCTTGAGCTCCATGGGAAACCAGTTCGCCATGACCTTCTCGCCTCCGATGGCAGCTTCGATGCCTAGCTCGTAGAGCTAGAGGAACTCCGCAGGGTCGGCCATGCCGTCGTAGCGAGGAGGCGGGTCCGGCTTGAACTTGCCTGGCCACGCGACGCTGCATAGTTCGGTGGTGAAGGAGCGGCAGCCTGCTGTGGCCACGGGAGGCCATTGGTGATGGAGACCCTGGTCTTGCATGTCCCCACGCGCTGGAGCAGGAGGATGGTCGCGACGTGCTGGAGTAGGGAGCGCCCGGGCAGCTTCTGGCGGGCGAGCGACTTCTTGGCAGCTCTGTTCTTGCCGCGCTGGCACCTGATGGAGCGGGTTCCGCCCAGGGGCCACACGCCTTGGAGCCACGGCGTCTTCTTGAGGAGGAGGCGGTCGGGGCACCGCCGGAGCCTCGTCGCCCGCACAGGGCGGGGTGCGGTGCAGCGGAACGGACAGCGCGGAAGAGCCCCCTGCGGCGCGGACGAGCTCGGCAACGCGATCGAGCCATTCTTCGTAGACGTCGTCGACGGGACGGTAGCGTAGGAGCTCGTTTGCCGCAATGAGTGCAGCCCGAGCGTCCATGGGTGTGTGGAGCGCGCGGGAAGAAGAACCAGCCGGGGCGAGCGAGGGAGTTGCGGTGCAGCCGTCTTGCCGCATAGACGGATGCTGAGACGATGCTTGCTGCTCGTCCCCCACCGGGCCGGTGGCCGCGTTGACAGCAAGTGATGAAGAACGACGAGGACGCCCGCCGACAGGGGCTGTCTGGGCGACGTGGGAAGCGAGGCCGGCCCGGCGCTCCGCGTGGGCCCGTCGAGCGTCAGACATGAGCGTGATGGTCGGAGGAGAATGGGGTGGTGTGAGACGAATTCCGGCGCACCCCTACCTGGCGCGCCAAATGTCGGATTTCGGGTTCCGGTAGACCCTTGAGGTTCGAACACTGGGTTGCGTGCGGAGATTTCACCTCCTACCAACCTGCACCCCTCCGCCATGCTAGGATCAAAACTATGGGAAGAACAACACAAGAGACACGGAGTTTATACTGGTTCGGGCCACCGTTGTGGTGTAATACCCTACTCCAGTGTGTGGTTTGTGGATTGCCTCTTGGGCTGATGATGATGAACAATACAAAGAAGAACAGCTTCGCGAGGGTCTGTTCTTGGCTGAGGCGATGAACTGCTGGGAGGAGTTCAGTCACCTTTCTCTCTCTCTCTCTCTGCATCCAACCTCTCTACCCCAAGAGACCCTTCGACCCACCAGCTATGTGGGTGGCTGGTCCTATTAATAGAGGCCCTGGTCCTCTTCCCAAATATCGAGCAGGAAGGGAGCCAACAATGGCAGGTTAATTTGAAGGGGGACAACAAGTATCAGCTAACCTGACAAAAGTAGTCTTTGCCTGGGTAAAGCTCGGGTGATGACGCCGTCTTGGTCTCCACGGTGACCTCTGTCTCGTAGTCCTCCTGGTCTTGGTATCATTGCACCGAAATGGCAACCTTTGCCTGATGCCTCGGTACTCCACCGCTGCTCTTGCCCCCTTTGCACCAAAGAGGAAAGGAGGATGCTGCGCGGGCTGGCGCCCGCCTAGCGCCTTGAGTCGTCATGGCTTGCGTCACGGGCACCTCGCGAGGTACCCCGCCTTGATCTCTCCGCCTCCTCGCGAGCCAGCCTGACGAGGCTTGGCCCCTCGCGAGGGTCTTGAGTTTGTGTTGGTGAAGATGGGCCGTGCTGGGCCCCCTTTTTGAGCCATGCCACAGGCCGCAGGCAGGTAAGTCTGGGGACCCCCGTTCCCAGAACGCCAACAGAATACATCGCAGTGGATCGGTATGTGTCTTAAGCTTCGTCTTGTCCTTGTTTGTACTCGTCGTTTCCTGATACTCGCCCTTGGTTGACCATGCCGACATCTTCGGCGAAAAGGAGGAAGGAAGATGCAGCGGCCGTGCCTCCTGCGGGGAAAGGATGCAACAGCGCCCGCATCTCCCCGGCCCGGTCGTCCTCGCGAGGCCAAGAGGAGCATCGCCGCGTGGAATCAGCCCCCATGGACCCACTGGCTCCGAAGGTGCCGGTACTTGGCGCGGCTGACGAGGTCCCACCTGCTCCGGAACCCGCGGTCTCCCAAGCCCTAGTGACGATGTTGCTTCCTCCCACTGTTGCACCTCCACTCCCTGGTTCTTCTGCTCCTGCTGCCATCTTGGAGCACGCCCTTTCGGAGATGACCCAGCTACAGGCGGATCTCCTCAGCGCGGACCCGCGCCTGTTGGCCGGGCGTCTGGAGTTGGTGTCTGGCTGGCTTCACTCCGACCTGGCAGTTCACGCGGCGCTAGGCCAGGCTGCTGCGGATTCCAAGAAGGAGAAGCAGGGAGCCGCCAGTGCTGCAGCCGATGATGAGGTGGCGCTAAAAGACGCCAAGGCCGCCCGTGACCACTGCCAAGTGCTGGAGGGCGAGCTGCAGAGCCTGCGCGACAAGCACGCCGAAGAGGTGCGCTGCCGCCAAGCGAAGGAGGAGGTGATGAAGGCCCGGGAGGAAGCCGTCAAGAACCGAGATGCTGAGTTGGCGGAGCTAGGGAAGAAGCAGGCCACCGAGCGCAACCGGTTGGAAGAGTTGGAGCGGAAGATGGGGACGAGGGAGGCCGATCTTGACGCCAAGGCGCGAGTCCTGGCCAAAGACCGCGTGGCCTTTGCCGATCTCGAGAAGAGATCTCGCAAGGCGCTGAAGACGCTCGACGAGCACGGCCTGGAGAAGCCTCTGTACACCGATGAGGAAGGCCCCGCCCACCTTCTTCCTCTCGTGGTGAAGGCGCTTGAGTACGTCGTTGATGGTCTCGGCCCCATGGCGGAGGCAGAAGTTCGTGTCCTGTCTTCAGCCACGCTGACTCGCGTCTTTAGCCACCCGCACCTTCGCGACCCCAACGTTTGTCTTGACGAGCTGCTGGAGCCCGTAGCTGAAGATCAATACGAGGCGGCTGCCGCGGCCGTACAGGATCAGGTGGGGGCCTTGATGAGGAGGTTCCGCGGCTTTGTCTCCGCTCCTCTGTCCGGCATCATCGACCTTGCAGATGGTGGTGAAGGTGAAGAAAAATTTGCTCATGGGGGGGGGGGGGGGGGCGCCTTCCGCGGGCGACGTCGATGTCTAGAGGTGACCTGCAGCCATTCTTCCCGCTCCGTTCTTGCGATATTTATCAGGCCTCGTGGAGGCGTTTAGACTTTTCATTTGGTATTGTGAGGACAATATGCTTGTAATATTTGCTTCGAGATTTTGCGATCTCCTTCCTATTTGCTTTGCGTTCTGCGTCGGCAGAGCCCGGCCCTGTGCATACCTCAGCCGCCATTAGGCCGACCGGAGACCAGGACGGACCAAGGAGTGAGGGGCTACGTGACCAGTTAGGCTCCTGAGTCGCGATGCTCAGGAGTTCCCCTTGACGCGCAAACAGCATATAGGGAGAGCTCGTGGGGATAGATTAATGTTCCACGTCGGCAGAGCCCGGCCCCGCGCATACGTCAACCGCCATTGGGCCGACCGGAGACCAGGACAGACCAAGGAGTGAGGGGCTACGTGACCATTTAGGCTCCTGGTTGGGTGGCGTGCGCTTTAGCGTGACCCAAGCGCAGCCCCCGTGCCCAGCCCCCATGCACGGCTCTCTCGAGGGGAGGCGTTGCGGTAAGGCTGGGCGCTGAACTCTGGGCTCCCTGCGGTTGGCACGATCGTGGGGTCACCCTCAGTTGTTTATCTCCAGCGCGGAGCATAGTGCTTCCGCTTGTGCACAGGCATAGCCACTCCTCGGTAGTGTCGACAGCCAGCACGTAGCATGGTGCTTCCACTTGGGCGTGGGATGGGTGCTCCCTTCGTGAGGAGCCCCCGAGGCGTGTACGGCCCCGCCCTGACACGTGGCTTGCACGACAGGGCTGCGAGGTGTATCTGGGCACTCGTGAGACAGCGCGGGACTCACGAGGCCATACCTCAAGGCGGGTTGCGCCTGGTCTTGAGTCTTGGTGACTGTATGTTCCTACAAGGCGGTTAGATGCAAGAACTCTACGTCCTCAGGTCCCGGCCCTCGAGCGAGCTCAGCCGCGGCTGGTATGCCAGGTCGCGATACCGTGGTTAAGGCCAGGAGCTGAGTGCTGGAGAGCCAGTAAGAGCTCCTAAGTCGCGATGCTCAGGAGCCCCCCTTTTAATGTGCAAGCGAATTTCATAGGATGAACAGACCCGTGTCGAGCGGCAATCGAGCGGGCAATAGCCCTTGGCAGGTTAAGCATGGAGAGTAGATCAACTTGGATAAATGCAGGAAGATACATGCCACTGGGTCCGGCCCGAGCGGCTTGGGGATGATGCAGCCGAGGGGCGCCCCCAGCAAGGTAAGCTAAAACGTAAGAAAAAGGGATACATGCCACAGGGACGGACCCATGTGGCCTGGGAATAATGCAGCCCTAGGAGCGCTCCTAGCTTAAACGAGCTTGGAAGATGTCACCTAGTTTTGTAGACGAAGTAGAGTTGGTGCAGATGAAGGTGCGCGTTGAAGGAGTGACTCCTCATGAGCCACCGGGATCCTGAGCCTCGGGAGGCTCTGGGGGTTCAGGAGGTTCCCTGAAGACCGTCTCCATTTCCTCGAGGACGGTGTGGAACCTGGCCTCCTGAGCCGCCAGGACACGCCGCATGTTGCGCTGATAGACCGACGCCACGCTCGGCAAGCCGAAGGGCATGCGAACGTAGCTGTGTGGTGGGCCCTTGTAGCGGCCCACACGCGATGGCCAGAAGCGCTCCTGATATGCGGCCCTGTTGAGTCCTGGGACGTCGACGCAGACACGCAGCCCGGCATCCTTGCCTGGATGGGGAGCTGCGCCTTGTGAGTGGCTGATGCCGCGCATGGCTCTTGCTTCTTGCAGTTCCTGGGTGGTCTTGGTGATAAACTCCTGGGTGGTGGGCACTCCTTGCCCTGTGCTCTCCTGAGGAACATGTGCCGCGAGGCACGCTTCCAAGTTGTGCCCAAGCGCCTCCCTCGTGAGGTTGGCAAGGTCTGAGGCCCTCCAAAAGAGAGCCCCCGAGCCCTGCCCGAGGAGGGCGCTGGGTGCGCCTTCCTATGTGATGGAGGGAGGCGCCCCTGGAGCGGGCGCTGATCCTGACGAGGCTCCTGCCGCAATGCATCCTCCTGGGGTCCTGCACGGCGTGGCAGCTTCTTCTTGGGGATGTTCTACGGAGGGCCTCCGCCTCTGCTGTCAGGGTCGTCAATTGCTGTAGCTTGAAAGGCGCGCTCAAGGGAGCACACAACATCCCTCTCTTCACACGGGATCGTGATGATTCCTTTGCTTCCTGGCATCTTGAGAACGTTGTAGCCGTGATGAGTGACTGCCATGAATTTGGCTAGGGCTGGATACCTGAGGATGACCTTGTACGACAGTCGGATGTGCGCGACGTCGAGGTCGATAAGATTGGTGCGGTAGTTCTTGCGCTCACCGAAGGTGACAGGTAGGTGGACCTGCCCTATCGGTGTAGTGGAACTGTCGGTCACTCCTGAGAAAGGCTTGGTTGGCTGGAGCTGTTCATATGGTACTTGGAGGTTGTCGAACATGTCGATGGACATGACATTGAGCCTTGCACCGCCGTCGATGAGGGTCTTGGTGACCTGCACATTGCTGATGACTAGAGAGCACATCATAGGGAGGGCGCCAGCGGTGGCTACGCACTTGAGCTGATCCGCCGAATTGAAAGTGATGGCGCATTGGGACCATCTGAGTGGGCGCGTGGCCTCGAGCTTAGGGAGCACCGCGTTCACTTCGCGAGTGAACTGTTTGAAGATGCGCTGAGAGGCTGGGGCCTGGGCACCGCCCAAGATGCAGGCTATTGCACGCGGCTCCTGGAAGCCCCAAGCCCCCACGTCCTGGTGGCGGTCGTCGTTCCTTCTTGGTGGCGGCAACGGGGAAAGACCGGTGTTGCCCTGGGAGCGATCCTCATGAGGCGGATCCCTCCAGGCACCCTCGCGAGGTTGGTCCCGCCAGTGGTCCTCACGAGGCCGGTCGCGCCACTCCTGGCATGGGCCACGGTCGTCCCAGCATCCGCCTCCACGTCCTCCTCCGCGGCTGTAGCCCCGGTCGTTGCGCTCCGGGCGTCGACCATAGCGTCCTTCTCGTATGGCTCTGAGCTCTTGACAGTTGCTGTCGTTGTGGGTGTTCAGGTTGTGGAAGGCGCAGAACGATCATCCGTTCTTGGATGACTTGGCTGATCTCTGCCCCGCTTGGTGTCGGGCTCCCCTGTGAGCACAACTGCCTCCTTGCGCTTCACGTCCTTGGCCTTGGCCTTCTTCTCCTCCACCCCTGCAGCTGGCAGCTCGAGGAGAGAAAGGTGCCCTCCTCAGCTCTTGTGCACTTGGTCACCAGGTTGAACGACTCCTGAGAGGTGCAGAGTTCCTCGTGGATGGCGAGCTGTTCCTTCATCTTGACGTCACGGACGCCGTCTGTGTAACACCGACGATGCGGCTATATCTCCCACATGTCGGAGCATGACTTAGAGGCATAACCGCATTGTAGGCATGTCGCAAGAGGGGTAATCTTTACACAACCCATGTACTGAATAAGAAAGAGATACAGAGTTGGCTTACAATCGCCACTTGACACAATACATGAATAAAGCATCACATCAACCAGATACAATCAAGGTCCAACTATGGAACCAAAATAAAAGAAGACTACCCCTAATGGAAAAGGTCCCCGATCGCCCCAACTGGGCTCCTCTACTGATCAACTGGAAACGGAACAACATAACGAACAAGGTCTTCGTCTAGCTCCTCCTTGAGCTCGGTTGTGTCACCTACACGATATCATAGGCACCTGCAAGATGGTTTTGGAAGTATCTGTGAGTCACGGGGACTCAGCAATCTCACACCCTCGCAATCAAGACTATTTAAGCTTATGGGTAGGTAAAAGGTATGTGAGGTGGAGCTGCAGCAGGCACTAGCATATATGGTGGCTAACATACGCAAATGAGAGCGAAAATAGAAGGCAAAGCATGGTCGTGAACTATAAGTGATCAAGAAGTGATCCTGAAACTACTTACGTCCAAGCATAAATCCAACGCCGTGTTCACTTCCCGGACTCCGCCGAAAACAGACCATCACGGCTACACACACGATTAATGCATTTTAATTAAGTCAAGTGTCAAGTTTTCTACAGCCGAACATTAACAAATTCCCATCTTCCCATAACCGCGGGCACAACTTTCGAAAGTTCAAAACCCTGCAGGCGTGTCCCAACTTAGCCCATCACAAGCTCTCACGGTCAACGATGGATATTCCTTCTCCCAGGAAGACCCGATCAGGCTCAGAATCCCGGTTACAAGACATTTCAACAATGGTAAAACAAGACCAGCAAAGCCACCCAGATGTGCCGACAAATCCTGATAGGAGCTGCACATATCTCATTCTTAGGGCACACTGGATGAGCAAGACGTCGGGTTGGCATAAACCCTGGTTGCCCAGGGGGCGCCGGACATCGCTCAGGTTGGACCAACAGTTAGAGAAGTACTGGCCGGGGGGGGGGGTTAAAATAAAGATGACCCTTGAGTCTGCAGAACCCAAGTGTCGGGTGGTAGGTGCGACATATGCTCGTGGCTTATCATTGTGTGAGCCAATAAGACATCGCTGGTGCCTGGAAACGGGATGAGGCGAAGATAAGCTCGCCGGCGGACTTTACCCAGCTTCAGGGCTCTCCGTGGAGATAACACCCCTACTGCAGCTCTGCGGGGTCTCCGCATGATCACTAGATGAACAAGTAGCTACACAATGCTCCTTGAGCTGTTTTGGTGGAAGGAGGAAGAAGGGCACGGCTAGCTTGCTTCTTCTCCTCCTATGTGTCTAAAACTAGTCAGGGGTCCAACCCTTTGCATGGGTGCACCGGGGGGTTTATATAGGCCTACCCCCCGGGGGTACAATGGTAATCCGGCGAGGCGGGGGGCCCAGCCATCTATGACTGCGCTCGCCGGCTTCTGCACCGGTCGCTGGGGCCCGCCGACTGGTGGGTCCCGCCGGCTGCCGACCTCTTGGTCGACAAGCAGGCCCCACTGTCCAGGGCCTGGTCGGTGGCTGGTTACTGTTGCTCTAGGCTGATGACGCGGGCTTGGTCGTGGTGGGCGTGGCTACAGTACCGCCGCCCGGTGGGCGATTACTGTAGCCTCACCGTGTCTTGTCTCCTTAATGGGGTGTCTCCTTCAAGGAGGATGGCAAGCCGGCTATGGGGAGCCGGCTCTCTCTCTGGCCGACTGGGAGGAAGTGTGGCCGCCTTCGGGCGTCTCTTTGCCTGAAGGGTCCCACCGCCTCGTGGGCCATGCTGGTGGCCCATCGTGGATGGCGTCAGGGTCGTCGTGGCAATAGTGCCGCGCCGGGCGGGTCGTGGTCACCCGTATGGTGCACTGTGCCGGTCGTGCTCCAGGTTTTGGGGGTGGCAGGCTTCACTATAGCCACGCCCCGCTTCATCATCGCTGGGTGGATGCAAACTTTGATGGTACGGTCTTGACCGCTTCATGGGAGCCGGCTTCTTGGAGTTGGCCTTCTCGCGGCCGGCTTCTCAAAGTCGGCCCTCCCATGGCTTTCTTCATGAGGGCTGAGGTTGGGCCGCCTCCCGAAGCCGGCCTGGATGACAGCCGGCAAAGGGAAGGCGGCCCTAGGTCTTGGGTTCTTGGGAGCCGGACGAGCTCGTAATTTTTTCAGGAGGGCCAGGGGAAGCCGGCTAGTTTACCCATGGCTATTTACTTCGACAGTAGTCCCCGAAGCTGATCGAGCTTCGAGGCGGACAGGAGGACGAGAAGCTTGGTCAGCTTCTCACCCTGAGGAGCCGGCTTTGCTCTTGTGTCTTGCAGGCGAGACGACGTTTGACCCGCGTGCTGACTGCGGGCCCACCCGCGGGCCACGTGGCAGCAGAAACCTACCAGTGCACGCGCGCAACAGGATGCCGCCGTAGGCCCGGACCCGCCACTCCGTGGCCTCGGCCCGAGCGCTGATCTTCTGCGGCCCAGGTGGACCGTTCGCCTTCCTGTGGCGGTTTCATTGTGCCGTTAAGGCGTAATAAACGCGGGATGTGGGGGAGTGGGCACGATCGATCCCCACGCCCCCCACGCCGCGCCTCCTCGGCTCCGCCGTGTGAGCCTATAAGTAGGGGGAGGAAGGGGGAAGGCAGAGGTTCGCCCGCTCTCCCCCGCTCCGCTCTCCCTTGTCTTCCTTCTTCTTCTTGCCGTCGCTGCAGCCTCCCATCTCAGCGCTGCCGCGCCACCGCGTCCTCACGCTCTCATGGCACTGTCGAGCTCGTGGGATGGCTCCAATGTCCACGATGATCATGTGGAGTTCCTCCGCCAGACCCGACGCCTGCCCGGTGCTAACCTCGTGCGGGTCCGCCTGGCACCAGAGACGGAGATCTCGCCGGCACCGGAGGAAGGCGAGCGTTCGTCTTCCGCCCGCACTTCCTGCACGGCTTCGGCCTTCCGGCGAGTGGATTTCTGCGCTCCTTCCTCGAGTTCTACAACCTGCAGCCGCATCACCTCACGCCCAATGCGGTGATGCTGCTGTCGTCCTTCGTCTCCCTCTGCGAAGGCTTCTTGGGCGTGCTCCCCACGCTGGAGCTCTGGGGAGAATTCTTCCAGAGCAAGCTCGGCACCGTCGTCGCCGGCGTGCCCACCCCCTGCGGAGCCTACATCGCCATGAGGAGGTCAGGCGAGAACAATCCGTTCCCGTCCACCCCCATAACCCAGTCGGTGAAGGTATGGCAGAGGTCGTATTTCTATGTGAAGAACGACGGCTCGCCCCCAAGAGGAGACAACATCAATCTGCCGGCTTACGTAGCCGGCCCGCCGGCTGGGAGGCAGCCGTCATGGAGCTTCTGGTCCAGGTCCCTGTCTCAGGCCGGGAATGCCGCCATCGCCCAGCTTCGGGTGATGATCCAGTCAGAAGGCCTGCACGGATCCGACTTGGTGGCTGCCTTCGTGGAGCGCCGGATTCTTCCTCTCCAAAGCCGGCCCCATATGATGTGCCAGATGAGCGGCCGCTTCGACCCAAGCCAGCTGAGCACCAGGGAGATGCCTCATGCGGAGGTGTCACTCATGGTTAACTACATCGCCAATTGCAAGCTCGGCGCCGACTGGCGGTACGGCAAGGCGCCGTATTCACGCGCCAATCCTCCGCCTGTGGTAAGTTTTCCTCTCTTTCTTCTCTTTATGTCGATAGCCGGCTTCATGATGGCCGGCTTTTGACCAGTCGGCTCTTCCTAGCAGAAACCCTTCTTCCGCCGCCGCCCGAGGCGGCAAGGATAGAACGCCAGTACGCCGCCGACCGCAGGGTGGACGACGTCGATGACCCGGATCTGGGGGCGGCCGCCATGGAAGACGCCGTTGCGGGGGACAACGCCAAGCCCGGAGGCACAGGGCTCACCGCCAGCTTCGAAGACTGGCCCGATGATGCTGATGTAGAAGTCGTTCCGCGCCGCCAGCCGGCGGCCGACCATCAAGGCGCGGGCTCGTCCACCGCGCCGGCTGCCAGCAGTGGCGCACAAAAGTGCCGGGCCGCGTCGACCCTCTTCGGCAGCCAGCCAAAGAAGCCGAAAGCCTCTGCCGCAGTGACAAAACAAGACGAGGCGGTCGCGAAGGCGGCCCGCTTCCGCAAAGCGGTGAAGCAGCCTCAGACAGTCTCAGCGTAAGTCGTCGTTTGCCTGGACGCACTTTTCTCATTGTTTTTCTTCTGTTTTGAACATTCTTCCTGACCTTTCTCCATTTGATGAACAGGGCGCCGCTTTCCCTTGAGCGGGGCCCGGGCGGCTCCGTGGTTGGGCCGACTGGAGGGTCTTCAGGCCCCCGCCGTGTGGACCCCGCCGCCGACCTCAGGGAGGCCACGGAGCGGAACGCCCGTGAGGTGCGGGAGGAGCCGGAAGTAGTGGAACGGGCAGCCACCCAGGCGGCGAAGGAGTAGGCCGACGCGGCAGCCAAGGCCCAGGTGGAGGCGGCAACCACGGAGACGGAGGCGGAGGGTTCGCGTAACCAGCCTCCGCTGCTCGCCATCCCCCTCCGATCTGTGGCCCCGGACACCGCATTGCCCCTGGCGGAGGAAATCATCCAAGACGCGCCGCTGATGGAGAGGGGAGAGGACCTCGTGGTCCTCGCGGAGAAGGCGCCAGCGACGGTGCCAACGGGAGCGGGCCTAGGTGGCCAATCGTCAGCGGCGCCGGAGGAGCCGGCTGGGGGGAAGCCGGCGAGCGGAGCCGGCCTCGAGGTGCAGCTGGTGGCGTAACAGTGCGCGGGGGGAAACGCGGCTCCGCCGGAGTCGCGCCGAGCTGCGGGCGCCGGCCAGTCGGCGGAGGCCCTGGAGGCGGCTAGCACCGCCACGTCCGAGTGGACTCCCAACGGGGGAACGGGCAAGCTGAATGTGGCGGCTCAATGGGTCCGGAGCCGGCTTCAAGCGCAGGCCGCCCTGCTGCAGCAGCTCACCCAGGAGTTCTTGTCGACGCGGACCGCCATCCGGGTGAGTTTTTTATTCTTGGCCGCATTGGTTTCTTGATTTCTTCTGTTGGGGCGCGTCAGCGCACCCACTGGGTGTAGTCCCCGAGATTCGGGCCGACTGCTGAGCAGTCGGGTCGGATCTTTCTCGACGACAACCTTATTCTTGCCTCTTTTCTGAACTTTCAGGAATATCATAATTCTCGTGCTACCGCCTTCAACTCCCAGGCTTAGGAGTTGAGCCGGAGGACCGATGACCTGGTAAACAGCTGAAGTAAGTGCTTGAACTTGTCTATCTCCTGAGGGGGCGTGTTAGCGCTCCCACTGGGTGTAGTCCCCGAGATTCGGGCTGACTGCTGAGCAGTCGGGTCGGATCTTCCTTGATGACTTTTTCCTTATTGGTTTTCTCTTTTGCCCTTCGTGCTTTCAGGGGCCAACGCCGACTTGAGGAAGGAGCTCGGCGAAGCGCAGGCCGCCCTTCGCGCCAAGGACGCCGAGTACGCCGACTTGGTCCAGGAGCGTGACCGCCTGGCCAAGAAGCTGGCTGACTAGGAGGAAAGCCACAAGGCGGCCCTGTAGAAAGTGCAGGACAACGAGGCCGCCCTGAAGGCGGAGTTTGAGACTGAGGCGGCGAGTTGGGAAGAGACCCGGCAAGCGCTGGATGAAGGCTTCGGCCGCATCGAAGACTTGATCGACGGTAAGCACCTTCCTCGCTCCTCTCCTGTCTCCTGCCGCCTGGGTTTTCGCTTGACTTGTGCTGCTGCCCGTTTTCTTGTGCAAACTATTTTCCTGGTTATTCCGCCTTCACCGCCCAATCCATCGAGGCCCACCACGAGGCGCGCCATCAGGCGGGGGTCGTTATCGCGCCGGACGCAAATCGGACGCTGGAGGAGCAGCTCTTGGCCATCCAAGCACGGCTGCAGCCGGCTCACCAGATGCTTCACCGGCTCCAGCGTGTCGGGGCGCAGGTGTTGGCCGCCCTCTGGCCTGCCGAGACGATCCCTCGCACCCCAAGACGGACCGCCGACTGGCTCGAGGTCGCAGTTGGTCGTTTTGAAACTTGGAAGGCGTCGGCGGCCCATCTTGGAGCCAGGCGGGCGTTGGAATTCGTTCGTGCTTGGTACCCGGGGTTGAACCTGGACCAGCTGCGCACTTGGCGGCTGGAGGCCGATGCAGAGCTGGAAGAAGTGCGGCCGGCAATCGCCCAGCATGCTTCACGATCGCCGAGTGCAACGACACCAGCGTCTTCGCGCCTGAAATCAATGATGATGGCGTCTCCCAGCTGGAGGAGTGGTTCGGTCTAAACCCGGCGGAGAGCGAGGACTCGGCTGAGGAGATCGCCTCCAGCGATGAGGGCGAAGATGACGAGGAAGAGGGTAGTGAAAACGTCGAGCCGGCTAGTGGAACAACCGGCCAGCCTCAGGCTGACCGTGCCTCCAGCAACGAGGCGCGCGGAAGCGCGCCCTCTGCGGGAGGCGGTGATCAAGCCGAGGTTGGCCAGCCGGCCACTCCTCCAGCCGGCACAACCGTCTCCATCGACCAGCCCGACTCATCAGTCGCCCCGCCAGCTTGACCCACCGTTCTTAATTTTTCCTGCTTGTTGTCTTTTGAACAATCTTTAAGCTTTCGCAGTTCCACCCACTAGGGGTGTATTCAAACTATGTTGAATGCTGGCCTCTTGGAGGTCTTTTTATGTAAATATTATTATGTGCATGTTTGGTTTCCATTCGCGTATGCTTTTTATCCTTAGGCTTTTTCCTTTGCCGCCTTCCCACTTTGGGGAGGCAAGTACTCAAGCTTTCTTGGATTGAAGTGAAGTGAATGGAAACCGGCCGGCCGGCTACTCTGGTAGTCGGTCGGCGGTAGGCGGCAAACCGGCTCTTGTTATATTAGTCCGTTGGTCCCTAGCCATTTTTCGTGTGCGCACCCTTTCCTACTTTTGACTCTTGCCAGCCGAACAGCCGGTTCTTTGAGCTGCGGCTTTGGCAAGAGCTAAGCCTGGGTGTCGGCACACTACTTGCCTTACCGCGGGTAAGACTTCTGATATAACTCTAGTCGGTTAGTCCTCGGGCCGACTAGTCGAACCCGGTGCCGGACAGAATAAGTAAATGAAATGACAAGGTCATAAGCATGATATTTTTCATTCATAGATAAAAGATGGCAGTCCCCGAGTCCTCCTCGGGGGGCCTATTGTCTCGTACTTAGTACAAAAGTTAGCGTGATACATACTGCATTTCAACTGTAAAATCTTCGAAGGAGGTTGGTGTTCCATGGTCGTTCCGACTCCTTGCCGGAGTCGTCTCTCTTGCGTGCCTTGGGCTTCTGTGCGTTCATCAGGTAGTAGGAGTCGTTGCCTAGAGCTCTGCTAATGACGAAGGGGCCCTCCCAGGGGCCGAGAGCTTGTGCTGGCCGGCTGTTCGCTGGATCAGCCGGAGCACAAGATCGCCCTCTTGGAAGGATCTTGGCCTAATCTTCCGATGTGGTGGCGGCGCAACCCCTGCTGGTAGATGGCAGACCGGCTGAGGGCTAACAGCCGGCCTTCTTCCAGCAGGTCGACGCCGTCTTCTCGTGCTTCCTTGGCCTCCGCCTCCGTGTACATGGTTGGGATGATCGCCTCGGCACCGTACACGAGGAAGAAAGGAGTGAAGCCGGTTGACTTGTTTGGGGTAGTGCCCAGACTCCAGAGGACAGCCGGCAGCACATCGAGCCAACAGCCGGTTGAACGCTCTAGTGGCACGACCAGTCGGGGCTTGATGCCGGAGAGGATGAGGCCGTTGGCTCGCTCGACCTGGCCGTTTGACTGCGGGTGGGCAGCGGATGCTATGTCCAGCCGGATACCTTGTGCGGCACAGAAACGTGCCAAGGCTCCTTTGGCAAAATTCGTGCCATTGTCGGTGATGATGCTGTGTGGCACGCCGTACCGAGTTGTTATGTCTGCGATGAATGTCACGGCAGTCGGCCCATTCAGCTTCTTGATCGGCTTTGCCTCAATCCACTTGGTGAATTTGTCGAGGGCGACGAGCAAATGCGTCATGCCGCCGCGCGCCGTCTTGAATGGGCCCACCATGTCCAATCCCCACACGGCGAAGGGCCAGGTGATGGGAATGGTCTCGAGTGCCGAAGCCGGCATGTGTTGCTTGGAGCTGAAGAGTTGGCACCCTTTGCAATATTTGACTAATTCTTTGGCGTCATCCAAAGCAGTCGGCCAGAAGAAACCATGGCGGAAGGCTTTGGCGATGAGTGATCTTGAAGCCGCATGGTGGCCGCATTCTCCTTGGTGGATGTCTCTTAGGATTGCAATGCCCTTCTCTTGCTCGACGCACCATTGGAGGACTCCAGTGACATTGCTCTTGACGAGTTCTCTGTTGACGATCGTGTATGCTCCGGCTCAACGTTGGACTTGTCTTGCCTCTGTTTCGTCAGCCGGCAGATCTTGGTTCACTAGGAAGTTGAGGTTGGACTGAGCCCACGATGGAGCGGCGACTTCTTCTATTGCCAGCATGGCTATTGCCACCAGGGTGGGCGGGCTGGGTGAAGAAATGCTGGAGTCGGCCGCCGGCTGTTGTGTTGGTGCAGTCCCCGGGCCGGCTACTGCAGTCCCCGAGCCGGGTGTGGCAGCCCCCAAGCCGGTTACTGCAGTCCCCGGGCCGAGTACTGAAGTCCCCGGGTCGCCTGCTAGGTTCTTCGAGCCAGACCCGGCCGCGTCGGGGTCAGGCGGTACGAAGATGGAGTCGGATTCTGGAGACGGCTTGATGGACAGCAGGAGGAGGCGTTGTAGAGCGACGCCGGTTGGTATTGCTTGCCGAGTTGAGCCTATTCGAGCCAGGGCATCGGTTGGCTCGTTGTCGGCTCGCGGTACGTGGAGGAACTCGCATCCTTCAAAGTATCCACTGATTTGCTAGACAAGGAAGCTGTAGCTTGCCATATTTGCGTCCTTGGCGTCCCAGTCGCCGGATGACTGCTGGACCACCAAGTCCGAGTCGCCATAACATAGAATCCGGCGGATGCCGAGTTCCTTGGCAAGCCGGAGCCCATGTATGAGCACCTCGTACTCGGCTACATTGTTGGAGGCGGCAAAGTGAATCTGCAACGTGTATCTGAGCTTGTCGCCCTTGGGGGAGATAAGGACGACGCCGGCTCCCAAGCCAGTGTGCATCTTGGACCCATCGAAGTGCATGCGCCAATGAGTGGAGTCGGGAGCCGGCGGCAGGTACTGGGTCTCAGCCCAGTCGACAAGGAAGTCGGCCAGTGCTTGGGACTTGATGGCGGTGCGGGTCTAATAGAAGATCGTGTAAGGGGCCAGCTCAATGGCCCACTTCGCCACCCGGCCGGATGCGTCCCGGCTGCCTATGATCTCGGCCAGCGGGGCAGTGCATACGACCGTGATGGGATGCTCTTGAAAGTAGGGCTTCAGCTTCTTGGCGGTGAAGTATACGCCATAACACATCTTCTAGTAGTGTAGGTAATTCTGCTTTGAGGCGGACAGCACCTCGCTCAAATAATACACCGGCCTCTGGACCGGCTGGGCTCGGCCTTCTTCTGGAGGTTGGACTACGGTGACGGTACTGACCACCCGGCTGGTGGCGGCAATGTAAAGGAGCATGGGCTCTTTCTCAGTCGACGCCGCCAGGACAGGCGGCGTGGCCAGCATCTTCTTCAGCTCATGGAAAGCTTGGTCAGCCTGGTCGTTCCACTCGAAGTGAGTGCTTTTCTTCATGAGGCGGTAGAGAGGGACAGCTTTCTCTCCGAGCCGGCTGATGAAGCGGTTCAATGAGGCCAAGCATCCGGTGAACTTCTGGATTTCTCGAAGCTTGGTAGGGATCGCCATTCTCTCGATGGCCTTGATCTTCACTGGGTTGCATTCGATGCCGCGTTCGGAGACCAGGAAGCCTAGGAGCTGGCCGGCTGGTACTCCGAACACGCATTTCTCGGGGTTGAGCTTGATTTGGAACCGGCGCAGGTTCTCAGATGTTTCTTTCAGGTCTTCCTGCAAGGTGCCGCGCTTCTTCGTCTTCACCACGATGTCGTCCATGTAGACGTGAGCGTTTTGCCGAGTTGCTTGAGGAGGCACTTTTGCATGCAGCGCTTAAAAGTGGCACCGGCATTTCTCAAGCCTAATGTCATAGTCAGGTAGCAGAAGGCTCCAAATGGCGTGATGAAGGCGATCTTCAGGCGGTCATCCGGGTCTAGCTTTATCTGGTGATATCCTGAGTAAGCATCCAAGAAACTCAACAGCTCGCATCCGGCCATGGAGTCTATCACTTGGTCAATCCTTGGTAGGGCGAAGGGATCTTTGGGGCAGGCCTTGTTGAGGCTTGTGTAATCTATACACATGCGCCACTTGTTGTTCTTCTTCAACACGAGGACCGGGTTGGCAAGCCACTCTGGAAAGAAAACTTCCATAATGAAGCCGGGTGCCAGAAGCCGGGCTATCTCCTCCCCTACAATCCTTCTGTTCTCCTCTGATAGTCGGCGGAGGGGCTGCTTGACTGGTTTTGCGTCTTCTCAGACATGTAGTTTGTGCTCGGCGAAATCCTTCGGAACACCCGGCATGTCCTTGGGGGACCATGCAAAGATGTCCCGATTCTCACGGAGGAAATCGGTGAGCTCGCCTTCCTATTTGCTGTTCAGGCTTGCCCCTATGACGGCAAACCTCTCGGGGTGCTCGGGGTCAAGGGGTATCTTCTTGGGTTCCTTGGCCGACTGGAAAGATCCTTGGGCATCATACTCCTTGGGGTCGGGGGACTGGTTTAGCTGCTTGCTGGCCAGGGCCACGACCCGGTTCAGTATTTTCTTCTCTTCGGCAATCACAAGGGACTCGGCCAGCCGGCTGCTGGCTGCAGCGCACTCGGCAGACTTCTTGTAATCGCCGGCTATGGTGATGATGCCCTTGGAACTTGGTATCTTCATCTTGAGGTATGCATAGTGGGGAACTGCCATGAACTTGGCCAAGGCGGGTCGGCCAAGCAACGCGTGGTAGGGGCTTTCGAGGTACACCACTTCAAACCAGATTGCTTCCCGGCGGAAATGCTTCTTGTCCCCAAAGAGTACATCAATCTTGATCTTGCCAATGGGGGAGCAGGACAAACCGGGTACGATGCCATGAAACACAGTCTGAGTTGGCGTGAGCTGCTTCGTCTTGACACTTAGCTTCTCCAGGGTGTCACGGTACAGGATGTTGATGCTGCTTCCGCCATGTATCAGTACACGGGAGAAGCGGGCGACGCGTCTATCTGTCGCGAGCGTGGCTTCCAGGACCTACGCGTAAGAGCCGGGAGACGGCATCACCTCTGGGTGATCAGCCCGGCTCCAGCTGATGGGCTTTTCTGACCAATGCATGTGTCCGGCAGGGTTAGCAGCGACCACGCTGACTTCCTGGTGCTCTCGGCGCTTGCTGCGCCGGTCCTCGAGCTGGCTTGTAAAGATGACGTAGGATGCTTGCTCGTCGGGAAACTCGTCTTGCACGGCTCCGACTGTGGGCCGAGCGGCCTGGGGCGGCGGAACCGGAGGTGGCGGGCCGGCAGGCGGAGGCGGCGCGAGCCCTTCGCCCTTGGAGATTCGGGTGAGCCAATTGCACTTCCGGGTTGTGTGGTTGGACGGCTTCGCGCCGCTATGGAACTTGCATGGGGCGTCAAGAGTTTGCTCGTAGGAGAAAGCCGGCTGCCAAGCCGGCCGTCCGCCCTTGGGCTTCTTGGGCGCGGGCCGCCTCTCAGGCGGCGTGTCTTCGACCGTGGCCACCTGCCGACTAGCGGGAGGCGGCGCAGGGCCCTTGCGCTTCTGGTTGTTCGGGTGTTGGCGTCGGTCGGAATCCCCTGCCGGCGTCTTGGGCGCCGGGTTGAGTACTTTCCCGGACGCGTCTACCCGGAGCTCGGTCTTCATCGAAGAGTCGGCGGTGGCGTATTTGTCGGCTATGTTCAGAAGCTCGTCGAGGGTAGTCGGCTTGTCGCAGAGGAGCTTGTGCTTGAGGAGGGTGTCTTCTCGGCACCTGGCAGTGAAGTATTCGATGGCTTGCACCTCGTGCACCCCTTCGCAAGAGTTGCGGAGCTCGGCCCAGCGCGTGACGTAGTCGCGTGTGGACTCGGCTGGGCCCTGTACGCACAGGGAGACCTGCCTGGGCTTGGGAGCCCGCTTGTAGGTGCTGGTGAAGTTGCGGACGAAGGCTTCAGTGAAATCTACCCAGCTATTGATGCTGAGAGGCTTGAGGCTGTTGAGCCAGGTCCGCGTCGTGCCCTGCAGCATGAGGGGCACGTACTTCACGGCGACGCGCCAGTTGCCGTTGGCTATGCTGACCGCTGTGGAGTAGTCGATCAGCCAATCTTCCGGCTTCACGGAGCCGTTGTACTTGGGCGTGTCTCTTGGGAGCGAGATCCGTTTGGAGAAGGGCTCGTCGCGGATGCGGGGGACGAAACAAGGCGGGCCGACATCGTCTTCTTCTTCCAGCGCCAGGGATCTTGCTAGGTGGTCGATCCGATGGCGGGCATCGTTCTCACTGACTCCTTCGCGGCGACCTAGTCGGCCACTGAGAGTCGGGTGCGCCACTGGCGGCGGGGTGGGATATCTCTCTCCACGAGGTCGGGGCAGGGGCTGGTTGCCCCGCCATTCCATGGCTCCGGGACGGCCATCCGCGTCTCGCTCGATGGAGATTTGGGTCCGGCTTCGGATGGAAGCCGGCTCTTTCTCGTGCCGCGCGCGGGTGTTGCTCGTAGTCGGCGTCCGTGACGACGCGCCGTGATCCCGGCGCGGGGGAGGGCTTCCCGCGTGGGCGTCGGCTTCGTGCCGCTGCGCGGCTGCGTCAATCAACTGCTGTATGCGCCGGGTCATGTGGGGGAGCTCTTCGGCCTCCAAGTTGTCCAACTCGTCTACGGCCGCCTGGGCGGCACGTAAGTTCTCGAGCGGAGTGGCATAGACTGGACGGTCAACTCCCAGCACGTCGGCGATGATAGCGCCACGTTGCCTAACAACGCCGGCCCGGCTTGTCCCGCACGGGGCCGGCGTGCCGAAGGCGGCGCGGTCAGCTTCGCGCTGGTAGGCCTCGTTGAGGTGTCTCATGGAAGCCAGCCTCCGGCCCTCCGCGAGGAGGGCAAGGCTGCGTGCCTCCACTGCTTCGTCATCGGCGTCAGCCGGGAGGGGGACGGACAAGTCGTGCGCCACCGCGCGCAGGGCGTCGTGAGTGCTCTCGTCGGCCGGGCCGCCGTGGCTGATGACCATCACCTCAGTGGTGATAGTATCGCGGTCGGTGGGCCGAGGGAGCGGGTCGTTGTAGATCACGATGTTGGTGGGGAAGGTGTCGTAGGAGGCCGTGTCGGAATCGACATGCATCGGGTCGGTGGAGCCAACCGACTACAGGTCCACAGCGGGCTCGCTGGAGACATGGAGCTGGCTGAGGAGGTTGACGAGGTGGTCGGTGCCCGCATCGGAGGCGAGCTCGTCGGAGATGCGGGTTTCGTCGAGGAGATCGGCGAGGCTGCTTGCCGCGCAGATGTCGGTGACGCCTTGCAGCGCGTCGTGGCAAGCGCCATCGGGCGTGCCAGGCTAGCTACGCTCGCTGGGGAGGAAGAAGGTTCCCATCCAGAATAGGTCTCCGGACGACGGTGCACCTGGCCCCACGGTGGGCGCCAAATGTCGGGTGGTAGGTGCGACATATGCCAACGGGTGGCTTATCATTGTGGGAGCCAATAAGACATCGTCGATGCCTGGAAACGGGATGAGGCGAAGATAAGCTTGCCGGCGGACTTTACCCAGCTTCAGGGCTCTCCGTGGAGATAACACCCCTACTGCTGCTCTGCGGGGTCTCCGCATGATCACTAGATGAACAAGTAGCTACACAATGCTCCTTGAGCTGTTTTGGTGGAAGGAGGAAGAAGGGCACGGCTAGCTTGCTTCTTCTCCTCCTATGTGTCTAAAACTAGTCAGGGGTCCAACCCTTTGCATGGGTGCACCAAGGGGTTTATATAGGCCTACCCCCCGAGGGTACAATGGTAATCCGGCTAGGCGCGGGGCCCAGCCGTCTGTGACTGCGCTCGCCGGCTTCTGCGCCGGTCGCTGGGGCCCGCCGACTGGTGGGTCCCGCCAGCTGCCGGCCTCTTGGTCGACAAGCAGGCCCCACCGTCCAGGGCCTGGTCGGTGGCTGGTTACTGTTGCTCTAGGCTGATGACGCGAGCTTGGTCGTGGTGGGCGTGGCTACAGTACCGCCGCCAGGCGGGCTATTACTGTAGCCTCACCGTGTCTTGTCTCCTTAATGGGGTGTCTCCTTCGAGGAGGATGGCAAGCCGGCTATGGGGAGCCGGCTCTCTCTC
Source organism: Triticum monococcum (assembly GCA_034509565.1). Taxonomy (NCBI): domain Eukaryota; kingdom Viridiplantae; phylum Streptophyta; class Magnoliopsida; order Poales; family Poaceae; genus Triticum; species Triticum monococcum. The sequence goes on along the minus strand of CM067846.1, from coordinate 395,602,514 downwards.
TGGCCGACTGGGAGGAAGTGTGGCCGCCTTCGGGCGTCTCTCTGCCCGAAGGGTCCCACCGCCTTGTGGGCCACGCTGGTGGCCCATATTGGATGGCGTCAGGTGTCGTCGTGGCAATAGTGCCGCGCTGGGCGGGTCATGGTCACCCGTACGGCGCACTGTGCCGGTCGTGCTCCGGGTTTTGTGGGTGGCAGGCTTCACTGTAGCCACGCCCCGCTTCATCATCAATGGGTGGATGCAAACTTTGAGGGTACGATCTTGATCGCTTCATGGGAGCCGGCTTCTTGGAGTCGGCCTTCTCGCGGCCGTCTTCTCAAAGTCGGCCCTTCCATGGCTTTCTTCATGAGGGCTGAGGTTGGGCCGCCTCCCGAAGCCAGCCTGGATGACAGCTGGCAAAGGGAAGGCGGCCCCAGGTCTTGGGTTCTTGGGAGCCGGACGAGCTCGTAATTTTTTCAGGAGGGCCAGGGGAAGCCGGCTAGGCTACCCATGGCTATTTACTCTGACACCAAGGGAAAAGAAGGCTAGGTGGCAAATGGTAAAACCAATGTTGGGCCTTGTTGGAGGAGTTTTATTGAAGGCGAACTGTCAAGGGGTTCCCATTATAACCCAACCGTGCAAGGAACGCAAAATCAAGGAACTTAACACCGGTATGACGGAAACTAGGGCGGCAAGAGTGGAACAAAACACCAGGCATAAGGCCGAGCCTTCCACCCTTTACCAAGTATGTTTATGCATTAATTTAATAAGAGATATTGTGATATCCCAACAAATATCCATGTTCCAACAAGGATAAAACTCCAATCTTCACCTGCAACTAGCAATGATATAAGAGGGGCTGAGCAAAGCTGTGACATAGCAAGCAACGGTTTGCTAGGACAAGGTTGGTTAGAGGTTTGACGTGGCAATATGGGAGGCATGATATAGCATGTGGTAGGTATCGCAACATAGGCATAGCAAAAGAGTGAGCATCTAGCAAGCAAAGATAGAAGTGATTTCGAGGGTATGGTCATCTTGCCTGAGATCCCGCAAGGAAGAAGAACGAGTCCATGAAGAAGACAAACGGACGTAGTCGAACGGATCCTTACAACTCCGGAACGAAACCGAAGCTAACGCGAGAAGCAACCCGGAAAGAAGCAAACAACATAATAAACAACCAACACATAAACATGGCATGATGCATAATCAAGTATGATGCATGTCCGGTTTAATGAAGCATGGCATGGCAAAGTGCACAAGCAATCCTACAAATTAAGTGGAGCCCAATATGCAACTCCGTTGCATATTGACGGAACACCACATCAATTATTTAGTTCACTCTCGGTTAGGTACTCAACAATATTAAATGTTGGTTAACATGGCAAGAGGTGAAGCATAACAAAACTATGCCATCTAAACAATTTAAATGGGGCCGGGTATAACAAACAACAAATCCGGTAAATCCCCATATGCATTAGCAATTTGGTGCAACAACAAAGTTAAACATTTAAATGTTATTATCATGATGCGGAGGACATGTTCAAGATTATGCAATTTTAATGAAAATGTTGATAAGAGCATTATGAAGCATTTTGTCATCATGGCAGAAACAAAAAGGAGTGGCACGGCAACGATAACGGTAACGGTGCCACGGCAACGTCTCGGTTGCAGTACTTGATTGAGATACCGATGCAAAGGGGAAATGTGCGGATGCGTGCAAAAGATGGTGGGGACCTCCCGGATACCGGGTTCCCAGAGGTTAGTGGCATGGAAACAAGTGAAAATATGGACATGGTGCAGACAAAGGGGGCATCTCATCCAACATGCAATCATTCATTCACGAGCGTCATCTCGGGGTTATACCTTCGAGGCTGGACTTTTTGGAACGGATCAAGTTCGTAGCGGAAGTAGACGTTCTCGCCATGTTCGTAGATGTTCGGGGTCACGACAAGGAACTTGACATCCACGGGGTCTTCGAGGGTCGACGGTAGTTGTTCTATGCATCGGGCATCAAGGTACTTGTCGTTCTTAGCCAATCCAAAGACGGCGGTAGTTGTACACACGCTGTCGGGGAACTTGTCAGTCCGGTCTTGGCTACAGTAGTTGTGCATGGATCATAGATGTTCTCGGGTCATCGTTAGAGGAGCTTGGCGGATTTGAATCCCTTCGAGGTTGTCATGGTACTTGGGGTCTTCGGACTTGCCGGTCTCGACAAAACAGAGGGTTACTTGACGATCGATGGACGTCGTGGTACTTGGGGTAGTGGTACTTCACGCATCGTCATGGTACTTCGGAAAATTCATCGAGAAAATACTTGATGGTCCGGGTACGGTTCTTCGCGTATCATTCTTGCCGATCCAAAACCAAGCAAGACAAAAGGGCCTCTGGCCGGAAGCAGACAAGGCAAGGCGGTGCGCGAGCACCGACGGAAACGGGCAGGGGGCTCGTGGTGAAACCATCGACGAACAGAGGCGCAGCGACGACCATAGCAAGCGGCACCACAAGTCGTTGAGCAGAGGAGGTGAGGGTGCACGAGGGAGCTGCCGCTGTTCGTCCCTGCGCTTGACAGGAGGACGTACAAGGAACTTGGCGGTAGGGCCTCAACAGTAGGGGCGCGGCCATGGCGGGGCTTGGCTGCTTGTGGAGGACGGCGGGCGCCGGCAGGGTCGCGGTGGCGGCCTTCGGTGAGGGAGCCGAACGGGGTAGGTGGCGCTCGGCGTACTCCGACGATGCGGCGATCTCCTGGCGAGGCGGCGGCGCACCTGCTGGCTCCTGGAGAGGCGGAGCGACGGGGACCGGCGAAGTGGCGTCTCGGCGGCCGTGCTCGTGAGGATGAGGTCGGAGGAGGGCCGGCAGGGGCGCAGGCAGGTCGAGGGAGCTTCTAGCGGTGCGAGGGAAAAAGGGACGAAGGAGGAGGAGGGGGTTCGAGGGAGATGGGGTGCGCGAGGGGATCGAGCGGGGCTCGTGTTGTCGTGGGTGGTATGGCGCACTGGAGGGAAACGAGGGAGAGGGTGTCGGGCTAGGGTTAGCCGGAGGCTGGACTGGGCTAGGGATTAGGTGGGCCTGCGGGGGTGGTGGTCTTGGGGCCGGCCCAGTAGAGAGGAGGGGTGTCAGCTGAGCCTTAAGGAAAAAGGGCAGGCCTGGCAGGCCTAAGAGGCTGGGCTCTTCTCTCCCTCTATTTGCTCTATTAAAAAACAAGAGAAAAGAGGAAGAAAAGGGATGAAAAGAAAGATAGAGAAGGAGTTTGGGCACGGGAATAAATTTCCCGGACTCGCAAAAGTGCGCATGTTCCAAGAAAAATGGAGTATGCATTTTTGAAGTTTAAATTCAAACTCATTTGATTTAAATTCAAATGGTTCAAATGGAGCTCTATTAAAAATGTTCGGATTTTTGGTGGAGCTCCGGAAAATGATGAAAGAATATATGGCAAGGTTTGAGGAGCAACTCGAAGCAGAAAAGACCTGAGAGTTTTAAATTGCAAGTGTGTTTGCAGTAAATCCAAATAATTGGAATATTTAATATAGCTCCCTACTATCGGGAGGATATGTTATAAAGAGAAGTCACCCTGTGAATTCCCTCGGTTAAAATGGATCAAGGATCCATGCCATTTATTTACTTGAGTTAAGAAAAAAAAATGACATGATGGCATGATGACATGATGCAATGGTGAATGCAATGAACCAAACAAATCACACGACGAAACCCGAAAACCCTAGAAGGCATCTGAAGCTCCGGTCTTGGGGCGTCACAACACTCCACTACTACAAGAGGATCTCGTCCCGAGATCTAGGATGGCACCGGAGGGAAAAGAAGAGGACTAGAAGAGGTAAGACTAACTTTCTTCTTTGACAAACGAGTGAAACCAAAGAACCTTGAGACGTTGAACAAAATGAAAGAAAGAATACAACGAAGATGAACAAAGTTGAAAACAAACCAGTAGAAAAGACGAACAAGGAACATTACGAGAACCTTGTAGGTTGAAAGACATAAGAAAAAAAGGTTACAATGGATAAGAAGTACATGCAAGCACTCCGATAGAAACAAAATGTACAAGGAACGATAAGTTCAATTACGACAACACTCCGGTTAAATGGATAAGCAAAGGAAAGATTATGATCTTGACAAAACAAGATGATGGGTCAAAGAGAGCAACATCACAATGCCTCTGGAAGAAAAATGAAAGAATCGAATGAAAAGAATGGAGATGAGAGAACCACCGTCTCTCACAACTGAACTTGAGAGAACACTCTTATGAAGGGTTGAACGGAGTTGTTGGAAATCAACAACAACGAAAAGATATGATCCTCATGGGCTTATTGAGACATCTCAAAACTTGGGGTGAACTTCTGCCACTAACGAAAACAATTGCTTGCTTGAGATCAATGAAGAGATTAAAACTTGTTCCACCAAGAAAACAAATAGCAAGCTTGGGTCATTGAGAAGCACCACAATAGCGACATTCCTTAGGGAAGGCTTTAGGTGAAATCTAACGCAAGATAACTCCAATGAAGAGATTGGTAGATTTAAAATATCTCATTCTTGATAACTTGTGAACCATGAAACACGAAGGGAAATTATCAAGAATGACATAACACCACCTCAAAAGACAAAATAGGAAGAACTGTAGTCCGGATTGCAAGATGAAGAAAAACATGAGCTCCTTAGAAAAAAATCTCGATGAAAACTTCGAGAAGGAATCAAATCCTATATGAACCATCATGTAGAACCTCCATGAAGAACCCCGGTAATAAAAGAATGACAAAAAAGAAAGAGAAGTTGAGAATATAAGGTGAAGCCTTGGAATGATTAAATGGAGATTTGCGACGAGATAATGCGGGAAACTTGAAACTACGGAAAAGAAAAGATGAAAACAATTGAAATAGAGAATTTGATGAACCTCCAGAATAAAGAAATAATCCCTTGGAAGAAACAAGAATAAGAATTACATTATGCGTATCCCTCACCACTTAAATTGATGACAAGCAACAGATTTGGCCTACCACTTATTCTCGTAAAAAGGATTAAGATAGCTATAGTGCAAACTTGGGAAAAAAGACTTCAACGAACCACCGTTAGGATTTGAAAGAACGAATGAATTAATAAGAAACCTAGAGAAGAGTAATCTTGAACGGACCGCCGTAAGAATTGAAAATGAACGAATAAAAGATGAAAAACCATCGGGAAGAATTAGAGAATGAATGAAGATACTCGAGGGAAATTTAGATGAAGAGAACAAAAATAACATGAACTGATTAGATAACACTTGAATGATTCACCAGTAAGATTTGGAGAGCGAGAGCTGAAAGCAGGAATGAATAATTTTTCTAAAATGATGGGCTCCAGATGATCAAACTGAAAAGACTCCTGAATTGCTCCGGATGGGTGAAACGAATTCTCACAATCAAAAATAATTATGAGAGGATGGCAAAAGGCTAGAACCGTGAATCTTCAAGAGAACGGACCAAGATTTAGAGGAAACACTTCTTCGGTCTTCAAATGTCAAGCATGACGGCGAGAAAACACCACCATGAATTGTTGCGATACTCCGGAATGAAGAATGGAAAGGTTGAGCCAACGATGAAAAGAATTTGAAAGATCTTGGAGAAAGACATATGACTAATGATAATTCATTCTTACATCAAACTTTGAAAAGGATTTGAGAATCACTCCGGAAAGATTAGAAGAGTCAGGTAAGATCCTGGGAAAAGACCTGTGGGTTAGGGCCCACTCAAGAGAAAACACCGTTGAATGATTACTAGAAAAGGAGATAGCACCTGTTGAATTAAACGGCTTGAATGAGATAACAACCTTGAAATAAGATGAACGGATCTTGAATGACAAGACGAGCCTTCTGAGATATCTTTAGCACTCCCAAAAAAATGAATAGCGAGAGGTGAATGATTATGAGGTGCACCGACATGAGAAGGTATTTGAAATGAGGAAAAGGGATATGATCAACAAAGCTTGACTTGAATCCACCGAAGAAGAAAGAGAATGAAGAATGATGAACTAGTAGAACATCTTCATGAGAACCACCAAGTGGAACATTGAAAGAAAAGACTTAAGGGATTTCTCAAGAATAAAAGGATACATAATTAATAAATCAGAATCATTGAAGAAAAAGGGGTGGGTGGGCGGGAAAACAAACACCGTTGAGAAAAAACTGAGATTGGATCTTGCGGATGTTGAAGAAGATCGAATCCACTTGAAGAGAAACACGCCAATTGAGAAAGAATTGACATGACCATCTCGATGATCCAGAAGGGTTAGTATTCGCATAGAGATATGAGAACACTGCTTAGGGAAGGTATGGAATCAACATTTGGCTTGAAGAAACTCAAATACCACAACTAAAAATAAAACAAAGGATTGGCTTGCAGAATAAGTCGGAACAAACATGTGATAGATATTTCGTCCGAAGTTTTCGTGGTGGGGCCCACACGGGCTCGATCGTACAACACCATCATGTACAAGGCAGTGCACATCACATACGAAGTGTCCCCGAGTCAGCATAGCGAAGGACTCTTTAAGACACAACGAGACCACTGTAAAATCAACCGTGGATAGGCGGACCAGTAGATGTCGAACCCCAATTTCATATCATACATCTATTGGAAAGATATCCTAGGAGCTACTTGAATTCCCACTTATAAACTCCCGAAACTTTCCGGTTATGCAATCAGGTGTTGGGGATACAGGGGAAGCATAATATCCCACCCAAAACTAGCAAATCCTACATCCAGTTGTATCCATCCTTCAACACATAACCAAGAAACCTTCAGAAATCATTTACCACAACCTTCAGAAAGCATCCGTTATACGAGTTATGGCAATACTCCCGAACTCCCGCCGCAGTACTGGGTGGCGTCGAGGTTATCTCACCAACAACTGCATAAAAGAGATTTACGATGTTGGCGAAACTTAGGTATTCTAGAACTGCAACGATAAAATTGTGACAACAACACCTCGGAGCTCAACTCCCCGGGACAGTGCCACAACCCCTAAATGTCAGGAGGCACCATGAACAATGTTCTCGTCACAAAACCATCGGAACGATTCCAAGATACCTGCGTGATCCTAAAATAAAAAAATAAAAAAATTTAGTGAAATTTGAGAAGAGAAGAGTCAAAACTCTACGGTCAGGATGCCTCACTAGAGCGACGAAGGGACTGAGGAGTAAAAAGAATCCTACTCTCTGATATATATAATCCTAGATGACTCAAAACATTTTTCTAGACTCAACAACGCCAACGATTCGATCAAGTAGGGGGCTCCTAAGTGGGGGAAGGCTCTGATACCAACTTGTAATACCCAGGATGCGGCTATATCTCTCATGTGTCAGAGCACGACTTAGAGGCATAACCGCATTGTAGGCATGTCGCAAGAGGGGTAATCTTTACACAACCCATGTACTGAATAAGAAAGAGATACAGAGTAGGCTTACAATCGCCAATTCACACAATACATGAATAAAGCATCACATCAACCAGATACAATCAAGGTCCAACTACGGAACCAAAATAAAAGAAGACTACCCCTAATGCAAAAGATCCCCGATCGCCCCAACTGGGCTCCTCTACTGATCAACTGGAAACGGAACAACATAACGAACAAGGTCTTCATCTAGCTCCTCCTTGAGCTTGGTTGCGTCACCTGCACGATGTCATAGGCACCTGCAAGATGGTTTTGGAAGTATCTGTGAGTCACGGGGACTCAGCAATCTCACACCCTCGCAATCAAGACTATTTAAGCTTATGGGTAGGTAAAAGGTATGTGAGGTGGAGCTACAGGAAGCACTAGCATATATGGTGGCTAACATACGCAAATGAGAGCGAGAAGAGAAGGCAAAGCATGGTCGTGAACTAGAGTGATCAAGAAGTGATCCTGAAACTACTTACGTTCAAGCATAACTCCAACGCTGTGTTCACTTCCCGGACTCCGCCGGAAAGAGACCATAACGGCTACACACACGGTTGATGCATTTTAATTAAGGTCAACTTCAGGTTTTCTACAACCGAACATTAACAAATTCCCATCTGCCCATAACCACGGGCACGGCTTTCGAAAGTTCAAAACCCTGCAGGGGTGTCCCAACTTAGCCCATCACAAGCTCTCATGGTCAAAGAAGGATATTCCTTCTCCCAGGAAGACCCGATCAGGCTCGGAATCCCGGTTACAAGACATTTTGACAATGGTAAAACAAGACCAGCAAAGCTACCCAGATGTGCCGACAAAATCCCGATAGGAGCTGCACATATCTCGTTCTCTGGGCACACCGGATGAGCAAGACGTCAGGTTGGCATAAACCCTGGTTGCCCAGGGGGCGTGGGACATCGCTCAGGTTGGACCAACACTTACAGAAGCACTGGCCCGGGGGGGGGGGTTAAAATAAAGATGACCCTTGAGTCTACAGAACCCAAGGGAAAAATGCTAGGTGGAAAATGGTAAAACCAATGTTGGGCCTTGTTGGAGGAGTTTTATTCAAGGCGAACTGTCAAGGGGTTCCCATTATAACCCAACCGTGTAAGGAACGCACAATCAAGGAACATAACACCGGTATGACGGAAACTAGGGCGGCAAGAGTGGAAGAAAACACCAGGCATAAGGCCGAGCCTTCCACCCTTTACCAAATATACAGATGCATTAATTTAATAAGAGATATTGTGATATCCCAACAAATATCCATGTTCCAACAAGGAACAAACTCCAATCTTCACCTGCAACTAGCAACACTATAAGAGGGGCTGAGCAAAGCGGTGACATAGCCAGGCAACGATTTGCTAGGACAAGGTTGGTTAGAGGTTTGACGTGGCAACATGGGACGCATGATATAGCAAGTGGTAGGTATCGCGGCATAGGCGTAGCAAAAGAGCGAGCATCTAGCAAGCAAAGATAGAAGTGATTTCGAGGGTATGGTCATCTTGCCTGAGATCCCGCAAGGAAGAAGAACGAGTCCATGAAGAAGATAAACAGACGTAGTCGAACGGATCCTCACAACTCTGGAACGAAACCGAAGCTAACACGAGAAGGAACCCGGAAGGAAGAAAACAACATAATAAACAACCAACAGGTAAACATGGCATGATGCATAATCAAGTATGCTGCATGCCCGGTTTAATGAAGCATGGCATGGCAAAGTGCACAAGCAATCCTACAAATTAAGTGGAGGTCAATATGCAACTCCATTGCATGTTGACGGAACACCACATCAATTATTTAGTTCACTTTCGGTTAGGTACTCAACAATATTAAATGTTGTTTAACATGGCAAGAGGTGAAGCATAACAAAACTATACCATTTAAACAATTTAAATAGGGCCGGATATAACAAACAACAAATCCGGTAAATCCCCATATGAATTAGCAATTTGGTGCAACAACAAAGTTAAACATTTAAATGCTATTATGATGATGCGGAGGACATGTTCAATATTATGCAATTTTAAAGAAAATGTTGATAAGAGCATTATGAAGCATTTTGTCATCGTGGCGGGAACAAAAAGGGGTGGCACGGCAACGATAACGGTAATGGTGCGAATGCGTGCAAAAGATGGTGGGCGCTCCTGGATACCGGGTTCCCACGGGTTAGTGGCATGGAAACAAGTGAAAATACGGACATGGTGCAGACAAAGGGGGCATCTCATCCAACATGCATTCATTCGTTCACGGGCGTCGTCTCAGGGTTATACCTTCGGGGCTAGACTTTTTGGAACAGATCAAGTTCGTACCGGAAGTAGACGTTCTCGCCGTGTTCGTAGATGTTCGGTGTCACGGCGAGGAACTTGACATCCACGGGGTCTTCAAGGGTCGACGATAGTTGCTCTATGCATCGGGCGTCAAGGTACTTGTCGTTCTTAGCGAATCCGAAGACGGCGGTAGTTGTACAGACGTTGTCGGGGAACTTGTCAGTCTGGTCTTGGCGACGGTAGTTGTGCACGGATCATAGACGTTCTCGGGTCATCGTTAGAGGAGCTTGGCGGATTTGAATCCCTTCGAGGTTGTCGTGGTACTTTGGTTCTTCGGACTTGCGGGTCTCGACGAAACGGAGGGGTACTTGACGATCGATGGACGTCGTGGTACTTGGGGTAGTGGTACTTGACGCATCGTCATGGTACTTGGAAAAATTCTTCGAGAAAATACTTGACGGTCCGGGTAAGGTTCTTCGCGTATCATTCTTGCCGATCCAAAACCAAGCGAGACAAAAGGTCCTCTGGCCGGAAGCATACAAGACAAGGCGGTGCGCGAGCAGCGATGGAAACGGGCACGGGCTCGTGGTGAAACCGTCGACGAACAGAGGCGCAATGATGACCATAGCAAGCGGCACCCCAAGTCGTTGAGCAGAGGAGGTGAGGGTGCAGGAGGGAGCTGCCGCTGTCCATCCCAACGCTTGACAGGAGGACGCAGAAGGAACTTGGCGGCAGGGCCTCAGCAGCAGGGGCGCGGCCATGGCAGGGCTTGGCTACTCGTGGAGGATGGCGGGCGCTGGGAGGGCCGCGGTGGCGGCCTCCGGTGAGGGAGCCGAACGGGGTAGGCAGCGCTCAGCGTACTACGACGATGCGGCGATCTCCTGGCGAGGCGGTAGCGCGCCTGCTGGCTCCTGGAGAGGCGGAGCGACGGGGTCCGGCAAAGTGGTGTCCCGGCGGCCGTGCTCGTGAGGATGAAGTCGGAGGAGGACTGGCAGGGGCGCGGGCAAGTCGAGGGAGCTTCTGGCGGCGCGAGGGAAAGTGGGACGAAGGAGGAGGAGGGGGTTCGAGGGAGATGGGGTGCACGAGGGGATCGAGCGGGGCTCGTGTTGTCGTGGTTGGTGGCGGCCCACTGGAGGGAAACGAGGGAGAGGGTGTCGGGCTAGGGTTAGCATGAGGCTGGACTGGGCTAGGGATTAGGTGGGCCTGCGGGGGAGGTGGCCTTGGGGCCGGCCCAGTAGATAGGAGGGGAGTCAGCTGGTCCTTAAGGGAAAAGGGCAGGCCTGGCAGGCCTAAGAGGTTGGGCTCTTCTCTCCCTCTATTTGCTCTATTCAAAAACAACAAAAAAAGAGGAAGAAAAGGGAAGAAAAGAAAAGGTAGAGAAAGAGTTTTGGAACGGGAAGAAATTTCCCGGACTCTAAAAATGCGCATGTTCCAACAAAAATGGAGTAGGCATTTTTGAAAGTTTAAATTCAAACTCATTTGATTTAAATTCAAATGGTTCGAATAGGAAGTGAGGGTTAGGAAGGTCCAAAAATGTTTGGATTTTTGGTGGAGCTCCGGAAAATGATGAAAGAATGTATGGCAAGGTTTGAGGACCAACTCGAAGCAGAGAAGACCTGAGAGTTTTAAATTGCAAGTGTGTTTGCGGTAAATCCAAATAATTGGCATATTCAATATAGCTCCCTACTATCGGGAGGATATGTTATAAAGAAAAGTCACCCTGTGAATTCCCTCGGTTAAAATGGATCAAGGATCGATGCCATTTATTTACTTGAGTTAAGAAAAAGAAAATGACATGATGGCATGATGACATGATGCAATGCACATGATGCAATGATGAATGCAATGAACCAAACAAATCACACGACGAAACCCAGAAACCCTGGAAGGCATCTGAAGCTCCGGTCTTGGGGCGTCACAGTCTGAGAATGCGGAGATGTTGGCTTCGTCCGTGACCTTGGGGATCTTGAGGCGGGTGTTGGTGAAGCGCTGGATGTACTTCTGGAGGGTCTCTCCTGGTTGTTGCTTGATGCGGCGTAGATCACCCACAGCCGGTGGGCGGTCGCGAGTGCCCTGGATGTTGGCGACGAAGCGGTTGCGCATCTCGTCCCAGGAGGAGATCGAGTCGTGCTGCAGGTTCAGGAGCCAGGAGCGGGCTCCATCCTTCGGAGCCATGGGAAACAAGTTCACCACGACTTTTTCGTCGTCGTTGGCCCCTTCGATGCTCGGCTCATAGAGCTGCAAGAACTCCGCGGGGTCGGCGGTGCCGTCATAGCGAGGAGGCAGATCTAGCTTGAACTTTCCTGGCCAGGCGAGGCTATGCAGCTCGGGGGTGAAGGCGCGGCAGCCGGCCGTGGTTGCCGGGGCTCGCTTCAGAGGTGGAGCTTGGTCTTGACGAGGTTCGTGCTGCGCCGCTGTGGGCTGTGCGCGGTCTTGACGAGGTGGTGCCGGGAGCACTGGTGCAGCTTCTCGCGGCCGTGGGATTTCTTGGCAGCTTCTTTCTTCGCGCGCGGGCGCCGGGCGCGGCGGATTGCGCCACGGTGCCGCGCCCTTTGGTGCCAAGGCGCCGTCTTGGGGCTGAGGCGGTGGAGGCATGCCATGAGCCCCGTCGCCCGCGGCTTGTTGAGGAGGAGGCAAAGAGTGGGATGGCGCCGGAGAGCCCCCTGCGGTGCGGACGAGATCGGCAACACGATCGAGCCACTCCTCATAGAGGTCGTTGATGGGGCAGTAGCGGAGGAGCTCGTTCGCCGCAAGGAGCGCGGTGCGCTTGAGACGAAGAACCGGCAGGGGTAAGCGATGGAGTAGCGGTGCGGCCGTCCTGCCGCACCAAAGGATGCAGCGAGGACGCCTGCTGCTTGTTCCCCGCCGGGCCAGTGTCAGCGTTGGCGGCGGGTGACGGAGAACGACGAGGTGGCCCGCCAACAGGAGCCGTCTGAGCGACGCGGGCGGAGAGGGCAGCCCGACGCTCAGCTCGAGCACGGCGAGCGTCCGCCATGGAAACGACGGAGAGATGGGGTGATGAACTGATGGAAGGGAAACTATGGCGCACCCCTACCTGGCATGCCAAATGTCGAATGTGGTGTTCCGGCAAACCATTAAGGTTGGAACACTGGGGTGCGCGTGAAGTCTTTCCCTCCTACCGATTTGCGCCCTTGCTCGCTAAGATCTCGCGGACGAACTCGACGAACAAGCAACACAGAAAGACACGAGGTTTATACTGGTTCGGGCCACCGTTGTGGTGTAATACCCTACTCCAGTGTGGTGGTGATGGATTGCCTCTTGGGCTAATGATGAACAGTACAAGGGAAGAACAACCTCCTAAGGTTGAGGTGTTCTTGTGCCTGGCTAACTTGTGTGGGTGAGAGCTGAGTGAATTGCTCGATCAGTCCAACATGCTTCTACTGTGGTGGCTAGCTCTACTTATATAGGCCCTGGTCTTCTTCCCAAATATCGTGTGGGAAGGGAGCCAACAATGGCGGGCAAATTTGAAGGGGCACAGCTAGTACAAGCTATCCTGACAAAAGTGGTCTTCGCCTGCGAAAAGCTCTAGGGTGACGCCGTCTTGGGCTCCACGATGACCTTCGTCTTGCTGTCCTCCTCGTCTTGGTATTGTTGCACCAATATAGCAACCTTTGTCTGATACCTCGGTACTCTTCGCCTGTGCTGGCCTCCTTAGCACCAAAGAGGAAACACGGACACTGCACGCGCTGGCGCCCGCCTGGTGCCATTCGTCATGGCTCACGTCACGAGAGCCTCATGAGGTGTGCCCCGCCTAGATATCTCCACTCCTCGTGAGCCTGCCTGGCTAGGACACTCCAGAGGAGGTCTTGCATCATCCGCCTCGCGAGGCTTGGACCCTCGCGAGGGTCTTGGATGCCTTGTTGATGAAGATGGGCCGTACAGCATGCTGCTTAGCCACATTATGGGCCGCAGGCAGGCAAGTCTGGCGACCCACGTTCCCAGAACGTCGATAATCACCGGCACCCCCAGCGCTGGGCGGTCCATAGTGGGTCCCGTGGGCCTATCTGACTAATGGCGTGCGTCCCACCGCCGCTCGATAGTGGTCCGAGCATCTTCCTGAGCTCGCTCCTGAAGGACTTGACATTGCTTGCAGCGAGCTCGCGGGTCGGAAGACGCCGTAGAAACGTTGTCGCGGGCGTCGTCCCAATGAGCCGGTGGCTGGTGTCGCGGCCATGGGGGAGGAGAGTGCACCATGGTCGCAGTGTCTCTGGTCCTCCCACCGCCGACATGCATCGGCTCGACAGAACGCTGGCACGAGGGTCCCGCTGGGAGCGGCTCACCTTTCTTGGCGAAGCTGATGAGGCTTCGAATGGTGGCCCTCCACTCGTCGAGCTTCTCCGCTGCTGGAGGGAAGTCGAGGAGTAGTTGCACGTGTGCCAATGCTTCCATTGGCATGGTGGCGGCGAAAACTGCATGGACCGTGACACGCTTCTACTGCTAACCACATTAGAAGGAGCTCTATCACGGTCTCGCTGTCGCGCGCCGCTTCCACCATCGTCCGGGCGCGCATGCCGGCCCGGTGCATCTTGAGAGTGACGCGAAGGGCTCTTCCCGCGGCAGTCTCCGGAGGCACCAACATTGCGGCGTTGCTCGTCATGGGCGGCCTGGGAACTTTACGGCGTGGGCACCGGCTGGGGCATCCAGGAGGTCGCCGCGCCGCCCGTGGGCAGCACGGCGTCGCCCTCGGGCCCAGCGGCGCGCGGCTCATCATCTCGGGCACGCGCGATGCCGCTCGCCTAGCTCCGATTGCTAGAGTATCGTGGATGCTTGCGGGCTATGCCTCCGCCACCATCCGCGGCCGCTCCATTGCTTGCTCGCGCTGGGATGGGTGGTTCAGCCCCAGACGAGCCGATCGCCATGATCGCCATCTTCTTGGGAGCCATCGTGACGAAGGAGTCAATGAGTTGGCTTCAAAACCGGATTCTCACAACCTCAGCGCCCCCTACCTGGCGCGCCAAAGATGTCGGGGCTTCTGGAACGACACCTATGGGGTCATAGGGAATCCCTACTAAGGTTGGCGGGGCGTGGGGCTGCGCGAAGAGCGGGTCAAGAAGATCAACACGAGGGATTTTTTGCGCAGGTTTGGGTCGCAAATGATGCGTAATAACCTAGTCCCGCTTTGTGTGTATTTAGTGCTCTTGAGTTCTTGAACTAGCTGCGATGCATGCCCAGTCCAAAAAGTTCGAATCCTTCCTCAGTACGCCTCGGGCGTCCTTTTATATGTCAAATGGGCAACCACAGCGGCACACAGGAGGTGGAAAGTGTCTATAGTGTACAAGTTTATTTCCTCACGTCATAGGACAAACGCATTTAATGCACCGCCTATGTGTCCTCTTGCTTTATTGGGGACGACAGATAAGCTCGTCCTGTCCTTCGCGGCCTTGCCTTGCTTCGACGCGCGTCCCAGGTGACGAGGCATGCAGTGCCACGCTGGCTGGCTGGCTGCTGAGCTGGTGTGGTGGCACGGCCTTCACGAAGATCTGCATGCCATCACGCAGGTGCTTGGCTAGTTGGCCTGAAAGTGGCAAGCCACTATGCAGGCGCTCGCCTAGGTGGCGGGCTAGCCGCCATGTTGGAACGGGTGTGGAGCAGCGAAACTCTAGAAGGTGCGGGCCTGGCTTCAGCCTCGCAAACGTCCCCGGCAAGGGTCTTGCCGGGGTCTCGTGGGCGTCCCCGGCAAGGATCTTGCCAGGGGTATTCGTCTTCTAGTTCTCATCTAGTTTTGCAGGCCTCTGGTCATCACAAAGATCTGCATGCCACCATGCAGGCGCGTTCTGAGCCTTGGTTCTGATGTTGTTGGCGGCGCCAGAACTTTTAGGCTCAAGGATGGCGGTCATACTGGTGTTGGGCAAGTTGCCCCGACAACGCTCTTGCTGGGGCACCATAGGTCATCCCCGGCAAGGCTCTTGCCGGGGTAGACCCATCTTGTCCCTTTGCCCTTTGCACCTCTGGCTTTAGCGCTGCTCTAGTAGACCTGCATCTTGCTTCCTCTTCCCCATCGAGCGTGGCCGTAGGTGTGGCTACGACTGCCCGTGCACAAGGGGTACAGAAAGGCCCCTACTTTTGTACACCGATAGCGGCGGGCACAACAAGCGAACCAAGGCGCAGAACGACCGCGAGGCCTCGGACGGGAACAAACAGGAGTCGTGGAAGATGTGGCGGTGTAGTGGCAGGCGGAGGGGAGTATGAAGGAAACAACATGCAACTCAAGCTTACAAATGATACAAAAAGCCCAAGGATTAATTGTTCATCAAATTTAGACAAAACCCAGGTTGAACATGGCAATAACATCTAACCCAACCACTCTTTTTTGTAGTCACAAACAAATGGATCGGTCTGATCCATAAAATCAACATCCTGTGCAAAAAAAATTATTGTAGGATGACAACAATTTTTTGTAAATAGAAGCTGAGCATGTTTAGAAGCCCATTTGTCCACCTGAAACTTCTTTCTTTGTTGTTCAGCGTGTCCATCCGTGAGAAATCTCCTGTTGTAAAACTTAAGCCTCATGGACAATAGTAACCTCACATTCAACAAGAAGAATGTGAAAAAGCTTCTGTTTGCCTGGTTGGATGCATATCCTTCCTTCGTTATTGTCCTAAAATGAATGTCATGAGAACAGAGAAAAAATCCTGGTGCTTATTACGCCACCGATTGGTTATATGTTTTTCTCCATGTGGTAGCAGTTCCTAAGTAAACATGAAGATTGAAAACAATTAAGGTCTGAAAAAAGAGTATGTCAAAAGAGCGACAGCTGAACGGTTAATTCTAGTACAATATATATGGGCTTTCAATGTTCATGAATTCATCATCTTTATATATAAATTCTCCAGAGATCAAAAGCATTGCAGCAAGCCAATAATTATGTTCAGATCAAAACTAAACAATTCCATATATAAGATCTTGACAGAACCCAACAGCATTGATGGGCTATCCATGGACGAACTCTTCATTGAGCATATAACATAATATTAGTACCCATAGTGTACTCCAAGATGATATAAAACTTATGCGCACAAATGAAAAATGCAGCTTATTATTACAAATGTGTAGATGATAATATACGGTACCTGAAAAAGTGAGGAGCCAAACACCAACTTCTTGTGATCATTAAACGGATCCGGAATTACACCCAAGGTCTCCAGTTTGGGCGCAGAGACGACAATTATTTGCGAAGGTTTATAACAATCATCAAGGAGCAACCTTTGAAGTGAAGGGGCATCTTCGATGATGAGCTGTTGTCCTTCAAAAAAAATTCCAATGCTTTTAATGTGAGGCGACTATATTTGGAGACAACTAAAGGGATTTCTATTCCCAAAACAATCAACAAGCGCTCTAGGGCAGGGCAGCTGGAGTGGATGATGCTGTGCAGTGAGGCCTCTGACAGATAAACCACCACAAGCAAAAGTTTTTTTAGCAGTGGGAGTCGAAGCATCTGTACCAGATCGTGTGGAATATGGCACCGGGCAAAGGTGGCACTGTGGAGAGAGGAGGAAAACCGGGAGATGGACAACGGTGGTGTGGGCATGAATTCTTGGTGTGTTCGTGGTATGAAACTTTCCTGGTAATGGTAGAACTCAAACTGCTGGAGTTTTCCGAATTCAGGGGATGTCAGCCAAGCATCCACCATGCAGGGTATGGACGGCAGGTATCGTGTCGGGATGCAAAGGCGTTGAACAGGGCCGTGCTGGTGAGAGGAGATGATGGCTATGAGGAGATTAAATTCAAGAAGGACAGAAATCTGACGACAGTTGAGATTGAGGGGCACGGTGCGCCATATCGGGTGTCACTGAGTTGAGAGGACTTCTGTGCCGCAGTAATCCTTGGTGGGGAGAAGCGAGATGATATTCCCAAGGATGTCGTCCGGGAGATTGCTGACGCGTTCCACCGGAGATTCTACGGGTTCGTCAGATCCGGATGGGGGGGCTCGCCGCTTCTCCCTGCGCTGCCGGGTGCGGGATCTACAACTGGCGTCGTCGCTGGCGGGAGCCTCATCTTCTTGGCGATGGGGCCAGCCAACTCCATTTTCCTTGCGGGCATCCCACCGAGCTCACGGGTTTGAGCAGAGTAGCTAGAGACAAGCCTGTTGGCAGTGCAAGTGGGGAAGAAGGAGGGCTGGGGTTTTCTGTAGGAGTGGAAGAAGAGGAGCAGGAGTTTTCTGTATGAGTGAGGAAGAAGGTGAGCGGTGGTGTTCTGTACGAGTGAGGAAGATGGGGAGTGGGGGGAATTGGGGGGCGATGGAAGCGGGAGAGTCCAATGAGCTGCAGTATAAGTGGAAGCGAGCAGGAAGGAGGGTTTTTCTAGGATCGCCCCCTCTTCAAGAAATATGGGCTTCTCCTCGCAAAAAACAAAAACAAATGGGCTTTAAGATGGATAGCCTTTTGTATCGCCCCAGTCGGCTGCCCGTGTTTCATACTGGAGGGCCTTAACACTAGAGGCATCCCATTATAGACACTCTCCAGCTCTCCAACTTATTGCCCATTCGGAAGCAAATAAGAGAGTCCTCCAGCTTAATTATGGCTCCTCATCGGTAACATTTTTCGGCTTGAAAAAAAAGTTATAGCTCCTTTTTGGGTCGGCTTGGCACCCACCAAATTATAGGATGGTGTACTGCATGTAGACACTCACACTGGTCGTAGCGCGGCAAAGTGCGGGTGAAACGCCTTCGATGCGGCTATATCTCCCACGTGTCGAAGCACGACTTAGAGGCATAACCGCATTGATAGCAATGTCGCAAGTGAGGTAATCTTCACACAACCCATGTAATACATAAGGGAAAAGATACATAGTTGGCTTACAATCGCCACTTCACACAATTACATGAATAAAGCATTACATCATCCAAATACACACAAAGTCCGACTACGGAACCAAAATAAAAGAAGACTACCCCAAATGCTATACATATCCCCGATCGACCCCAACTGGGCTCCACTACTGATCGACTAGAATGAAACAACACAAAGGACAAGATCTTCAACGAGCTCCTCCTTGAGGTCGGCTGTGTCATGTGCACGGTATCGTCGGCACCTGCAAGATGGTTTTGGAAGTATCTGTGAGTCATGGGGACTCAGCAATCTCACACCCTCGCGATCAAGACTATTTAGGCTTATAGGAAGGGTAAAAGGTATGAGGTGGAGCTGCAGCAAGCGACTAGCATATCTGGTGGCTAACATACGCAAATGAGAGCGAGAAGAGAGAGCAAAGGCACGGTCGAACAACTATGATCAAGAAGTGATCCTAGAACAACCGATGTCAAGCATAACTCCAACACCGTGTTCACTTCCCGGACTCTGCCAAGAAGAGACCATCACGGTAACACACGCGGTTGATGCATTTTAATTAAGGTCAACTTCAGGTTTTCTACAACCGGACAATAACAAATTCCCATCTGCCCATAACCGCGGGCACGGCTTTCGAAAGTTCAAAACCCTGCAGGGGTGTCCCAACTTAGCCCATCACAAGCTCTCATGGTCAACGAAGGATATTCCTTCTCCCAAGATGATCCGATCAGACTCGGCATCCCAGTTACAAGACATCCTCGACAATGGTAAAACAAGTCCAGCAAGACCGCTCGACGCGCCGACATCCAGATAGGAGCTGCACATATCTCGTTCTCAGGGCAACACTGGATGAACACTACGTACAGCTAAAACCAGCCCTCAAGTTTCCTCGAGGTGGCGCCGCAAGTGGCTCTAGTTTTGGACCAACACTTAGACAAGCACTGGCCCGGGGGGGGGGGGTTAAAATAAAGATGACCCTCGGGATGCGCGACTCCCAAGGGAAAAAGGCTAGGTAGCGAATGGTAAAACCAAGGTTGGGCCTTGCTGGAGGAGTTTTATTCAAAGCGAACTATCAAGGGGTTCCCATTATAACCCAACCGCGTAAGGAACGCAAAATCCGGGAACATAACACCGATATGACGGAAACTAGGGCGGCAAGAGTGGAACAAAACACCAGGCATAAGGCCGAGCCTTCCACCCTTTACCAAGTATATAGATGCATTAATTAAATAAGAGATATTGTGATATCCCAACAAAATATCCATGTTCCAACATGGAACAAACTCCAATCTTCACCTACAACTAACAACACTATAAGATAGGCTGAGCAAAGCGGTAACATAGCCAAACAATGGTTTGCTAGGACAAGGTGGGTTAGAGGCTTGGCTTAACAATATGGGAGGCATGATAAGCAAGTGGTAGGTATCGTAGCATAGGCATAGCAAAAGAGCGAGCAACTAGCAAGCAAAGATAGAAGTGATTTCGAGGGTATGGTCATCTTGCCTGAGATCCCGCAAGGAAGAAGAACGAACCATGAGGAAGACAAACGGACGTAGTCGAACGAATCCTCACAACACGACGTTACCGGAACCAACCCGAAGAAGCAACACCGGAAAGAAGCAAACAACATAGTAAACAACCACTAGAACAACATGGCATGATGCACAACAAGTATGATGCATGTCCGGTTTAAAGAAGCATGGCATGGCAAAGTGCACAAACAATCCTACAAATTAAGTGGAGCTCATTATGCAACTGAGTAGCATATTGAAGAAAACACCACATGACTTATTTAGTTCTCTCCCGTTTATGTACCCAACAAGATTAAATGTTGTTAGCATGGCAAGAGATGAAGCATAAAGAAACTATCATCTAGGCAAGTTTAAATGAGGCCGGAAATAGCAAACAACAATTCCAGAAAAACCTCATGTGCATATTTTATGGTTTGGTACTGTTCTGCCCTAA
This sequence comes from Triticum monococcum, assembly GCA_034509565.1. Lineage (NCBI taxonomy): Eukaryota > Viridiplantae > Streptophyta > Magnoliopsida > Poales > Poaceae > Triticum > Triticum monococcum. The sequence goes on along the minus strand of CM067846.1, from coordinate 395,582,083 downwards.
ACCATATTTTATAGTTATTAAACATGCAAGATGATGCCACCATGTTAAACTAGGCCAAATTCTACCCCATTTGCATATAAAGTTTATTAAATTCCGAGTTACTGTTATTTAGTTATGATTTAAAGCATTTTAGCATGGCATATGGACAAAAAATACACAAACAGAATTTTAAACATTTTAAACATGGATGCAAGTTGGATATTATGAATCTAGACAACATTCTAAGCAAGTTTCATATATAACTTATTTTAAACCGATGCACGGTTGGTGAGTTATTAAATGCATGAAGAATAGGGGCTTTTCTGCAAAACTGTTGTCTCTGGAATAAAAGAGAAATCACTGAACTGAAAAAAACAGAAGTGGGCCAAGCTGAGGCTGACTGGGCCTCACCAGAGGTGCTTAGCCAATGCGGTGGAGAGGTAGGCTGAAAGGGGGGCGCTGGGCCTTGCGTGGATCTGACTCAAGAGGATGAGGGCCGCGGTCAACGGGGCGACCGGCTGCGCAGTCCAGGCGATCGAAGCAGAGGGCGGTTCGTCCTTGAGACATAGAGACAACGACTAAGAGAGAGGAAAACAGAGGAGGACCGGAGGACGGGGAGAAGGGGTCGGCGACCTGCGGGGCTCCGGCGAGGTTGGGAAGGTCCGGCGCGCGAGGAACGGTGCGGGGAAGGAAGGCTGGGCGCGGGTCCATGGTACCAGGATGCTGCAGAAGAGGATCAGTATTGGGGATGGATTGCAGGAGCTCCATCGTCGAAGGAGAACGGCAGGACACGGCGGGCTTCCATGTTCCCGGGCGGCCATGGCGGCAGGGGACTTCGCGGTACTCCGGCAAGCTGAGGACTCCGGCGGGATGGCAGGATGGTGTGGTTCCGGCGAAGGAGAAGCAGAGGAGGGCAACATGGCGCGGCGGCAGAAGCTCCTGTGAGGCGGCGCAGCGCGGCTTGAACTCCGGCAAGGCGGAGGAGCGCTGCTGCAGTTTCCTGAAGAAAAACAGAGAGGTGAGAGAAGGAGAGGAGCGCGAGGGGAAGGGAGAGGCAAGCGGCAGCAGGGGTCACCGGAGCGCATGGGGCGGCGAGGTGAAGCTGCTTGCTTCGGCAGCGGGATCCTGGTGATTTGGTCACCGACGGGGATGAGCAGTTTGGGCTGGAGGAGCGAGGCAGGGAGGTGGCGGCGACTGGGTGTCGCTGTAACGAGGGAATCGGGAGGGATCCCAAGGGAAACAATGGCGGCACTGGATTCAAGAGAGAACACGGCGGCTCGGCCTTGGCGTCAATGGCGCGGCAGGATAGCTCCTGGGTACCTGGAAGAGAGAGATGTGAGAGGGAGAGTGAAAAGAGAAAGGAGAAAGGGAGGAAGAACGGGAGGACAAGCGGAAGGAAAAAGGATGAGGCGCAGGGCCTGCTGGTTCGGTGGTGACTGTCGCCGTTGGCGTCTGGTAATCGGGCAAGGCGGCGCTGGTGGATCGAGGTGCTCGGGGACGAGAGACCAGAGGAGGGGATCGATGGATTTGGAAGGAGTGCGTTGGTTGGGTGGCGGCGAAAATCAAGGGAGAGGGTCGGAGAGAATTTGGATCGGGAGGAGATCCCGAGGTGGGATGGTGAGTCATGGCGGCGACAGGGAATAGGAGGATGGGACAGGCTAGGACTAGGGTTAGCCTCTTTATATAGCAGGTGGGATTAGGTTAAGGGGTATTCAGTACGTACGATTATAATCGGACGACCGAGAAAATATATGTTAGGAAGTCCAATTAACAAAAAGGACATGTTTTGTAGATGTTTGGGGATGATCCGGACACAACGGTGACGACTGCTCGGGTCGGGTCCGGGACAATTTCCGGACGCGCCCGAGGGGTTCGATGCACTACGCAAGGAGGGGTAGGCTGGGGCTAGGTGGACTGTGGAGAGTGCGTTGGTTCGAGAGAAGAGGGGAGAGATGCAGCCGGGCACGGTTTCCAAATACCGAAAACGTCCGACGTTAGACCGGCTATAATGCCGCTATAGTTTAATGGTTGGGCTATCAAACGAACTCCGAATGCGATGAAACTTGAGAAGCGGTCTATCTAAACTATACTAAGACCACACACCAACTTTCATTCCATGCCTAAAACATTTTCCGGCCACTTATAAAATAATATTTCGGACGTGCCGCGGGCGCATGCAAGTGTGTCTGGCTCGGAACGGACAAGGGAAAGAACGGGGAAACCCGGACGGATGTCAGTTTTGAAAACATGATGATGCAATTCACATGATGACAACACAAGATGCGCCACACAAGCAAATGACATGGCAACAACAGCGAATAACAGGAAGACACCCGGCACACCGGTCTCGGGGCGTTACAACACTCCACCATTACGAGAGGATCTCGACCCGAGATCCTAGGGATGGCACCGGAGGGAAAACAGAAGAGGAAGAGGAGAGGTAAAACTAAGTTGCTTCTTTGACAAATGAGTGAAACCAAAGAACCTTGAAAGGTTGAATAACTTGAAAGAAAGAAAAACAACAGAGATGAACAAAGTTGAGAACACTCCTTTAGAAAATAGGAACAAGGAAGAACAAATTCGGACAGCACTCCGGTAGAAAAGAGATGCAAGAATAGATAAGTAGAAAAGAACTTGATCGGAGTGCACAACACTCCGGATAAATTGATAAGCATGAAAATAACACGATCCTGACAAAACATGAAGATGGGTTGAAAAGAGCAACATCACAATGCCTCCGGAACAAAAGAATAGAAGTTGGATCGTTGGAAAGGAAAGAGTTGAGAAGAAAATGACATCTTCTACCACAATAGAATTTGAAAAGCATCCTTAAAAGAAGGATTGAATGGAGTTGTTGGCAAATCAACAACGAAACGAATAAACTTGTAGTGGGCTTATGGAAAACATCTCAAAACTGAGGTGAAATTCTGCCACTAACGAAAACAAAAGATTGGATTGATATGAACAAGGAGACGAGAAACTTATCTCACCGGAGGGATAAATGAAAGAACTTGGGTCATTTATGAGCACCATAGATAGCAACAATCCTTAGGGAAGGCTTTAGGTGAAGTATAACCCAAGATAACTCCAAGGAAGAAGGTGCTGGGTTTAAAATACCTCATTCTTAACAACATGTGAATTATGAAACATGAGCTCAAATTATCAAGAATGACATAATGCCATCTCCAAAGATATGGTAGAAAGAAATTTCACTCCGGATTGCAAAATGAAGAATGCTTGAGCACCTCTGAAAAGAATGTTGATGAACCCTTCGAGAAGGAATTAAATCCTTGATGAACCATCATGTAGAACCTTCATGAGGAGCTCCGGTAACAAAATGATTGATCAAACGAAAGGAAAGAGAAGTTGAAAACACAAGGTGAAACCTTGCAATGATTTAGATGAAGCTCCGTGACAAGGTAATTGAGAGAACTTGGAACTCCGAGAAAATAAAGATGAACAAATGAAAACGAGAATTTGATGAGCCTCGGGAACAGGGAATTGAGTTCAATCGATGAAACAAAAATAAGAATTACGTTATGCGTATCCTTCACCAATTTAAATTGATGACAAGCAGTGGATTTGGCATACCACTTATCTCGTTGAAAGGATTAAATATAGATATAGCTCAAACTTGAGGAAGATCTTCAATGAACCACCGGTAGGAATTGAAACGACGAATGAATTTATATGATAACCAAGGAAAATAACTCTTGAACGAACCATCGTAAGAATTTTAATGAACGAAGTAAAGATAAAGAAACATCGGGAAGAATTATAAAAAGAACGAAGATACTTGAGACAATTTAGATACAAGTGAAACGAATAGATCACAGACCGATAAGAAAATATTTGAATGATGCACCGGTAAGATTGGAGAATGATAACTGAAAGCTGAGAATGAATAAACTTGAATTGATGGACTCCGGATAATCAAAATGAGAAGACTCTTGAATTGCTCCGGATGGGTGAAAAGAATTCTCACAATCGAAAATAATTATGAGAGGATGGCAACTAGCTAGAATCATGAATATTTGAGAGAACGGATAAGATATGGAGAAGAACTCTTCTTCGGTCTTCAAATGTTGAGAATGACTATGAGAATCACCACCATGAATTGTTGAGCCACTCCGGAATGAAGAATGGAAAGGTTGAGCCAACAATGAATAGAATTTTGGAAGATCTTGGAGAAAGACATTTGACTGATGATAAATCATTCTTACGTCAAACTTTAGAAAAGAATTTAGTATAGCTCCGGGAAAATTAGAAGAGTCAGGTAAGATCGTGGAAAAAGACCTGTGGGTTAGGGCCCATTGAAAAGATACACCGTTGAACGATTTAAAAGAGAGAAAGCACCAGTTGAATTAAATGGCTAGGATGAGATAACAACCTTGAAAGAGTTGGAACGAAAACAGAGTGGAAACACGAATCTTCGAGATATCTTGAGCACTCCGGGACAAATGTATAGCGGGAGGTGAATAATTAAGAGGAGCACTTGTATGAGATGGCATTGAAATGAGGAAAGGGAATGATCAACAAAACTTGACTTCAAACCACCGGAGAAGAAAGATAACGAATAATGATGAACTTGAGGCTCCATTAGGAACTTCATGAGAATCACCAGATAAGAAAATTGACAGAAAAGAATGGAGAGACTTCACAAACATAAGATAGATACTAGAATAAGAAATCCGAGTCCTTAAAGAACCAAGGGTGGGAGGGTGGGAAAACAAAGGCAACTTGGGAAGGATGAAACAAACACCGTTGAGAGAGTTTGAGTTGATCTTGCGGATGTTGAAATGATCGGATCCACTTGAAGAGAAGCACACCGGTTGTCAAGAAATTGAAAGGACAAACTCGATGATCGAGAAGGATTAGTATTCGCATAGGAATATGAGAACACCATTTAGGAAAGGTATGGAATCAACATTTGACCTCGAAGCAACTCGAATACCACAACTCAAAACAAAACAAAGGATTGGCTTGCAGAATAAGCCGGAACAAACATATGATAGAGATTTCGTCCGAAGTTTTCGTGGTGGGGCCTACACGGGCTCGATCGTACAACATCATCATGTGCAAGGTAGTGCACATGACACACGAAGCGTCCCCGAGTCGGCATAGCCAAGGACTCTTTAAGACACAATGAGACCACTGTAAACCAACCGTGGATAGGCGGACCACTAGACGTCGAACCCCAGTTTCATATCATACATCTGTCGGAAAGATATCCTAAGAGCTACTTGAATTCCCACTTATAAACTCCGGAAATTTTCCGGTTATGCAATCAGGTGTTGGGGATACAGAGGAAGCATAATATCTCACCCAAAACTAACAAATCCTACATCCAGTTGTATCCATCCTTCAGCAAATAACCAAGAAACCTTCGGAAATCGTTTACCTCAAACTTCAAAAAGCATCCGTTATACAAGTTATGGCAATACTCCCGAATTCCCGCCCCAGTATTGGGTGGCGTCGAGGTTATCTCACCAACAACTGCATAAAGGGATTTTCGATGTCGGCGAAACTCAAGTATTCCAGAATCTCAACGATAAAATTGTGACGACAACACCTCGGAGCTCAACACCCCGGGACACTGCCACGACCCCTAAATGTAAGAGGCACCAAGAACAATGTTCTCGTCACAAAACCATCGGAACGATTCCAAGATACCCGCGTGATCCTAATTTTTTTAGTGAAATTTGAGAAGAGAAGAGTCAAAACTCTACATCAGGATGCCTCACCAGAGCGACGAAGGGACTGAGGAGTAAAAAGAAGTCATAACTCTCCGATATATATAATTCATAAATGACTCAAAACATTTTTCTAGACTCAACAATGCTAGCGATTCGATCAAGCAAGGGGCTCCTAAGGTCGGGGAAGGCTCTGATACCAACTTGAAACACCCTTGATGCGGCTATATCTCCCACGTGACTAAGCATGACTTAGAGGCATAACCGCATTGAAAGCAATGTCGCAAGTGAGGTAATTTTCACACAACCCATGTAATACATAAGGGAAAAGATACATAGTTGGCTTACAGTCACCACTTCACAATTACATGAATAAATCACTACGTCATCCAAATACACACAAGGTCCGACTACGGAACCAAAATAAAAGAAGACTACCCCAAATGCTACACAGATCCCCGATCGACCCCAACTGGGCTCCACTACTGATCGACTAGAACGAAACAACACAAAGGACAAGATCTTCAACGAGCTCGTCCTTGAGCTCGGTTGCGTCATCTACACGGTATCCTCGGTACCTGCAAGCTGGTTTTGGAAGTATCTGTGAGTCACAGGGACTCAGCAATGTCACACCCTCGTGATCAAGACTATTTAAGCTTATAGGAAGGATAAAAGGTATGAGGTGGAGCTGCAGCAAGCGACTAGCATATCTGGTGGCTAACATACGCAAAATGAGAGCGAGAAGAGAGAGCAAAGGAACGATCGAACAACTATGATCAAGAAGTGATCCTAGACCAACCTACGTCAAGCATAACTCCAACACCGTGTTCACTTCCCGGACTCCGCCGAGAAGAGACCATCACGGTAACACACGCGGATGATGCATTTTAATTAAGGTCAACTTCAGGTTTTCTACAACCGGACATTAACAAATTCCCATCTGCCCATAACCGCGGGCACGGCTTTCGAAAGTTCAAAACCCTGCAGGGGTGTCCCAACTTAGCCCATCACAAGCTCTCACGGTCAACGAAGGATATTCCTTCTCCCAAGACGATCCGATCAGACTCGACATCCTGGTTACAAGACATCCTTGACAATGGTAAAACAAGTCCAGCAAGACCGCCCGATGCACCGACATCCTGATAGGACCTGCACATATCTCGTTCTCAAGGCAACACCGGATGAACACTACATACAGCTAAAACCAGCCCTCAGGTTTCCCCGAGGTGGTGCCGCAAGTGGCTCTAGTTTCGGACCAACACTTAGACAAGCACTGGCCGGGGGGGGAGGGGGGGTTAAAATAAAGATGACCCTCGGGATGCGCGACTCCCAAGGGAAAAAGGCTAGGTGGCGAATGGTAAAACCAAGTTTGGGCCTTGCTGGAGGAGTTTTATTCAAAGAGAACTTTCAAGGGGTTCCCATTATAACCCAACCGCGTAAGGAACGCAAAATCCGGGAACATAACACCGATATGACGGAAACTAGGGCGGCAAGAGTGGAACAGAACACCAGGCATAAGGCCGAGCCTTCCACCCTTTACCAAGTATACAGATGCATTAATTAAATAAGAGATATTGTGATATCGCAACAAGATATCCATGTTCCAACATGGAACAAACTCCAATATTCACCTGCAACTAACAACGCTATAAGAGGGGCTGAGCAAAGCGGTAACATAGCCAAACAATGGTTTGCTAGGACAAGGTGGGTTAAAGGCTTGGCTTAATAATATGGGAGGCATGGTAAGCAAGTGGTAGGTATCGTAGCATAGGCATAGCAAAAGAGTGAGCAACTAGCAAGCAAAGATAGAAGTGATTTCAAGGGTATGGTCATCTTGCCTGAGATCCCGTAAGGAAGAAGAACGAGTCCATGAGGAAGACAAACGGACGTAGTCGAACGAATCCTCACAACACGACATTACCGGAACCAACCCGAAGAAGCAACACCGGAAAGAAGAAAACAACATAGTAAACAACCACTACAACAACATGGCATGATGCACAACAAGTATGATGCATGTCCGGTTTAAGGAAGCATGGAACAGCAAAGTGCACAAACAATCCTACAAATTAAGTGGACCTCATCATGCAATGGAGTTGCATATTGAAGAAAACACCACATGACTTATTTAATTCTCTCCCGTTTATGTACCCAACAAGATTAAATGTTGTTAGCATGGCAAGAGATGAAGCATAAAGAAACTATCTATCTAGGCAAGTTTAAATGAGGCTGGAAATAACAAACAATAATTCCGGAAAAACCTCATGTGCATATTTTACGGTTTGGTAATATTCTGCCCTAAGCCATGTTTTATACTTATTAAACATGCAAGATGATGCCACCATGTTAAACTAGGAAAAATTCTATCCCATTTGCATATAAAGTTTATTAAATTTCGAGTTACGGTTATTGAGTTATGATTTAAAGAATTTTAGCATGACATATTGACAAAAAATGCACAAACAGCATTTTAAACATTTTAAACATGGATGAAAGTTGGATATTATGAATCTAGACGAAATTCTAAGCAAGTTTCATATATAACTTATTTTAAACCGATGCACGGATGGTAGTTATTAAATGCATAAAGAACAGGGGCTTTTCTGCGAAACTATTGTCTCTAGAATAAAAGAGAAATCACTGAATTGAAAAAAAACAGAAGTGAGCCAAGCTGAGGCTGACTGGGCCTCACCAGAGGTGCTTAGCCCATGCGGTGGAGAGGTAGGCTGAAAGGGGGGCGCTGGGCCTTGCGTGGATCTGACTCAAGCGGACGAGGGCCACGGCCAACGGTGCGACCCGCTGCGCAGTCCAGGCGATTGAAGGAGAGGGCGGTTCGTCGTTGAGACAGAGAGGCAATGACTGAGAGAGAGGAAAACAGAGGAGGAGCGGAGGATGGGGAGAAGGGGTCGGCGACCTGCGGGGCTCCGCCGAGCTTGGGGAGGTCCGGCGCGCGAGGAACGGTGCGGGGAAGCAAGGCTGGGCGCGGGTCCATGGTGCCGGGATGCTGCAGAAGAGGATCAGTGTCGGGGATGGATTGCGGGAGCTCCATCATCGAAGGAGAACGGCAGGACGCGGAGGGCTTCCATGTTCCCGGGCGCCCATGGCGGCAGGGTACTTCGTGCTACTCCGGCGAGCTGAGGACTCCGGCGGGACGGCAGGATGGTGTGGTTCCGGCGAAGGAGAAGCAGACGAGGGCAACATGGCGGGGCGGCGGAAGGTCCTGTGGGGCAGCGCGGCGCGGCTTGAACTCCGGCAAGGCAGAGGCACGCTGCTGCAGTTTCCTGGAGAAAACCAGAGAGGTGAGAGAAGGAGAGGAGCGCGAGGGGAAGGGAGAGGCAAGCGGCAGCAGGGGTCACCGGAGCGCATGGGGCGGCGAGGTGAAGCTGCTTGCTTCGGCAGCGGGATCCTGGTGACTTTGGTCACCGACGGGGACGAGCAGCTTGGGCTGGAGGAGTGAGGCAGGGAGGTGGCGGCGACTGGTTGTCTCTGTAACGAGGGAATCGGGAGGGATCCCAAGGGAGACAATGGCGGTGCTGGATTCGAGAGAAGAACAAGGCGGCTTGGCCTTGGCGTCCATGGCACGGCGGGATAGTTCCTGGGTACTTGGAAGAGAGAGATGTGAGAGGGAGAGAGAAAAGATAAAGGAGAAAGGGAGGAAGAACGGGAGGACAAGTGGAAGGAAAAAGGATGAGGCGTAGGGCCTGCTGGTTCGGTGGTGATTGTCGCCGTTGGCGTCTGGTACTCGGGCGATGCGGCACTGGTGGATCGAGGTGCTCGGGGACGAGAGAGTAGAGGAGCGGATCGATGGATTTGGAAGGAGTGCACTGGTTGGGTGGCGGCGGAAATCAAGGGAGAGGGTCGGAGAGAATTTGGATCGGGAGATCGCGAGGTGGGATGGTGAGTGGTGGCGGCGGCAGGGAATAGGAGGATGGGACAGGTTAGGACTAGGGTTAGCCTCTTTATATAGCAGGTGGGATTAGGTTAGGGGTTATTCAGTCCGTACGATTATAATCGGACGACCGAGAAAATATATGTTAGGAAGTCAAATTAACAAAACGGAGATGTTCTGTAGATGTTTGGGGATGATCCGGACACAACGGTGACGACTGCTCGGGTCGGGTCCGGGACAATTTCCGGACGCGCTCGAGGGGTTCGATGCACTGCGCAAGGAGGGGTAGGCTGGGCCTAGGTGGACTATGGAGAGTGGGTTGGTCCGAGAGAAGAGGGGAGAGATGCAGCCCAACACGATTTCCGGATACCGAAAACGTTCGACGTTAGACCGGCTATAATGCCGCTATAGTTTAATGGTTGGGCTATCAAACGAACTCCGAATGCGATGAAACTTGACACACGGTCTATCTACACTATACTAAGAACACACGCCAACTTTCATCCCATTCCAAAAACATTTTCCAGCCACTTATAAAATAATATTTCGGATGTGCCGCGGGCGCGTGCAAGTGTGTGTGGCTGCAAACAGACAACGGAAAAACGGGGAAACCCGGACGGATGCAGGTTTTAAAAACATGATGATGCAATTCTCATTATGACATGACAAGATGCGCCACGCAAGCAAATGACATGGCAACAACATCGAATAACAGGAAGACACCCGGCACATCGGTTTCGGGGTGTTACAACACTCCACCACTACGAGAGGATCTCGACCCGAGATCCTAGGGATGGCACCGGAAGGAAAACAGAAGAGGAAGAGGAGAGGTAAAACTAACTTGCTTCTTTGACAAACGAGTGAAACCAAAGAACCTTGAAAGGTTGAATAACTTGAAAGAAAGAAAAACAACAGAGATGAACAAAGTTGAGAACACTCCGTTAGAAAATAGGAACAAGGAAGAACAAATTCGGACAACACTCCGGTAGAAAAGAGATGCAAGAATAGATAAGTGGAAAAGAACTTGATCGGAGTGCACAGCACTCCGGATAAATTGATAAGCATGAAAATAACACGATCCTGACAAAACAAGAAGATGGGTTGAAAAGAGCAACATCACAATGCCTCTGGAACAAAAGAATAGAAGTTGGATCGTTGGAAAGGAAAGAGTTGAGAAGAAAATGACATCTTCTACCATAATAGAATTTGAAAAGCATCCTTAAGAGAAGGATTGAACGGAGTTGTTGGCAAATCAAAAACGAAACGAATAAACTTGTAGTGGGCTTATGGAAAACATCTCAAAACTAAGGTGAAATTCTGCCACTAACGAAAACAAAAGATTGGATTGATATGAACAAGGAGATGAGAAACTTATCTCACCGGAGGGATAAATGAAAGAACTTGGGTCATTTATGAGCACCATAGATAGCAACAATCCTTAGGGAAGGCTTTAGGTGAAGTATAACCCAAGATAACTCCAAGGAAGAAGGTGCTGGGTTTAAAATACCTCATTCTTAACAACATGTGAATTATGAAACATGAGCTCAAATTATCAAGAATGACATAATGCCATCTCCAAAGATATGGTAGAAAGAAATTTCACTCCGGATTGCAAAATGAAGAATGCTTGAGCTCCTCTGAAAAGAATGTTGATGAACCCTTCGAGAAGGAATTAAATCCTTGACGGACCATCATGTAGAACCTTCATGAGGAACTCCGGTAACAAAACGATTGATCAAACAAAAGGAAAGAGAAGTTGAAAACACAAGGTGAAACCTTGGAATGATTTAGATGAAGCTCCGAGACGAGGTAATTGAGAGAACTTGGAACTCCGGGAAAAGAAAGATGAACAAATGAAAACGAGAACTTGATGAGCCTCCGGAACAGGGAATTGAGTTCAATCGATGAAACAAAAATAAGAATTACATTATGCGTATCCTTCACCAATTTAAATTGATGACAAGCAGTGGATTTGGCATACCACTTATTCTCATTGAAAGGATTAAATATAGATATAGCTCAAACTTGAGGAAGATCTTCAACGAACCACTGGTAGGAATCAAAACAATGAATGAATTTATATGATAACCAAGGAAAAGAACTCTTGAACGAACCATTGTAAGAATTTTAATGAACGAAGTAAAGATAAAGAAACATCAGGAAGAATTATAAAAAGAACGAAGATACTTGAGACAATTTAGATACACGTGAAACGAATAGATCACGGACCGATAAGAGAATATTTGAATGATGCACCGTTAAGATTGGAGATTGATAACTGAAAGCTGAGAATGAATAAACCTGAATTGATGCACTCCGGATAATCAAACTGAGAAGACTCTTGAATTGCTCCGGATGGGTGAAAAGAATTCTCACAATCGAAAAAAATTATGAGAGGATGGCAACTAGCTAGAATAACGAATCTTTGAGAGAATGAATAAGATATGGAGAAGAACTCATCTTCGGTCTTCAAATGTTGAGAATGACTATGAGAAACACCACCATGAATTGTTGAGCCACTCTGGAATGAAGAACGGAAAGGTTGAGCCAACGATGAATAGAATTTTGGAAGATCTTGGAGAAAGACATTTGACTGATGATAAATCATTCTTACGTCAAACTTTAGAAAAGAATTTAGGATAGCTCCGGGAAAATTAGAAGAGTCAGGTAAGATCCTAGAAAAAGACCTGTCGGTTAGGGCCCACTGAAAAGATACACCGTTGAACGATTTAAAAGAGAGAAAGCACTGGTTGAATTAAATGGCTAGAATGAGATAAGAACCTTGAAAGAGCTGGAACGAAAACAGAGTGGAAACACGAATCTTCGAGATATCTTGAGCACTCCGGGACAAATGTATAGCAGGAGGTGAATAATTAAGAGGAGCACTGGTATGAGTTGGCATTCAAATGAGGAAAGGGAATGATCAACAAAACTTGACTTCAAACCACCGGAGAAGAAAGATAACGAATAATGATGAACTTGAGGCTCCATTAGGATCTTCATGAGAATCACCGGATAAGAACATTGATGGTAAAGAATGGAGAGACTTCACAAACATAAGATAGATACTAGAATAAGAAATCCGAGTCCTTAAAGAACCAAGGGTGGGAGGGTGGGAAAACAAAGGCAACTTGGGAAGGATGAAACAAACACCGTTGAGAGAGTTTGAGTTGATCTTGCGGATGTTGAAATGATCGGATCCACTTGAAGAGAAGCACACCGGTTGACAAGAAATTCAAATGACAAACTCGATGATCGAGAAGGCTTAGTATTCGCATAGGAATATGAGAACACCATTTAGGAAAGGTATGGAATCAACATTTGACCTCCAAGCAACTCGAATACCACAACTCAAAACAAAACAAAGGATTGGCTTGCAGAATAAGCCGGAACAAACATATGATAGAAATCTCGTCTGAAGTTTTCGTGGTGGGGCCTACACGGGCTCGATCGTACAGCACCATCATGTGCAAGGCAGTGCACATGACATACGAAGCGTCCCCGAGTCGGCATAGCCAAGGACTCTTTAAGACACAACAAGACCATTGTAAAACCAACCGTGGATAGGCGGACCACTAGACGTCGAACCCGAATTTCATATCATACATCTGTCGGAAAGATATCCTAAGAGCTACTTGAATTCCCACTTATAAACTCCCGGAATTTTCCGGTTATGCAATCAGGTGTTGGGGATACAGGGGAAGCATAATATCTCACCCAAAACTAACAAATCCTACATCCAGTTGTATCCATCCTTCAACACATAACCAAGAAACCTTCGGAAATCATTTACCTCAACCTTCGAAAAGAATCCGTTATACGAGATATGGCAATACTCCCGAACTCCCGCCCAAGTACTGGGTGGCGTCGAGGTTATCTCACCAACAACTGCATAGAAGATATTTTCGATGTCAGCGAAACTCAGGTATTCTAGAATCTCAACGATAAAATTGTGACGACAACACCTCGGAGCTCAACTCCCCGGGACACTGCCACAACCCCTAAATGTCAAGAGGCACCAAGAACAATGTTCTCGTCACAAAACCATCGGAACGATTCCAAGATACCCGCATGATCCTAAGTTTTTTTAATGAAATTTGAGAAGAGAAGAGTCAAAACTCTACGTCAGGATGCCTCACCAGAGCGACGAAGGGACTGAGGAGTAAAAAGAAGTCCTAACTCTCTGATATATATAATTCCTAAATGACTCGAAACATTTTTCTAGACTCAACAACGCCAGCGATTCGATCAAGCAGGGGGCTCCTAAGGTCGGGGAAGGCTCTGGTACCAACTTTAAACGCCCTCGATGCGGCTATATCTCCCACGTGTCGAAGCATGACTTAGAAACATAACCGCATTGAAAGCAATGTCGCAAGTGAGGTAATCTTCACACAACCCATGTAATACATAAGGGAAAAGATACATAGTTGGCTTACAATCACCACTTCACACAATTACATGAATAAAGCATTACATCATCCAAATACACACAAGGTCTGACTACGGAACTAAAATAAAAGAAGACTACCCCAAATGCTACACAGATCCCTGATCGACCCCAACTGGGCTCCACTACTGATCGACTAGAACGAAACACCACAAAGGACAATAACTTCAACATGCTCCTCCTTGAGCTAGGTTGCGTCATCTGCATGGTATCCTCGGCACCTACAAGCTGGTTTTGGAAGTATCTGTGAGTCACGGGGACTCAGCAATCTCACACCCTCGCGATCAAGACTATTTAAGCTTATAGGAAGGGTAAAAGGTATGACGTGGAGCTGCAGCAAGTGACTAGCATATCTGGTGGCTAACATACGCAAAATGAGAGCGAGAGGAGAGAGCAAAGGCACGGTCGAACAACTATGATGAAGAAGTGATCCTAGAACAACCTACGTCAAGCATAACTCCAACACCGTGTTCACTTCCCGGACTCCGCCGAGAAGAGACCATCACGGTAACACACGTGGTTGATGCATTTTAATTAAGGTCAACTCCAGGTTTTCTACAACCGGACATTAACAAATTCCCATCTGCCCATAACCATGGGCACGGCTTTCGAAAGTTCAAAACCCTGCAGGGGTGTCCCAACTTAGCCCATCACAAGCTCTCATGGTCAACGAAGGATATTCCTTCTCCTAAGATCATCCGATCAGACTCTGCATCCCGGTTACAAGACATCCTCGACAATGGTAAAACAAGTCCAGCAAGACCGCCCGATGCGCCGACATCCTGATAGGAGCTGAACATATCTCGTTCTCAGGGCAACACCGGATGAACACTACATACAGCTAAAACCAGCCCTCAAGTTTCACCGAGGTGGCGCCGCAAGTGGCTCTAGTTTCGGACCAACACTTAGACAAGCACTGGCCGGGGGGGGGGGGGGGGGTTAAAATGAAGATGACCCTCGGGATGTGCGACTCCAAAGGGAAAAAGGCTAGGTGGCGAATGGTAAAACCAAGGTTGGGCCTTGCTGGAGGAGTTTTATTCAAAGTGAACATTCAAGGGGTTCCCATTATAACCCAACCGCATAAGGAACGCAAAATCCGGGAACATAACACCGATATGATGGAAACTAGGGCGGCAAGGGTGGAACAAAACACCAGTCATAAGGCCATGTTCCAACAAATTATCCATGTTCCAACATGGAACAAACTCCAATCTTCACCTGCAACTAACAACGCAATAAGAGGGGTGAGCAAAGCGGTAACATAGCCAAACAATGGTTTGCTAGGACAAGGTGGGTTAGAGGCTTGGCTTAACAATATGGGAGGCATGATAAGCAAGTGGTAGGTATCGTAGCATAGGCATAGCAAAAGAGCGAGCAACTAGCAAGCAAAGATAGAAGTGATTTCAAGGGTATGGTCATCTTTCCTGAGATCCCGCAAGGAAGAAGAACGAGTCCATGAGGAAGACAAACGGACGTAGTCGAACGAATCCTCACAACATGACATTACCGGAACCAACCCGAAGAAGCAGCACCGGAAAGAAGCAAACAACATAGTAAACAACCACTACAACAACATGGCATGATGCACAACAAGTATGATGCATGTCCGGTTTAAAGAAGCATGGCATGGCAAAGTGCACAAACAATGCTACAAATTAAGTGGAGCTCATTATGCAACGGAGTTGCATATTGAAGAAAACACCACATGACTTATTGAATGTTGTTAGCATGGCAAGAGATGAAGCATAAAGAAACTATCTATCTAGGCAAGTTTGAATGAGGCCGAAAATAACAAACAACAATTCCGGAAAAACCTCATGTGCATATTTTACGGTTTGGTACTGTTCTGCCCTAAACCATATTTTATAGTTATTAAACATGCAAGATGATGCCACCATGTTAAACTAGGCCAAATTCTACCCCATTTGCATATGAAGTTTATTAAATTCCGAGTTACTGTTATTTAGTTATGATTTAAAGCATTTTAGCATGGCATATGGACAAAAAATACACAAACAGAATTTTAAACATTTTAAACATGGATGAAAGTTGGATATTATGAATCTAGAGAAAATTCTAAGCAAGTTTCATATATAACTTATTTTAAACCGATGCGTGGTTGGTTAGTTATTAAATGCATAAAGAACAGGGGCTTTTCTGCAAAACTGTTGTCTCTGGAATAAAAGAGAAATCACTAAACTGAAAAAAATAGAAGTGGGCCAAGCTGAGGCTGACTGGGCCTCTCCAGAGGTGCTTAGCCCACACGATGGAGAGGTAGGCTGAATGGGGGGCGCTGGGCCTTGCGTGGATCTGACTCAAGCGGACGAGGGCCGCGGTCAACGGGGTGACCGGCTGCGCAGTCCAGGCGATTAAAGCAGAGGGAGGTTCGTCCTTGAGACAGAGAGACAACGACTGAGAGAGAGGAAAACAGAGGAGGACCGGAGGATGGGGAGAAGGGGTCGGCGACCTGCGGGGCTCCGGCGAGCTTGGGGAGGTCCGGCGCACGAGGAACGGTGCGGGGAAGGAAGGCTGGGTGCGGGTCCATGGTGCCGGGATTCTGCAGAAGAGGATCAGTGTCGGGGATGGATTGCGGGAGCTCCATCGTCGAAGGAGAACGGCAGGACACGGCGGGCTTCCATGTTCCCGGGCGACCATGGCGGCAGGGGACTTCGTGCTACTCCGGCGAGCTGAGGACTCCGGCGGGACGACAGGATGGTGTGGTTCCGGCGAAGGAGAAGCAGAGGAGGGCAACATGGCGCGGCGGCGGAAGCTCCTATGGGGCGGCGCAGCGCGACTTCAACTCTGGCAAGGCAGGGGTGCGCTGCTGCAGTTTCCTGAAGAAAAACAGAGAGGTGAGAGCAGGAGAGGAGCGCGAGGGGAAGGGAGAGGCAAGCGGCAGCAGGGGTCATCGGAGCACATGGGGCAGCGAGGTGAAGCTGCTTGCTTCGGCAGCGGGATCCTGGTGACTTTGGTTGTCGACGGGGACGAGCAGCTTGGGCTGGAGGAGCGAGGCAGGGAGGTGGCGGCGACTGGGTGTCGCTGTAACGACGGAATTGGGAGGGATCCCAAGGGAGACAATGGCGGCGCTGGATTCGAGAGAAGAACACGGCGGCTCGGCCCTGGCATCCATGGTGCGGTGGGATAGCTCCTGGGTACCTGGAAGAGCGAGATGTGAGAGGGAGAGAGAAAAGAGAAAGGAGAAAGGGAGGAAGAACGGGAGGACAAGTGGAAGGAAAAAGGATGAGGCGGAGGGCCTGCTGGTTCGGTGGTGATTGTCGTCGTTGGCGTCTGGTACTCGGGCGAGGTGGCACTGGTGGATCGAGGTGCTCGGGGATGAGCGAGCAGAGGAGGGGATCGATGGATTTGGAAGGAGTGCACTGTTTGGGTGGCGGTAGAAATCAAGGGAGAGGGTCGGAGAGAATTTGGATCGGGAAGAGATCCCAAGGTGGGATGGTGAGTGGTGGCGGCGGCTGGGAATAGGAGGATGGGACAGGTTAGGACTAGGGTTAGCCTCTTTATATAGCAGGTGGGATTAGGTTAGGGGGTATTCAGTCCGTACGATTATAATCGTACGACCGAGAAAATATATGTTAGGAAGTCCAATTAACAAAACGGAGATGTTTTGTAGATGTTTGGGGATGATCCGGACACAACGGTGACGACTGCTCGGGTCGGGTCCGGGACAATTTCCGGACGCACGCGAGATGTTCGATGCACTACGCAAGGAGGGGTAGGCTGGGCCTAGGTGGACTATGGAGAGTGGGTTGGTCCGAGAGAAGAGGGGAGAGATGCAGCCCGGCACGGTTTCCGGATACCGAAAACGTCTGGCGTTAGACCGGCTATAATGCCGCTATAGTTTAACGGTTGGGCTATCAAACGAACTCTGAATGCGATGAAACTTGACAGGTGGTCTATCTACACTATGCTAAGACCACACGCCAACTTTCATCCCATTCCGAAAACATTTTCTGGCCCCTTATAAAATAATATTTCGGACGTGCCGCGGGCGCGTGCAAGTGTGTCTGGCTCGGAACGGACAACGGAAAGAACGGGGAAACCCGGACGGATGTAGGTTTTGAAAACATGATGATGCAATGCACATGATGACATGACAACATGCGTCACGCAAGAAAATGATATGGCAACAACAGTGAATAACAGGAAGACAACCGGCACATCGGTCTCGGGGCATTACAGAGGGGTCAAATAGCATGCCCACAATCTACATAGATTCACAGGGATTGTGGGGGATTAAATCATGTACAAGACAAATTCCCCTCCATTCCTCTCCAAACCCCTTTGGAGGAGGTTGAACCGAACAAGGCCTAAGACTAACCATAGTGCGAGTAACTTAATTCCATACGGTGTCATAATATGATAATCAACCCTCTCTTTCTTTATTCAATTCTACGCCACCTCGTCACATTCGCCTACTAGTTGGCATGCATGATACTACCACTTATGATACTCCCATTACAACCAGCCTGGTAGAATTAATATACCTAATCTAAATGGTCGCCACCCGATCTCTTTGTCCTCCTCCAGCATCCGGCAGAAGAAGAATCGTGAAAGACACCGGCTGTATTCGCCAGCGGTGGCCTTCATGGGATACAATCGACGGCAGCCTCCCGTGTTCTACTTCTCCTTGATGATGGCGGCGAGCGGGGATGTGCTGGCCATCACCTCATTGACATCTATGTAGCCGCGTCACCTCGTCAACATCCGCGACGGCTTCTTTATCTGCCTGCATGTCACGGCTATGCGCGCGTCGACGGCAGATGGCGCAGTCACAGACACTCATGGCGCTGTGCGATGCGGCGGCATCGAGGGCAGCGACGATGCCCGTGCCGCCGTGCACCTCGACAAGATGGCGTTGAGTAAGTTTCCACTCTTCCTCGAGCTGCATTGGAGAGGCCAGCTGCGGAACCACGCGCTAGAAAGTGCGGCAAATGCCTTCGACGGGCTAGGCGAGGTAGGTGGAGCACCGAGCTGCCTCGCTCGTAACTGCCGGGCTCGGCAGGCCACCCAGATGGCTTTTATGCTGGAGAACCACTCTTCCTACTCGTCGGATGCCGCTGAAAGAGTGGACAAAATGGTGGAAGGAGGAACTTGGTCGGCGTCCTGCTCCTGAACGGACGTGTGTGTCCAGATCTGAGATGCCACATGTACGAGATGAATGACTACAAGTTCGACCACCGTGATGCTAGGTGCGAGCTGAGGAACACTATTGGAGACACCCCCTCATAATTTTCCTAGAGATAAATACACTGATGGTCACTGAAGTTGAGGTCGAAGCACGATTCGGTCATTGGACTTCACAATACGCTCAATACAATCATTGAATATGAGTTACAGTAATTATACGGCCACTAGATCGCCGTAGAGCTCCGTATTTTGTCCAGTTGACTGGTCAAATTTGTATACGTGGAACCTACTATTGCATTGTCATTACTACGTCCTGCCTGTCTGATGGGTCCCACCTATCAAATGATGAAATAAATAAACATGTAAAAAACAAGGACTATGCGCGCAGAAACTAGAATCTCCGGCTTGCTAATCACGTAGTAGGCTAACTATTTGAATCAATACACTTGAATGCTAATGTACATATCTTTTCTTTTTAAATAATACCCATGCATGTACACACGGCGCACACCACATCCGCAGACAACACATGGATACCCTTGCCTGCCTTCTCGTGTGCCATCTGTAGCTAGGTGGAAGGAGGTTGTGTATGCATGTCGGACGGCAAAACCCACACATAGCCGGTCACGTGCTCTACTCTGCTTGACCTATCGTGCAGCACCACCACGGCCACCACACACAGCAGTAGTAGCCAGCAAGCGAGGATACCTCTCCGCGCACCGCTGCAGCAGAAATTGATCGCACAAGAAGGCAGGCACCGACCATCATGGCCTTCACTATCCGGTTCATCGTGCTACAGCCAAGCTTGTCCAAGATAGCACCCTGCTGTGCCATCTCATGCAGCACTTCTTTGCCGTCGTTGCTCGACGACCAAATGGAGACGAAGGCAAGGCGGCGACGGCTTTGGCCTTAGAGCACCGACAGAATGCACGTGCACACACAAGGACATACAGACGTTGGAGCACCGGCCAACCCCTTCATCGCCCTTGATAAGCTCATGTTTTTCTTATGCTCGTTGTCTGCTGTGGCCGACGTGCTCTTGCATGACATGCTTGACGTCAATGCGCTCCTGCATGGAGTCCTGCTCACGCGTGAACCACTCTTGATCACTGTTGAGTATCATTGTTAGATTAGAAATATAGGATAGACTAGGAAATATTATGACTTGCCGTGTACTCCAAGATGACCATGTACTCCTATATATATGCCGACGAGGCTCAAGCAATACAATCAACTATTCCATCAAATCCCTCTCTACCTTCTAACAATCACCATGCCGGATCAGCCCCCCAGAGAAACACATCGCCTTGCCACCATGGGTCCATGGCCCTAGCTCCTGCTCTCCATCTTGTGCCTCGTGCCATGAGCCGTCTAGTCTGTATTGTCATCATCTGAGTCCTAGAAGATCTCACCCACATCATCATTAGGCATGAAACCGCCTTCATAGACAACATGTGTAGAAGGAGTACAGGCGACTGGGGACGCACCACGTCGTGGGCACTCCGTATGTGCTCGTGTGTGTGCAGCGTGTGTGCTTCTCCTTCGGTGGTAGCTCTAAGGCCGAGGCTGTGGTCGCCTTCGTCTCCAGCTAGTCCTTGAGCAACAACGACAAAGAGGTGCTGCAAGTGATGCGCAGGCGCCGTTGTGTGCGAGCTTTGCCGTAGCATGACGAACCGGACGTCGCCACAAATGGCGCATGCCTCCATCTAGCCGAGTGTGTGCGCATGTATGTGTTATTCACATGCATTCTGTAGCTGAGTGCATGCGCATGCATGGGTTGTGTACGTGTGTTGTGTGCTCTATGTTGTGCGTGTATGTGCATGAGTTAGTGCATTGGCGTGTGTACATGCATGCCTGCAAGCGTCCTGGACATGCGTGCCTGCTTGCATGGTTATCAATATAAAATATAAAATATCTTTATCTTAGTATCCTGATGTATCGTCTCTAGTGGTTAGAGAACAGTTCATGTTCTTTTATTTGTTTATTCTGCTAACTAACATGTGGAACCACAAGGTAGAGAGAGGACATGCTGTACTAGGCGCCACATAGACTGTTTGACCAGTCAACAAGTGCCATACAGATAGGATACTGAGCTATACGATGAACCAATGACCGTACAATCATCACAACTCGTATTCAGTGACCGTCTTGAGCGTATTCTGAAGTCCGATGACCGTAGTGTGCTTTGGCCTCAACTTTAGTGACCGCCGGTGTATTTATCTCATTTTCCTATTCCTGCATTTTAAGTTCCTACGAACATAGACTTGTTTGGTTCAACAACCTCTTTAGGTGTTTGGAGAGGAATTGGCCAGCACGAGGCAATTCTATAGGTGGGCACGCGGCAAAAAACAGGGGAAAACACGCAAGGTTCCTTGCAGACGCTCCACCGCGAGGTTCGTTGCTCCTTCTTGATCGTCGGGAATCTATGTTCTTCCACTCTTTTTTTATGTGAGCTTTGTTCATCCTTTTGCCAACACGTGAGACATCTAGCATCAAGGTGCACGTGTCATGCAAGAAAATGGCGATAATCAGATAAGCAGTGCGTAAGTGAGTTGTGCACTTCGATGGAACCTACTACGCGATATTTTTTTTCTCCTCGATGGCACGTGAATAGTGCACGTACTCAACGACGGAGCACGGGATGGTAGACATGACATGGTCAGCCCTTTTTTGGAGAGAGTCCGTACTAAATAACTTTGATGTGTCCCGCCAACTTGCAGAACGACGAGAAGCTTGCTTACTATGCCTTCTCCCTCGCCAACGCATGCGCTATGGCTCTAGCATGAGGAGAAACTTTTTCTTACAAGCGGTGGACGTGCAACAGTTCATTTGGTGTCAGATTGCCAGAAGTACTATTGTAGTACCATCATTATTGTTAGGTGACCTTGCACTTGGCTCTTTGCCTCTTCCAGAAGCCGAACAATAATGATGGTAGTAGGTGACCTTGCGCTTGGCTCTTCGCCTCTTCCAGAAATCAAACAATAATGATGGTACTACAATAGTACTTCTGGCAATCTGACTCCAAATGAAGTGCTGCCCATCCATCGCTTATAAGCAAAAGTTTCTCCTCATGTCGTGAGCCACCCCGTATGTGTTGGCGATGGAGAAGGCATAGTAAGCAAGCTTCTCATCGTTCTGCGAGTTGCCACATGTTGGCAAAAGGATGAACAAAGCTCACGTAAAAAAAAGAGTGGAAGAACATAGATTTCCGATGACCGAGAAGGAGCAACGAACCTCGTGGTGGAGCGTTTGCACTCATAATATTTTATATTATTGAGCGATATAAAATCAACCAATCATCTTCACAAAAGACCGGAAGAGTAAGAAACACGGCAGCCCAGTGTAGTTACATCATACATGGCTAACCCACACTATCACCATATTTCTTGGCCTCCATGTGACACCTAGCTCTAGTAATCCACCAGCTTGTATCACTTCTCACTCCTCGTCTCTCTCAAAGTGCGGCGGGCTGCCGTTTTTGCTGTCTATTGAGGTCGGTTAACTCATCACATGTTAGCGACTCTTGGGTGGGATAGGTTTTTTGGTGGGTTTGGTGCAACTTGCTCCAATTTAACCATCATGTTTGGATACTTTAGGGCTATTTGAGCCCCAACTGGCTCAAACTAACTCCAACCCATGGATCCAAATAGGGCCAAAGTTAGTCTCCGAAAACGCATTAAGCCCTATATACATGGACGGACAGAGTACATGATACTAGCAAACGCTCACCAGTAGTAGTAGTTCATTGGTTGGTTTTGATTTTTGATTCAGTTGCTGTGCTGCTACCGTCCAATATTCGTGTTTGGTTGTTTCTAGAATAAAAAAGGAGGTACTATGTAACACCCTCGATGCGACTATATCTCCCACGTGTCGAGGCACGACTTAGAGGCATAATCGCATTGAAGGCATATGTCGCAAGTCAGGCAATCATCACAAACATCCCATGTAATATAGCTAAATAAAAGGGATAACATAGTTGGCTTACACTCGCCACGTCAATCAAGTACATAAATAACATACATCATCCAAACATTCATGGCCCGACTACAGCGCCAAAATAAAAGATAACCCAACAAGCGACATGGTCCCGATCACCCCAACTGGGCACCACTACTGATCATCAGGAAAAGAAACATAATAACATTGAGAGTCCTCGTCGTACTCCCACTTGAGCTCAAGCGCGCCATCTGGAGCTGTATCATCGGGTCCTGCATCTGGTGTAATAGTAATCTGTGAGCCACAGGGACTCAGCAATCTCGCACCCTCGCGATCAAGACTATTTAAGCTTAATAGGTAGGGTAAGGTAAATATATGTGGAGCTGCAGCAAGCGACTAGCATATATGGTGGCTAACCTATTCTCAAAAGAGAGCAAGAAGAGAAGGCAAAGCATGAACGCATAACTAAAGAGGGCAATCCTATGCCAAACATTACTCCAACACCGTGTCCACTTCCCGGACTCCGCCGAGAAGAGGACATCACGGTAACACACACGGTTGATTCATTTTAATTAAGTTAATGTTCAAGTTATCTACAACCGGACATTAACAAATTCCCATCTGCCCATAACCGCGGGCACGGCTTTCGAAAGTTCAATCCCTGCAGGGGAGTCCCAACTTAGCCCATGACAAGCTCTCACGGTCGACGAAGGAATAGACCTCCACCCGAGACATTCCGATCAGACTCGGTATCCCAGTACAACAAGACATTTCGACAGGTTAAAACAAGACCAGCAACACCGCCCGAATGTGCTCACAAATCCCGATAGGAGCTGCACATATCTCATTCTCAGGGCACACTCAGATGAGACATCCTACGAGTAAAAACCAACCCTCAAGTTGCCCCGAGGTGGCCCCGCAGTCTACTCGGTCAGACCAACACTCAGAGGAGCACTGGCCCAAGGGGGTTTAAAATAAGATGACCCTCGGGCTCCGGAAACCCAAGGGAAAAGAGGCTAGGTGGCAAATGGTAAAACAAAGGGTGGGCATTGCTGGAAAAGCTTTAATCAAGGCGAACTATCAAGGGGTTCCCATTATAACCCAACCGCGTAAGGAACGCAAAATCCGGGAACATAACACCGATATGACAGAAACTAGGGCGGCAAGAGTGGAACAAAACACTAGGCGAGAGCCCGAGCCTTCCACCCTTTACCAAGTATATAGATGCATTAAGATAACATGGCAATATAATGATATCCCAACAAGAAAATACATGTTCCAACAAGGAACGGTCTCCAATCTTCACCCGCAACTAGCAACGCTATAAGAGGGGCTGAGCAATGCGGTAACATAGCCAATCAACGGTTTGCTAGGACAATGGTGGGTTAGAGGCTGAACATGGCAATTTGTGAGGCTTGAAAGCAAGTGGTAGGCATCGTAGCATTTGCATAGCAAAAGAGCGAGCAAACTAGCATAGCAAAGATAGTAGTGATTTCGAGGGTATGATCATCTTGCCTGCAAAGTTGTCAGAGTTGACTGGATCCTCGAAAGCAAACTCAACAGGCTCCTCATTAGTGAACTCGTCTCCTGTCTCTACCCAAACAAGACAAACAAGCAACAAGAACACAATCAACCATGTGCAAGGAACAAACAAGATGGTGCAATGATGATATGCTATGCGGGATGCAGTGCGGGATGCATATGCAAGATATGACAGGAAAAGCATGAACCTGGCCTCAACTTGGAAAAACAAGTGTTCCACTGGAAAGATGAGATGAAATCACTTGAAAACGATATAAAGAACGCCGGAATCGGAGTTACGGTTTGGAAATGGCAAGCGATTCAAATATGACACCGGTCTGCGATTTACAGCAAGTAGGCATCTAAATGCAATGAGATGAACATGCTACAGCACTCAAACATGGCATCAAAATACATGGCAGGGAAGCATTCAAGATGCTTAACAAAAGTCTAGCATTTAGCTACGGCCAATTCATCCATTAACAAGTTCAAACAAGCATGGCAAAAACGCAAATGGTAAAACAGATCTCAGACTTAGTGAAATTAACACTTGTCTGGAATTTCTGATCAGGTAGCCCCCTTCAGAGCAACAAAACAACATGCTACAGGACCTGAACATGACAAAGTAAAACATGGCATGGAGCTACTCAAAGAGCTTAACAAAAGTCCCTTAGTGACCTTGAGCCAAAAGGGATCACAAATTATACTAACAAGCACATGAACATAGCAAAAACATAAACAGTTTTCAGACTTAGTGAAAACAGGGACATGATGAAATCATAACTCAAGTAGGCATGTTTACGAGCTCGATGCACTCACTAGGGAGCAAGTCATAGCAAGACAAGCATACATCCATTAAGAAGGCACAAAATGCAAGCTAGACATGGAAATAACAATGGCATGGCATGCACGGATCAACTACAATAACATCGGCAAAAATGCAAACAAGTTGACGATCTGCCCAGATTCACAACGAAGCAAAAGTAGAGCTCGATTGACTCAAGCTAGGGTGCTCCATATATGCAAACAAAGACATGGATGGCTAGAGCACTATAATATTAACAAAACTCCTTTACTGATCATCCTCAAAAGAGGCACGGATCACTAGGAAACAACACGAACATATGGCATCATGAACTAAACAATCCCAGGACTTAGTGAAATCGCTAAGTCCCTGAAAACAGAATTACCGGGTGCCTCACTTTGCAAGCTTGCACTAGGCACCACACACATCAAAAAAATACATGGGTTGCACCTCTGGAAAGATGACAAATCCCTTAACAAAACATATGTAGAACTCATGGGCATATCATGCACACAATAATCATGGAAAAAATGACAAATGTCTAAGATGGAGTAACAGATCTGACAATTAACTCAAGTAACCCTCTTCTAACAGCATTTCGGGCATCAAGATGAACTCAAATGAAAATGATGCAATGGAATGAAATGATGTACTCTCTGAGATGAACATTTTGATATGCTATATGCATGAATCGGAGCTACGGATGCGGAGATATAGCAAGTTGAATATAGGCACATGGACTGAAATATTAGGGACTTACAAAAAAAACAACCCTCAGATCTAGGGTTGCATGGAAACCGAGGCGCGGCGCTGCACTGTAGCTGGCCGGATCCAATGTCACCGGCGATGGGATCCGGCGGAGGAGGAGGTCGCGGCAGGGGGCGGCGGAGCCCACGGCGGCGCGCGGCGGTGGAAGTGGTGGCGGCGGCCACCGGCGACGAAGCGGCGCGGGGCGGACGGGGGCGCGGCTCGCCGGCGTCGATGGCTCGCGGGAGGACTCGCTGGAGCTGCTCCCTGGTGGCGGCACCGGCGTCGGTGGAGGACGGCGGCGGCGGGCGCGCGGAGGAGGAGGACGCGGGCGCGCGGGCAGGCGGTCTCTGGCCCGGGCGGCTCGCGAGGAGGGCCGGCCTCGGGCCCGGCGGGCTTCGGCGGCGATGTGGGGCGGGGAGCCACGTGGCAGGCGGCGATAGGGCGCGGGCGGCGGCGGCGGTTTTGTCTGTTAGGCGGCGGACATGTCCGGCTCGCGGAGAGACGAAGGGGGGCTAGGTTAGGGTGGATTGATCCGCGAATTTGGAAGGGGGGTGTATATATAGGCATAGGGGGAGCTAGGAGAGTCCAAATGAGGTGCGGTTTTCAGCCACGCGATCGTGATCAAACGATCTAGATGATGGAGTAGAGTTTGGTGGGTTTTGGGCCAAATTGGAGGGGTGTTGGGCTGCAACACACACGAGGCCTTTTCGTTCCCTCGGTTAACCGTTGGAGCATCAAACGAAGTCCAAATGGTACGAAACTTGACAGGCGGTCTACCGGTAGTAAACCAAGGCCACATGACAAGTCTCGGTCCAATACGGAAATGTTTAATCCCCACACACGAAAGAAAGCTAGAAATGACCACCAGAGGAGAACGAAGAGCCGGAATGCAAAACGGGCAACGGGGGAAATGCTCGGATGCATGAGGCAAACACGTATGCAAATGCAATGCACATGATGACATGATATAAGATGCATGACAACGATAACCACACACGGAGACGAAGACCCAAACCCGAGAAAATAAATTAACTTAAGGCCGGAAACGGCAAGAGTTGGAGTACAAATTGGGAAAGTTATATCCGTGGTGTTACAACACTCCACCACTACGAAAGGATCTCGTCCCGAGATCTAGGACTGAAAGAACGCCGGGTACTCAGAACGGAGGTGATCCTCGCGTTCCCAGGTGGCTTCACGGTCGGAATGGTGTGACCACTTGACTTTGAGGAACATGATCGACTTGTTGCGAGCCTTGCGTTCAGTCTCTTCAAGGATAGCAACGGGATGCTCACGATAGGAGAGATCTTCTTGGAGCTCAATGTCCTCGAAGTTGACGGTGCGGTCAGGCCTCTTGAAGCACATTCGGAGCTGAGAGACATGGAACACATCATGAACATTTGCAAAGTTTGAAGGAAGCTCGAGTTGATAGGCAAGGTCGCCTCTCTTGCTGACAATCTTGAAAGGTCCCATGTATCTAGGGGCAAGCATCCCTTTGATACCGAAGCAACGAGTCCCTTTCATAGGAGAGACGCGGAGGTAAACATGATCTCCGATCTCGAAAGCCAAATCACGGTGCTTACTATCATAGTAGCTCTTCTGACGGGATTGGGCTGCTTTGAGGTTATCACGAATGACTTTGCACATTTCTTCTGCCTCTGTGATTAAGTCATTACCCAAAAGTTGACGTTCACCGGTTTCAGACCAGTTGAGAGGGGTACGGCACTTCCTGCCATACAGAATTTCAAATGGGGCCTTGCCCGAACTTGCTTGAAAACTGTTGTTGTAGGAGAATTCAGCATAAGGAAGACAATCCTCCCACTTCATGCCGAAGGAGATCACACAAGCCCTGAGCATATCTTCAAGAATCTGGTTGACATGCTCGACTTGACTGCTTGTTTGAGGATGGAAAGCTGTGCTGAAGCGGATGTTGGTGCCCATGGCCTACTGAAAAGAATCCCAAAACCTTGAGGTAAAGATACTGCCACGGTCTGAAGCGATCACCTGAGGAATACCGTGTAGAGAGACAATTCGAGAGGTATAGAGTTCCGCCAATTGAGCTGCAGTGATCGACTCTTTGATAGGCAGAAAATGAGCCACTTTAGTGAGTTTGTCAATGACAACGAATATAGCATCATTGCCATGCTTGGACTTTGGAAACCCAGTCACGAAGTCCATCTCAATGTGGTCAAACATCCATTCTGGAATGGCAAGAGGTTGGAGGAGACCCGCTGTCCTTTGGTGTTCTGCCTTCACTCTTCTGCAGATGTCACATTCATTCACGAACTGAGAAATCTCTCGCTTCATTCGAGTCCACCAATAAGCCTGCTTAAGGTCCTGATACATCTTCGTGCTCCCAGGGTGGATGGAGAGGAGAGAATTGTGAGCCTCGTTCATGATCACTTTACGAAGTTCACCTTTGGGTACAACAATTCGATCCTCGAAGAAGAGAGTGTCCTTGTCATCAAGGCGGTAGCACTTGTACTTGGGTTGACTCTTGGCAATCCCAATCTTCACCTTTTTCACCATAGTATCAAGAAGCTGGGCTTGGCGAATCTGGTCTTCCAAGTTAGGAGAGACTTGAAGGTTGGCGAGGAAACCTCGAGGAACAACTTGCAGATTAAGTTTGCGGAAAGCTTCACAAAGCTCGGGTTGATAAGGCTTGAGAATCAGACTGTTGCAGTAGGCCTTCCTGCTCAATGCGTCAGCGATCACATTGGCCTTGCCTGGAGTATCCTCGATACTCGGATTATACTCTTGAATCATTTCGACCCATCGAGTTTGCCTGAGGTTGAGATTAGGCTGAGTGAAGATGTACTTGAGACTCTTGTGGTCAGTGAAAATGTCCACTTTTCTTCCCAATAGAAGATGTCTCCAAGTCAAAAGAGCATGCACAACTGCCGCCAACTCGAGATCATGAGTGGGGTGGTTCTTCTCATTAGGCTTCAATTGGCGAGAGGTATAAGCAACAACTTTCTTCTCTTGCATCAATACTGCGCCGATACCTTGGAGAGAGGCATCACAAAAGACCTCGTACAGCTTGGATTCATCAGGCGGAGTCAGAACTGGAGCGGTGATCAATTTCTCTTTCAAAGTGTTGAAAGCAATATCACACTCCGGAGACCAAACGTACTTGACGTGCTTCTGGAGGAGATTTGAGAGAGGCTTCGCGATCTTAGAAAAGTTTTCAACGAATCTTCGGCAGTAGCTTGCGAGACTGAGGAAGCTACGGAGTTGCTTCACGTTCTGAGGAGGTTCCCAATTAACAATTGCATACACCTTATCAGGATTCACGGCAATGCCCTTGGTAGAGATGATATGACCAAGATAAAGAACCTCATCGAGCCAAAATTCACACTTGGAGAACTTGGCGTAGAACTGGTGTTCCCTCAGCTTATCAAGAACCAAACGCAAGTGTTGGCATGATCTTCCTTGTTCTTCGAGAAAACCAGAATGTCGTCGAGATAGACCAACACGAAGTCATTGGTGTAGGCGTTGAAGATGAAGTTCATCATGCGAGAGAACGTCGGAGGAGCATTGACGAGGCCAAAAGACATGACAGTGTATTCATCTGAACCATAGCTTGTCCTGAAAGCCGTCTTGGGAATATCTTGCTCATGGATTCGAATCTGATGATAACCCATACGGAGATCAAGCTTGGAGAATACTTGGGCACACTTGAGTTGTTCGAACAGCTCGTTGATGTTGGGAAGTGGGTATTTGTTCTTGATGGTCTTCTTGTTCAATGGACGGTAATCAACACAAAGTTGGTCCGTTCCATCCTTCTTCTTCACGAAAAGAACACCACAACCCCACGGAGAAGAACTAGGCCAGATGAGACCCATTCTTTCTTGAATATCGAGTTGTTTCTTCAGCTCCTTCAACTCTTCAGGTCCGAGCTTGTGAGGACGCTTGCACACAGGTTCCGTACTGGGCTCAAGATCAATAACGAATTCAACTGGCCGGTGCGGAGGCATTCCTGGAAGCTCTTCTGGGAAGACGTCTTGATATTCGCAAACAACTGGGATGTGCGAGATAGCATCCAGTTCACCCTTCTCATTGAGAAAAAAACAGACGGATGGTATTATCCCGAGCGGCAAAGACAATTACATCCTCAGACGAATGAGTCAATTGAATCTGCCTGCCTGCACAATCAAGATGCGCCTTGTGCTTAGAAAGCCAATCCATTCCGAGAATAAGATCAATATCTGAATTACCAAGAACCACCGATGAAGAGAGAAACTTGTAGTCGCCCAACGTGATAGAGATATCGGGAGCAACCAAAGTCAAAATCAAAAGCTTGCCGGGAGAAACAACTTGCATGACTTTGGGCATGATCTCAGTATCAACATTGTGCTTCGACGCAAACGGGCATGACAAGAAAGAATGCGATGCACCAGTATCAAAAAGAACTTTTGCAGGAATATCATTAACAGGAAGGTTACCCATGATGACGTCTGACGAGTCCTCTGCCTGAGCTGCATTCATCAAATTGACCTTGGCGTGCTTGGGGTTATGCTTGACCACAGTTCTACTTGCCGATCTGACAGGAGGAGGAGGAGGAGGAAGAAGCCTCTGGTTGAAACACTTGTTGGCATAGTGACCCTTCTGTTGGCACTTGTTGCACGTGACCTCTGAAAGCGGACGGTGGTATGGAGCACTCGATCTTGGAGCTTGAGACGAAGTCTTGTTCTGAAAGCCAGGGTTGGGTGGGTGGGAAGAACCACTGCCACCTTTGCTCTTCTGCTGATACGGCTGACGGAACGGAGGAGGAGGAAGCCAAAACTTCTGCTGCTTGGCCACTTGAGTAGAGGAAGAAGGAGTAGCATCTCTGACTCGCTTCTTGGAAGCATCACACCTCAACTGAGTAGCCTCTTGCTTCAGTGCCATGTTGTAGAACTCATCGTACCTGAACGGCTCAAAGAGAACAAGAGCTAGCTGAATTTCTTCTCTGAGACCACCCCTGAACTGGTATATCATGCTCTTCTCATCAGGTACGTCCTGCTTGGCAAAGCGGGCGAGCTTCTGGAACAACTTGTTGTAGTCATAGACAGACAAAGAGCCTTGCTTTAGGTTGCGGAATTCCTCACGCTTACTTTCAGTCACACTCTGAGGGATGTGATGAGCTCGGAAATCTTGACGAAATTCATCCCATGTGATAACACGTCCACCTCTGGAATCTTTGTACTGCTGGAACCATTCTGCAGCTTGATCTTTGAGCTGGAAAGAAGCAAACTTGACGAAATCTTCAGGCCTGACGTTGCTGCACTCAAAATACTTACACAGATCCACAAGCCAATCGTCAGCATCGGTTGCCTCAACACAATTGCTGAATGTCTTTGGCCCATTTGCAAGGAACTGGTTCAGTGTAGCAAAGTGGTTCTGATTGTTCCCTTGATTGCCTTGATTGCGCTCTTGGAGGATTTGCATGATCAACTGCGTGTTTGCATTGGTTGTGGCCATCACAGCTTGCCATGCCTCCGGAGGAGGTGGAGGTGGTGGCGGATCAGGATTCGGAGTCGTGCGCGTTGGAGGAGCCATCCTGAAGAGGTTGACCACCATTAGCACATTGATAGACAAATATTGAAGCTGAATCCAACGGAATGAAAATAGCAACATAAAGCCTTCACATCCGAACAAAATGAACGAATGCCATCCTCTTGAAATGGTCACATATCCATAAATTGTGAAGCCACGTAGAATTAGGTAGAAGAAGTAAATCAACAAGGTACGGATCAAGAACGAATAATCGGTAAGAAATCCCAATCTCAAACCAATATCCATGGAATAAGAACTAGAGCTACAAGAATTCCCACCTATGAAACTCCCGAACCTTTCCGGTTATGCAATCAGGTGTTGGGTATACAGGGGAAGCATAATATCTCACCCAAACTAGCAAATCCTACATCCAGCTGTATCCATCCTTCAACACATAACCAAGAAACCTTCGGGAACCATCTACCTCAACCTTCGAAAAACATCTGTTATACAAGTTATGGCGATACTCCCAAACTCCCGCCCCGGTACTGGGTGGCGTCGAGGTTATCTCACCAACGAACTGCATAAAAGAGATTTTCGATGTCAGCATACTAAACTCAGGTATTCCAGAACTGTAACGATAAAATTATGA
Source organism: Triticum monococcum (assembly GCA_034509565.1). Classification (NCBI taxonomy): domain Eukaryota; kingdom Viridiplantae; phylum Streptophyta; class Magnoliopsida; order Poales; family Poaceae; genus Triticum; species Triticum monococcum. Next base: position 395,549,791 of record CM067846.1, on the reverse strand, counting down.
TGACAACACCTCAGAGCTCAACTCCCCGGGACACTTCCACTGAACCCCTGACAGGAGGCAACAAGACAATGTTCTCATCATAAAACCATCGAAACGATTCCAAGATACCCGCGTGATCCTAAAAAAAATTTAGTGAAATTTGGGAAGAGAAGAGTCAAAACTCTACGTTAGGATGCCTTTCCAGAGCGATGAGGAGACTGGGAAGTAAAAAGAATTCGTAAACTCTCCGATATATAATTCCTAATTGACTCAAAACATTTTTCTAGACACAACTCGGCCGCAAAAAACGATTAATCAGTGGGGGCTCCTAAGGTCGGGGAAGGCTCTGATTACCAACTTGTAACACCCTCGATGCGACTATATCTCCCACATGTCGAGGCACGATTTAGAGGCATAATCGCATTGAAGGCATATGTCGCAAGTCAGGAAATCATCACAAACATCCCATGTAATATAGATAAATAAAAGGGATAACATAGTTGGCTTTCACTCGCCACGTCAATCAAGTACATAAATAACATACATCATCCAAACACTCATGGCCCGACTACGGCGCCAAAATAAAAGATAACCCAACAAGCGACATGGTCCCGATCACCCCAACTGGGCTCCACTACTGATCATCAGGAAAAGAAACATAATAACACTGAGAGTCCTCGTCGTACTCCCACTTGAGCTCAAGCACGCCATCTAGAGCTGTATCATCGGGTCCTGCATCTGGTGTAATAGTAATCTGTGAGCCACAGGGACTCAGCAATCTCGCACCCTCGCGATCAAGACTATTTAAGCTTAATAGGTAGGGTAAGGTAAATATATGTGGAGATGCAGCAAGCGACTAGCATATATGGTGGCTAACCTATTCGCAAAAGAGAGCGAGAAGAGAAGCAAAGCGCGAACGCATAACTAAAGAGGGCAATCCTGCGGCAAACATTACTCCAACACCGTGTCCACTTCCTGGACTCCGCCAAGAAGAGGCCATCACGGTAACACACACGGTTGATTCATTTTAATTAAGTTAATGTTTAAGTTATCTAGAACCGGACATTAACAAATTCCCATCTACCCATAACCGCGGGCATGGCTTTGGAAAGTTCAATCCCTGCAGGGGAGTCCCAACTTAGCCCATGACAAGCTCTCACGGTCGACGAAGGAATAGACCTCCACCCGAGACATTCCGGTCAGACTCGGTATCCCGGTACAACAAGGCATTTCGACAGGTTAAAACAAGACCAGCAACACCGCCCGAATGTGCTGACAAATCCCGATAGGAGCTGCACATATCTCGTTCTCAGGGCACACTCAGATGAGACATCCTACGAGTAAAAACCAACCCTCAAGTTGCCCCGAGGTGGCCCCGTAGTCTACTCGGTCGGACCAACACTCAGAGGAGCACTGGCCCAAGGGGGTTTAAAATAAGATGACCCTCGGGCTCCGGAAACCCAAGGGAAACGAGGCTAGGTGGCAAATGGTAAAACCAAGGTTGGGCGTTGCTGGAAAAGCTTTAATCAAGGCGAACTATCAAGGGGTTCCCATTATAACCCAACCGCGTAAGGAATGCAAAATCTGGGAACATAACACCGATATGACAGAAACTAGGGCGGCAAGAGTGGAACAAAACACTAGGCGAGAGGCCGAGCCTTCCGCCCTTTACCAAGTATATAGATGCATTAAGATAACATGGCAATATAATGATATCCCAACAAGAAAATACATGTTCCAACAAGGAACGGTCTCCAATCTTCACCCGCAACTAGCAACGCTATAAGAGGGGCTGAGCAAAGCGGTAACATAGCCAATCAACGGTTTGCTAGGACAATGGTGGGTTAGAGGCTGGACATGGCAATTTGGGAGGCTTGAAAGCAAGTGGTAGGCATCGTAGCATTTGCATAGCAAAAGAGCGAGCAAACTAGCATAGCAAAGATAGTAGTGATTTCGAGGGTATGATCATCTTGCCTGCAAAGTTGTCAGAGTTGACTGGATCTTCAAAAGCAAACTCAACGGGCTCCTCGTTAGCGAACTCGTCTCCCGGCTCTACCCAAACAAGACAAACAAGCAATAAGAACACAATCAACCACGTGCAAGGATCAAACAAGATGGTGCAATGATGATATGTTATGCGGGATGCATATGCAAGATATGACAGGAAAAGCATGAACCTGGCCTCAACTTGGAAAACCAAGTGTACCATTGGAAAGATGGGATGAAATCGCTTGAAACCGATATAAAGAACGCCGGAATCGGAGTTACGGTTTGGAAATGGCAAGCGATTCAAATATGACACCGGTTTGCGATTTACAGCAAGTAGGCAACCAAGCTGAAATCATAACTCAAGTAGGCATGTTTACGAGCTCGATGCACTCACTAGGGAGCAAGTCATGGCAAGACAAGCATACATCCATTAAGAAAGCACAAAATGCAAGCTATACTTGGCAAGAACAATGGCATGGCATGCACGGATCAACTACAATGACATCGGCAAAATCGCAAACAAGTTGACGATCTGCCCAGATTCACAACGAAGCAAAAGTAGAGCTCGATTGACTTAAGCTAGGTTGCTCCATATATGCAAACAAAGACATGGATGGATATACAACTACAATATTAACAAAACTCCTTTACTAATCATCCTCAAAATAGGCACGGATCACTAGGAAACAACACGAACATATGGCATCATGAACTAAACAATCCCAGGACCTAGTGAAATCGCTAAGTCCCTGAAAACAGAATTACCGGGTGCCTCACTTTGCAAGCTTGCACTAGGCACCACACACATCACAAAAATACATGGGTTGCACCTCTGGAAAGATGACAAATCCCTTAACAAAACATATGTAGAACTCATGGGCATATCACGCACACAATAATCATGGCAAAAATGACAAATGTCTAAGATGGAGTAACAGGTCTGACTATTAACTCAAGTAGCCCTTTTCTAATAGCATTTCGGGCATCAAGCTGAACTCAAATGAAAATGATGCAATGGAATGAAATGATGTACTCTCTGAGATGAACATTTTGATATGCTATATGCATGAATCGGAGCTACGGATGCAGAGATATAGCAAGTTGAATATAGGCACATGGACTGAAATATCAGGGACTTAGAAAAAAAACAACCCTCAGATCTAGGGTTGCACGGAAATCGAGGCGCGGCGCTGCACTGTTGTTGGCCGGATCCGAGGTCACCGGTGATGGGATCCGGCGGAGGAGGAGGTCGCGGCAGGGGGCGGCAGAGCCCACGGCGGCGCGCGGCGGCGGAGGTGGTGGCGGCGGCCACCAGCAACGAAGCGGCGTGGGGCGGACCGGGGTGCGGCTCGCCGGCATCGATGGCGCGTGGGAGGACTCGCCGGAGCTGCTCCCTGGTGGCGGCGCCGGCGTCGGTGGAGGATGCGGGCGCGTGGAGGTGGAGGATGCGGGCGCGCGGGAAGGCGGTCTCCGGCCCGGGCGGCTCGCGGGGAGGGCCGGCCTCGGGCCCGGCGGGCTTCGGCGGCGATGTGGGGCGGGGAGCCACGTGGTAGGCGGCGGTTTTGTCCGTTAGGCGGCGGACATGTCCGGCTCGCGGAGAGACGAAGGGGGGCTAGGTTACGGTGGATTGATCCACGAATTTGGAAGGGGGGTGTATATATAGGCATAGGGGGAGCTAGGAGAGTCCAAATGAGGTGCGGTTTTCGTCCACGCGATCGTTATCGAACGATCTAGATGATGGAGCAGAGTTTGGTGGGTTTTGGACCAAATTGGAGGGGTGTTGGGCTGCAACACACACGAGGCCTTTTCGGTCCCTCGGTTAACCGTTGGAGCATCAAACGAAGTCCAAATGGTACGAAACTTGATAGGCGGTCTACCGGTAGTAAACCAAGGCCGCATGACAAGTCTCGGTCCAATCCGGAAATGTTTAATCCCCACACACGAAAGAAAGCTAGAAATGACCACTAGAGGAGAACGAAACGCTGGAATGCAAAACGGGCAACGGGGAAAATGCTCGGATGCATGAGGCGAACACGTATGCAAATGCAATGCACATGATGACATGATATGAGATGCATGACAATGATAACCACACACGGAGACAAAGACCCGAACCCGAGAAAATAAATTAACTTAAGGCCGGAAACGACAAGAGTTGGAGTACAAATTGGGAAAGTTATATCCGAGGTGTTACATAGTACTTACTGTGGGAAAGGTGAAGTGATGGTTGCTTCGCCCGAGCAACTTATTACTCTGGGAATATGGGAGTACCTGGAGATTCAATGAACAGATAAATGATGGTTGCTTCGTCCGAGAAACTACTATGACGAAGATGGGGCTCTGTGATTTGACTGCTCACTAGTCATTACTACTGCGGCGCATAGACCGAGGTGAATCTTCCCCTGCAGTTAGGCCTACCTGCAGTTGTGCACTCAATATTGCTGCATGGCAGGTGGAGCCGGATGAAGGATGTCCCACATGTTGGCGAAACGAAGTTGAATTGTTTCTGGCATTGCTATCAATCCTTCAGGATTTGTTTATATGTACGCATAATTTTAATGAAATTGTACTGTGATGCTATGAAGGTTTCAAATTTGGTTCTCACAGGAAAAAAAGGTTTCAACTTAGGATTCATGTGTGCTCTTGCCTCAAGATTAACTCGTTACAACATTCCATCAAATACAAATGAAACTACCATGGCTGCTGATGCATCTCAATGGTTCGTAGATCAGCACCAATATTCACATGAAAATTGAAGACAAAGTTGTGAGAAGGTGTACAAATAAATAAAAATATATAATTGATCGATGATATTCTTAGGTATGGCTCCATTTCCTAGGCACAATGTTCATTGGTTGGCAGCTAGTTTCACCCAGCTCTGTAGCCAAAAAAGAGGTGTATGAAGGACATCACAATCCGATCATTTTGTGCAGCTCCACTAAAATCGAGCTGACCATCCCTGTTTGCAAAGATATCCAGTCGGTGCGATTACAATAATAGTGGAACTAGATGATGAAACATAACACATACAAATAGAAGCCGATCACCTCTGCGATCTCTCTTTAGGACTAACTACTTGTTGGAGAAGATTACACACAGAGTTGGATGAGGAGGATAGCAAAACCAATCTCTCTTTCTGCAGTCCCATAGAAATGTAAAACTTTGCCCGTGTGACATTTTAGCGGAACTGCACAAAGCACTCTTAAGAAAAAAGTGATTTGTGCACTTCACCAAAAGGTCGCAATAGCAACAAGGTGAAATGGCTAGCCCTGTTTGCAAAAGGAGGTAGAAAGGAAACAATTACTGCCCAATAACATGAGTTGAAGACACATATGCCGACAAAAAAGAAGCATATTCCATGTAATAAGGGAAAGATAGCAGCATGGTGGTTTATCAAAAATGGTTTGAGGACGAGACTGCAAGATGGAAATTACGCCGGCCGAGATACATTTTGAGCAAACAACTAAAGAAGATCCACATGCAGCAACATGGGAAGATGGGCAGTGGAGCAAGGCCGGAGGAAGCTGTACCTGAGGGTCGTCAGGATGTAACTAGGAGGGCGCCGGCGGCCAGGATCTGCCAATACTACGATAGCGAGCAAGTGGCGAAGGCCCTACTGCGCCGGAGCTTGGTCGGAGAGAACGATGGGTACCGCCGATCGGGGCATGCTGCGTCAACACCGTCGAACAGAGAAACGATGCACATCCTCCCTTTCCGCCGGCAGATTCGGTGCCGCCAGATCACTGACCAACGGTGAGAGAGAGAGGCCACTGCCGCCTTTTATTAGATGGTGTGATGAGAGACAAACCCCGACAGGCAGGCTCCATTGTATATAGTGGAGAGGATTTTTCTTTTTTCCCGACGACAATCGTTTTATATTCTAGACAAGTTAAGTCGAACTTTGTTCCGCCTACGCGTGGTACACGACCCTCCTTCGAGTAAACAACCGCTACACTCGTCAAATTATTATGTGGGTTGCCTTTTCATATAGAAATGAACTCCACCTTGTACCCGCGCGGGTGTGGCCGGGAACAAGACGTGAGTACATGCATCCTGCATGCACCTCTTCTTTAGGTGCAGCTACATACGTGGGTGTGTGTGAGCGAGATGGTTTGTGCGTAACAGAGGCAATTGTCCATGATATCTCAAACAAAAAAACGTAACATGTGCAATGTGTGTGAAATAGAGTCATGGATATATCATATATAGACGGGGCGATCCACGAGAAGAGAGTGGAGTGATCATCGGCGTGAGATATCGATAGAACCGAAAACAGGGATGAAGTGTGTGGCTACGCGATCGATAAAGAGTGCCATCGAATATGTGTTTGCCCACGTCAAAGATACAGGGCGGCTGGCCTACTGGAATTTGAGAGGGCAGAGGTGCAGGTTTTCTTCGTGGCATGGATACCTACCTACAATGTTCGACTATTGGTGTGGGGGGGGGGAGGGGCAGAGACCTAACTATAGAGAGGTAGATTGACTAGTATACGTGTGGAGAAGGAGAGAGACCTAGCTATGTATTGAGGGAGACCGATTGGCATCCATGCATATGTGTAGAAGAGGAATAAGGTTCGAAGAAAGACAAATGTAGATTGTCAGAGGGTTGGTGGTGGAGTTGCTCCTCACAAATGGTGGGAGAGGCCTGCTAGACAAATGGAGGGTACGAGTACAATATCAATAATAGAGGGTCGGGGATGTCTGCATGTCTGTGCACGTGCGTGTGAGAGACGGGTCGGGAGGTATGCAAGGATGATGAGGGGGGACGATATGGTTGTGGTAAGCAGACGTAACTACATAGGAAGATCAACCGTCGTGTGTCCGAGAAAGGGAGAGACATAACTAGTGAGCTAAGTCTATTGGTGCGTGGGGAAAAAGAATTATAGTCAACCTTGCTATATGTAGGGAGATCGGTACGTATATATGCACGCGTGTGTTAGAAGCAAATAAGGTCCGGAGAGATGGACAGGGGGAGAGGGGTGCTGCTAGGAGGTGGTGCGAGAGGCCTACTATGTCGAGGGGGGAGGAGTGTGCTAGTATGAGATCGATGAAAAGAGGGGCGGGAGTGTGCACCTGCGTGGAACCGTATTGGAGACAGCGGGCATGGACGGTGAGAAGAGAAGAGGGGAAGTGTGTGTTTGTGGTAGGCACACTTGGCTAGAGAGGTATATCGACCGGAGTGTGCTGGAAAAAAGGAGCTGGGGGGGGAGGCTACACACACGGTGGGTGAACGACCTAAAGAGAAATAATGAATGTGCGTGATGTAGGGGACGCTGAGGGAGGGTAAGAGGGGGCGGGCGTGTGCATGCACTATAGAAAGTCAGTGCTAGCTAGTGACAAAGAGAAGAGGATCATGAAGGTGTAAAAGACGAACAGACATCATAATTCATTATAAAAATGTGGATACAGATACTTGAAGAAGATATCATAATGTAGAACATTGATTATAATTTGGGATAATGTGTGGCTTTTGCGGCTCAGGGCTAAATACTTGTCATAATGTAGGGGGCGGGGCACTATAATTTGTGTGATAAACAGAGTGTACTTATGGAACATGGTTTAGATTATGAATATCTAGTTAGTACATCCAATGTACTATTATGTGGAATCAACTATAAGTGTATTCAAAAATTGAATTCGAGTTCATATAGTACACATAGTTCATATCTATCTCTATAGTAATCATGTGGTGTGTTGTTAAGGTAATACACGAATGATGGTTGAAGTTGGCAACAATCATGATTGTAGATTCTTATTCAAATAGAGAAACAAATTCAAATTTAGTTCGAATTGCCGCGGTAGTATAGACATTTGAAATGCACTGAAATGTTGGTATGAGTATGTTACATGCATTATACAGCCAGCGAAAAATTTAATTGGACATAACATGGATTCATAGCTTTGAATAGCATTTGTATAGTACACGGGACAAGACTGTCTCTTTTTGTGGTGTGAATAGTTTTTTTTTATTTTTACGTTGAGGGAAGTGCGAATTGATTTGGTACGTACAAGTACAATATTACACGTTAGACTTGTCCCTAAAATTCAACCTGCGCCTTGTTATATCCCGAAAATTATTATATCATGCTCCCACAACTCGCGCCTTCACAACCCGCTCCTTGCTATCCCGAAATTACAACACGCGCGAAAACTCCTCCAGCTACCAAATCCCGACACGCAAAATCCCCCTTTCTAACCCTGAGCCGAAAGGGCCGCTAGTTCAAATCGGTGGGTGTACTTTTGTAACACACCCTACATTTTGGACAAGCGCATCCCTAAGTCATGGTTCCCCCTCCCCACGCCTCCTTTTCGCCATTCGAAATCCCAGGCCGCCATAACCTCTCTGCTCCAGCCGTGAAACCCCACCCTCCTCCGCCCGCCACCTCACCGCTGCCCAGCCGGATCCTCTTCCTTGACTACGTTGTCCATCGCAACAGCTCGACGTCCCTCATCCACCTCCCCGGATGAGGATCGGTCGTCCATCTCGTTGTCCCGCCGGTTCAGCCGCCCAGTCCTCCACCTCCAAGGAGCTGCCCCGATGATCGCCTCGTCTATCGTGGCTGCTCCATCCCCACAGCGTCGCCTTAACCTGCTCCACCGGAACCATAGCATCCTCACCGACTCCTCGGACGAAGCTGAGGCCTACTCCGCGCCACCAAAGAGGTTGTACACTCATCGCATCGCACCTTCTCCTTAACTCGACATCCCGGCACCGATGGTGCTCCATCCCACACCCCCATGGCGCGGCTACCTCGAAGCCGGTGCCGCAGGCGACATCTCCACGACGGCTCTCCCCTAGTGCGAGGACCCTTCGGCGGCGGCGTCCATACCAGCCGGGTCTGCTGGTGCTACTCCGGCTCTCGCTCGCTCGTGCTGCTCCTGCTCTAGGTCTCGCTCGTTCGCTCGCGCTACTCTTGCTCCAGCTCTCGCTCGTGCTACTGCGGCTGCTGCTCTCCCCCTCGCTTGTGCTGCTGCTCTGCTCCGATTTAGCTACACTTCAGTCGACTGAATCGACTTTTGGATCAGTCGATTTTCATGGGGTGGGAGGCTCGCCGGAGTTAAGAGCAACTCTAGCAGACCCTGCATCTTGCCCCGGCCCGCAAAATAAACGCCAAAGTGCTGGTCGGGGCGGGAAAACCTTCCCGATCAGACCCCGCATCCTGCCCCGGCCCGCAAATATTTTTGCGGGGCATGGCAAAACTTCTCCCCAAACCTCTAGTTTCACGGGCTAGGAGGTTGGCCCGAGCTCAACCCCTATCTGCAGCGAGATTTGGCGGGAGGGACATTTCCGCGCGCCCTTTCCCGCTCCCCCACCCTCCGCTACCATTGCCCCGCCTCCGCACGCTCCGGTGCTTCCTCCCCGGCCGTCCCTCGCCGCCATGGACGAGTCCCTGCCGTCCCCCATCACTGTTGAGGTCGCGCACGCTCCTTCCCCTCGGGAGGATCTCGTCGCCGGCCATGTTGGCACCGCCGCCGCTGCCCAAGCTAATGTCGCGCCTGCCCACAAGCGACAGGGCAAGCAGCCTCAAGAAAAAGCAGCAACAGCTTAGAGCTGCCCAAGATTTGCTAGCTGACAGATGGACTGAAGTCCTTGCGGCCGAAGACTATGAACTCGAACGCCCCTCCAAGAGTTACCCAAAGCGCAGGCCGCTACCCCGATCAGAGGAGGAAGCACCTACATCACCAACGCATGACATGGCAGACCGGCCACCTCGCGGCCGCGACAGAGAGGCCTCTCGGCCCTCCACCCAAGCCGTGCCCCGACGCCGCTCAACTAAGGCACGGGAAAATGTCCCCAGACCAGCGAGACGTACTGGAGGATAAGGCAAGACAAACAAGATCGATCTATGGATCGCGCAGGCGCCCTACGGCACGTGACGATGATCTTCACTCCGGATACAACAAGTCGTCGGCATCCGGTGGCCGCACACCCGCTATGCTTCACGAATGAAGTAATGGATCATAAAATCCCAGAGGGTTTCAAACCCGTAAACATCGAATCATACGATGGCACAACAGATTCGGCGGTATGGATCGAGGATTATCTCCTTCACATCCACATGGCACGCGGTGATGATCTACACGCCATCAAATACCTCCCGCTCAAACTTAAAGGACCGGCCCGGCATTGGAATAACAACTTGCCAGTAGACTCAATCGGTTCTTGGGAGGACCTGGAAGCCGCATTCCTCGACAACTTCCAGGGCACTTACGTGCGACCACCGGATGCCGACGACTTAAGACACATAATTCAGCAGCCAGAGGAATCGGCCAGACAATTCTGGACACGGTTCCTAACAAAGAAAAACCAGATAGTTGACTGTTCGGACGCAGAGGCCCTAGCAGCCTTCAAGCATAACATCCGCGACGAATGGCTTGCCCGGCACCTGGGACAGGAAAAGCCGAAATCTATGGCAGCCCTCACGACACTCATGACCCGCTTTTGCGCAGGAGAAGACAGCTGGCTAGCTCGCAGTAACAACTTATCAAAGAACCCTGGTAATTCGGATACCATGGACAAAAATGGCAGTTCATGTCGGAATAAGCAAATACGCCGCGTTAGCAGCGACAGCAATGAAGACACAGCAGTCAATGCCGGATTCAAAGGCTATAAATCCGGTCAGCGGAAAAAACCATTCAAAAAGAATACTCAGGGCCCGTCCAGTTTGGACCGAATACTCGACTGCTTGTGCCAGATACGTGGCACCCCCGAAAGGCCAGCCAATCACACTAACAGAGATTGTTGGGTGTTCAAGCAGGCAGGCAAGTTAAGAGCTGAAAACAAAGACAAGGGGCTGCACAGCGATGACGAGGAGGAGCCCAAGCCGCCGAACAACAATGGACAGAAGGGCTTTCCCCCACAAGTGCGGACGGTGAACATGATATACGCAACCCACATTCCCAAGTGGGAGCGGAAGCGTGCGCTACGGGACGTATACGCGATGGAGCCAGTCGCCCCAAAGTTCAACCCATGGTCCTCCTGCCCGATCACTTTTGATCAAAGGGACCATCCCACTAGCATCCGTCATGGCGGCTTCATCGCATTAGTTCTCGACCCAATCATCGACGGATTTCATCTCACAAGAGTCCTCATGGACGGCGACAGTAGCCTGAACCTGCTTTATCGGGATACGGTGCGGAAAATGGGCATAGATCCCTCAAGGATTAAGCCCATAGAAACGACCCTTAAAGGCGTTATACCAGGTGTAGAAGCCAACTGTACAGGCTCAGTAACACTTGACGTGGTCTTCGGATCCCCGGACAATTTCCGAAGCGAAGAGTTAATCTTTGATATAGTCCCGTTTCGCAGTGGCTATCACGCCCTGCTCAGACGAACCGCATTCGCAAAGTTCAATGCGGTGCCGCACTATGCATATCTCAAGCTCAAGATGCCAGGCCCCCAAGGAGTAATCACGGTCAACGGAAACACCGAACGCTCCCTCCTTACGGAGGAGCACACGGCGGCTCTCACCGCGGAGGTACAAAGTAGCCTTCTCAGGCAATTCTCCAGTCCGGCCGTTAAAAAGCCTGACACTGCCAAGCGCGCCCAGAGTAACCCACAGCAGGACCGCCTGGCACACTCTGAGCAAGCGTAGCAATGCGGCCCCAACCCCAGCTCTCGCGACATAGCGAAACCAGTACCTCGCGTACATAACTACGCCCTTAAAATACCATGGACATAGGGGAAGGGGCACAATAACGGCATGCCCAAAATACGGCTTAAAACATACTAGGGGCTGCCGGATTCTTTTTTTAATCTTTTCTTACTTTCAAAACTCCCTACTTCGGACGACCTGTTCGGCAATTCGACTGCCGCGCAAACGATGCAAGATCCAGGGAGGCAGACAAGCCATGCCGCATTATGGAACTCCCAGGTGGTCTCTGTTACGAGCGGTATACCTGTTTTAAATACAATTCCGCGGCCTGCCCCTGGTCAGGACATACTAAATAGTCCAATATCTTTTGCTTACCGCACTATTTGTATCGTTCGGCTTTGATAAATAGCCTCTCTATAAACAATGCATAGCTTTTTGTCTATTTTTTGCATTATCTTCTTTTCACATATATGTTTATTAAATGACATGATTGCACCCGTACACCATGGTACGGCAAACACGCCAGGGGCTTCAGTACCCATCATAATGGTGTGAGAAGTCCGTACACTTTCACAAGTGCGGCACCCCGAACTTATAGCACTATATGCATCGGCTCCGAATCATGATTTGGGTCAATAGTTGGGTTTGCCCGTCTGCTATGTTTTGGTGCCTTATGTTCCGCTATATCGGCTAAGGTAGCACTAGGAGAACCACTGCGATTGTGCCCCGGTTCAGCTGGGTTAAGCACCTCAGTGGAGAAAGCTAAAACTGACTGTCATGATGTGGTGAGAGACCGGTCGCTGTTCGAGAGGTTTTTCGAGTCCCTAAAGACTTATGCCGCTTCGAGCGAGGAGCTGGCTTTGTCCGGCCAAGGCATGGATAGCGCCCCGAACTCGGTCTTCCGAACTAGGGGCTTCGCCGAAATTTAAAATTATAGAGTTCTATGGCTAAGTGAGAGTGTTCAAGCATTATAGTCCGATTGCCTGGTTCGTTGTGCTGAGCGCCTCCCTTGAAGGACCCAGCTATAGGAAAAAGAGCGCTCAGGTTTATCCCGAACACCCCAGCACTAGTGGCATGGGGGCAGAAGCCGACGGCTGGCCATCTCTCAATTTTTTATAAACGTCCGCACAGAAAGTAATATTTTAAATTCAATAAGCATTGCTTAGCGCATATGAACAAGTTTTCAGCGCACAGGATAAACACGAGCGAGTTCATTCAAAAATCACATCCTTGGTACATTCATCCGCCACAAGGCGGGCACCTGCAAGAACATCCTTGTAGTAGTTCTCGGGCTTGCGATGCTCCTTCCCCGGCGGCGGCCCGTCCTTCACAAGCTTCTCACCGTCCAGCTTACCCCAGTGCACCTTTGCACGTGCAAGGGCCCGACGGGCACCTTCGATGTAGACGGAGCACTTGATTTCCTCGAGCCTCGGACAGGCCTCCACCAGCCGCCACACCAGCCCGAAATAGCTCCCAGGCAGGGCCTCTCTGGGCCACAGCCAAACTATGAAGCCCTTCATGGCCTGTCCGGCCGCCTTGTGGAGCTCGACCAGCTGTTTTAACTGGTCGCTCAAGGGCACAGGGTGTCCGGCCTCAGAATACTGAGACCAGAACACCTTCTCCGTCGAGCTACCCTCTTCAGCTCGGTAGAATGCGGCAGCGTCGGATACGCTGCGCCGAAGATCTGCGAATGCCCCTGGAGAGCTCAGGATTCGGGTAAGTAACAAGTAGTTCACTTTTATATTTTTGCTTTGCATAAAGAATGCCTTACCCGCTGCTATCTTCCTCATCTCCTCCAACTCTTGGAGGGCCTTTTGGGGTTCGGCCTTGGCAGACTTGGCAGCCTCTAGGGCCGTCGCAAGCTCGGATGCTTGCGCCTTCGACTCAAGCTCCAAACTCTCATGTTTTTTCATGAGAGCCTGAAGCTCTTGCTGCACCTCGCCGACCTGAGCCCCAAGTCTGTCTCGCTCGGTGCGCTCCGCGGCCGTTTTCTTTTCGGCCTCAAACAGCGCCTGCTTAGGGGTCACCACCTCAGTCGAGGCCCCTACAATAAGCAGTACAATCCTGTTATTCTTTTTGCAATCAAGCCTTTTTATAGGCACTTTTCTGTAAGGTATTTCTTACCTTCTTTCTCCTCGAGCCGCCGCTTGGCAAGGCCGAGCTCTTGCTCGGTCCACTCGAGGTCCTGCTTCAGGACACCCACCTCCGCAGTCAAACAGAGCATTAGGGGCTCTATTCGGCTTTTCTTTTCGAACGCCAAACAGAGCATTAGGGGCTACTGTCTATGCGGTAATATTTTTACATATTTTTACTTACCTCGAAGCCTATTAGAAGGCTAGCGCAAGCTTCAGTCAGTCTGCTCTTGGCGGACTGAACCTTCTGGATCACCATACTCATAATAGTACGGTGCCCCTCATCGATGGAGGCGTCGTCAAGCACCTCCAGCAGATTGTCCGGCACCTCCGGTTGGACGGAGGCCGCCGGCTCAGAAGGCTTGCTCCTCTTGGAAGGAGTTCGCCTACCGCGGTCCGGAACTATGGAAGATTCCGGCGCGGTGTCCGGCACAAAGCCAACTAGGAGCCCTGGGGAGCCTTATCCCCTTCACTCTTGGAGTCCGGGAGGTTGCCTTGCGGCTCCTCCGGGACCACCTCCTCCTGCCCCGGAGCTTGTCGCGATGCCACTTCGGCGTCGTCTGCAGTGCGGGGGGAGACAGCGGGCGGAACTGAGTTCACGTCCGATGAGTCCAGGGAGCCGCCCGACGATTCGTCGAATTCGGCCCGGGGCGGACTGCATAATTACATTCGACATTAGGGAAAGCTGTGCAACAAAGGAACATCATGAGTTACTCTGATATCCGAACTTACGATTTCGCCGGACGCTTGGCCCTGTTTGGCCACTCCTCTTTGCCCTCTTCGGCGTTGGGGGCGTAGTCCGGTGGAGGGGTCTTCCTTTTCCTAGACCCCTCGGCCTCCCCCGTTGGGGCGGCCTTCCTCTTCTCTCATCCCTCTGCTGGGGGGGAGAGTTTTCTTCTTCCTCCTCGTTTTCACGGGAGGAGGGCGTCTCGGACTCGTCAGATGACGAGTTCGACACCACCATGTTGTGGGCACTCTTTTGAGTCCCCGTGGTCTTCTTCTTCTTGGCCTTCTTCTCCGGCACCACATAAGGCGCCAGAACCATCAGCTTCACTAGTAGAGCTGGAGCTGGGTCTTCGGGCAGCGAAGCAGGACAGTTAATCGGTCCGGATATCGCCCGCCAAGCCTGTCAAAGGTAAGGGAGTTTAGATCCCGCATATAGTCAAACTATGAAAAAAGCTTAACATCCTGTAAAAGGTGTAGATGGCTTACCTCGCTAGCGTGACGCTGCGAGCTGTATCCGCGGTCCTCGAAAGCGGATGCGAGAGCCTCGGCACCCTTGAATAGCATCTTCCAGGCATCTTCGTGCATTGTGTCGAAGAGCATGCTGAGGGTTTGATGCTGCGCCGGGTCGAACTCCCATAGATTAAAATCCCGTTGTTGGCACGGGAGGATCCGGCGGACGAGCATAACCTGGATTACATTAACAAGTCGGATTGGCTTGTTCACCAGGGACTGGATGCATGTTTGCAATCCGGTCACCTCTTTTTTGTCACCCCACGACAGGCCCGTCTCTTTCCAGGACATAAGCCGCGTGGGAGGTCCGGATCGGAACTCAGGGGCTGCAGTCCATTTCGGATCGCGCGGCTCGGTGATGTAAAACCACCCGGATTGCCATCCCTTTAGGGTCTCCACAAAAGAGCCCTCGAACCATAGGACGTTGGCCATCTTGCCCGCCATGGCGCCTCCGCACTCCGCCTGGCTGCCGTGCACCACCTTGGGCTTGACGTTGAAGGTCTTGAGCCAGAGGCCGAAATGGGGGCGGACGCGGAGAAAAGCCTCGCACACGATGATAAACACCGAGATGTTGAGGATGAAGTTCGGGGCCAGATCGTGGAAATCCAGGCTGTAGTAGAACATGAGCCCCTGGACAAATGGGTGGAGTGGAAAACCCAGTCCGCAGAGGAAGTGGGGGAGAAATACTACCCTCTCATGGGGCCTTGGGGTGGGGAGAAGCTTCCCCTTTTCGGGAAGCCGGTGCACGATGTCCTTGGACAGGTATCCGGCCTTCCTTAGCTTCTTGACTTGGCCCTCCGTGGCGGAGGAGACCATCCACTTGCCTCCCGCTCCGGACATTGCTGGAGAAGGTTGAGGTGGGAAGTGCAGGATTGGGCGCTGGAGCTCGAGTGCGCAGGAGATGGATAGGCAAAGGAGGAAGAAGGCGTAGGTAAAAAGGTGGATCCTTATCCCCTTATATGGGCGGATGCAGTTGTGCGTCCCCGCCTGCCTAGTAAAACTCGCTTGCCTCACAAACGCCGTGATAAGTGGCGCGGTTGGGTTACCCACGTCCGTATTGATGAGAATCCCGCAAAAGGGGGGTACACAATCTCTGCTTTGACAAGACGGGCCAAGGAAACCGCCTCGCAAAACGTGCTGAGGTGGAAAATTAAAAACAATTCGAGTAAAGGACTTGGCTGTAGTGCAATGATGCACTGCGGAATACGTCAGCAGATTTGATTTGTGTTAATATTATTCTCTCTATGGAAATATGTGGAAGCTTATTTTGCAGATCCGGACACTACTCTTAGTGTTTACAAACTTTTATGAAGATCTTGGAGGAGGAACCCGCCTTGCAATGCCGAAGACAATTTGCACGCCGGGCTCGTCGTCATTGAAGCCTGGTTCAGGGGGCTACTGAGGGAGTCCTGGATTAGGGGGTGTTCGGGTAGCTGGACTATACATTCAGCCGGACTCCTGGACTATGAAGATACAAGATTGAAGACTTCGTCCCGTGTCCGGATGGGACTTTCCTTGGCGTGGAAGGCAAGCTTGGCGATGCGGATATTCAAGATCTCCTACCATTGTAACCGACTCTATGTAACCCTAACCCTATCCGGTGTCTATATAAATCGGAGGGTTGTAGTCCGTAGGACATCAACTCCATAGATAACAATCATACCATAGGCTAGCTTCTAGGGTTTAGCCTCCTCGATCTCGTGGTAGATCTACTCTTGTACTACCCATATCATCAATATTAATCAAGCAGGACATAGGGTTTTACCTCCATCAAGAGGGCCCGAACCTGGGTAAAACATCGTCTTCGCTGCCTCCTGTTACCATCCGGCCTAGACGCATAGTTCGGGACCCCCTACCCGAGATCTGCCGGTTTTGACACCGACAACGACCAAAGCTTCGACGTCAACGCCCACCTACGTTACATCTTCGGTGAGGAGAACGAGCCGGAGCAGGTCGGTGAGCAAGAGCTTCATCGGCCGGTGCAAGCACCATGGCCCATCGGCAGCGATATCGGCGTCACAGACCATGGGATCACAATCGACATATTGAAGAGGTGAGATCAGCAGTTTGCCATCCACCATGCAAAAGATCCAGAGCTGCTGGGTGGCATGATCGACGACGCACCCGAAGAGCCGCCATCACCAGTGCTCATCGAGTGCCTGATGCCCCGCAAGGAATGGGCAGAGGACCTCTACGATTCAGTCAAAGCAAAGGCAGCCTGCGGCTTCATCATTGCCTGCAGCGGCCGTGTCAACCTCGATCCCGATGTTGTGGTGGCCAGGCTCGAGCGCATCCTTGGGAGAGTTGACGTCACCGACGAAGTAGAACATCGCCAACGTGATATCTTGAGGATGGAGGTGATTGACAAAATTTGCTACCAGGCCAGAGCCATGGAAATGGAGCGGTTCCACGGACTTTTCATGCAAGCGTTTGCACGCTGTCAAGCTCGTCTGGAAGAGGCCCAGCAGCCCCAAGGGCCTCCCAGCGCCAATAGCTCTGTAGGCGGGGGCGTGCGGGACACTTGGAGTGAACGACCGCAAGGGTGCTATGCTGATCATGCAGTCCGAGAAGACCATAGTCGGAAGGCCGTCAACTCAGCCTTTTAGCTTATATTTTATTATAATTGTATGCATATCTAAGTCGTGAGTGTTCTGGGCCTTGCCGTATTTGGCATTTTGAATTATCCTGAATATGTCACTACTAGGAAAAGGCCTACTAATGGCGCACCGGTTTTGCCTACTAATGGCGCATCACCGGTGCGCCATTAGTAGCACGCCACTAGTAATTTTTACTAATGGCGCACCACTGGTGCGCCATTAGTATCTGGTATACTAATGGCGCACCAACTAGTGCGCCATTAGTATGTAACAGCATGCGCCATTAGAGTGCCTCCCCGGGGGCCATACGTAAGCATGGCTTTGTCATACTAATGGCGCATTCTCTGTTGATGCGCCATTAGTATCCTTTGGCATACTAATGGCGCACCTGGTGGTGATGCGCCATTAGTATGAATATTTGGTTTTTTTCCTTTCCTGATTTTTGCGCAGGTTATAAAATATATTATTAGGAATATAAAATATATTATTAGACAGAATATAGACAGCAACATCAGATTCATCGAATACAATAGAAGATTAGTCTCCGAATACAATTCATCATATTAGTCTCCGAATTCAAAAGACCGAACAAAGATAAAACATTAGAAGTCTCAAGACCGCGAGTATCGAGTTTGTCTTCACATTACAAGTCGATATCGATCATCTAAACTACCATCACATAGAAGAGAGCTATGGTCATCACGATGAGCATCATCGCGATCAAACTGGTCTTCATCCGGTTCCTCCAACGCTCCCTCCTCTCTCCCGCTAGATAGCGGGCGTATCTAGATTCGGCCTCCGCCCTAGTGGTGTACCCTTTGTAACTATTACCGCTGAAACAGTGAACCTGTCTCCGACACTCCTCCTAGTCGTCGTAGACTCCGGGAACCTTACCCTTGTACACGACATACGACAGCATCTCTATGCAGAAGCCAAACAACAGACAATACATAAGCAATATGTAAGTATGCAACAAAAGGATCGGAAGAGAAAAGAAAGACATTAATAGCACGATTCATGGTCCTACTAATAAATAGCATCGATTACATCTAAGTTGAACGACTATCCAAACCAAAGAGACATACGAATTCATTAAAGTATAATTACAACATGAGCCAATCAATGTTTCAGAACTACACATCACTACTTTCGACTCGACTCATCAGACAGGAACGTGGATGAAGCCGCCGTCTATCGTGATGGTCATTAAATCGCGGTCATTGTCACCCTGCATTTGTAGCATTTCATCTATCTCACTGTTGTACGGTTGATATCTGAGGAAGAACTGCCCCGAGGTATGAAGGACATCTTGATGGATGATGTCCACAAACTCCGACTGGATGCGAACGAATTCTTGTCTGAGGTCCGCGTCCTGGACTGCCAACAAGCTCGCAGCCCAATCTTTGAGATTATCTGGTAGCAGAAGTTGATGATGGTCCCTTACGATCGCCCGCATGTGATGGAGGGCGTAGTAGGCATCCTTCTGACCGCCAGGCGGCTGCTTGATGCAGCAGAACTTCGTATTGTGTGAGAACATGTGCTTGCCGTACTTACGAACTGCCTAGTGAAGGTGCCTCCAGATTTGGCGTAGGCGGGGAGAACATCATCAAGAACTTTCTTGACATTTGTGTAGTCTATATTGGAGTTACGATTCGAGTCTAAATACGTGGCCATGGAATATTTCGGGCTTAAGAGGATGAGTGTGCAATGTGTGTCACTTCACAGAACACGGAATGTTAGAAAAAAACAACGATCGAAATCTAAGAAATCATATGTTACGGGGCGGTTAAGGGATGACTTACTCGGGAAAGTAAGCCACAAGGAAGTTATCCTTATCTGGGTTTGCCAGAATGACGCCTTCAAGGTGTGAACTCGCAACTTGGCGGTCCCCAGCGCTGCTCAAGTGCTTGGCACGCATGTACAAGGGGTCGACTATCACGATGCCCGGGGTCTTATCTCTAATGATCCGCATCTCCATACTCAGCGAAAACAGCCGAACGAAGGTGTAGTGCAGCAGATGAAGGTTAAACATAGCAAAGATGTCATCAAACCGTGGGACGATCGTACCCTCGATGTCGCCATCCACAAAGCCCTTGCCCTCTGGCACCTTGGCCATGAAAACCGGGTATGCCACATCCTTCTCTCTGAGACGCCGCTTCTCCAAAGAAAGAACACTGTCATGCAGACTCCGCATAGCACCGGTTGCAGCATTCAGCATATTTGGCGGTAGCATCGCCCTACCCACCACATGCACCCTCCTCGAGATATCCTTAGGTGAAGGTGGCCCGTCCTGAGCACGGATCGAACTCGGTGCCGGCTAGCTCGCACCGGCACCCTTGTTAGTCTTTCGTTTCCGTCCCTTCTTCTTGATCTCCTGTAATGGGACCGAGTTCTGCTAACAGACCGCCTTCTTGAGCGTGTTGGGGCTGATAATATTTCGCACCTTAGCTATCTGAGGCTCAGTGAAGGCGGGAGCTGGAGGTGTGTCCTGAGAACTGAACGCCATACGACGCCTGTTGCAATTGGATTTCTCCGCCGTACCAGCTAGATCACGGTCGTCTTGGTTGGGTTCTTGAGAAAGAGGCCCGCAGAACTCGTCAGCGTACCCATGTTTGGCAAAGTACTTATCAACTTTGCTAAATGTACCGTCGTCGTTGTCGTCACCGTCCGGATCCTGTGCCATAGGGCTGTCCGGATCCTGTGCCATAGGGATGTCCGGCAGGTCCGGTAGCGTTGCGGCGTTCTTGCCATGGCTTGGCGCCGGCACGACTGGCGGTCTTGTCTGTGGGGTGGTGTCCCCAGCCCCCAAACAAATCTGGCTCTTCGGCCAAAGCAGGGGCCAGTTTACGCAGGTGCTGAGGGTCATCTCATCTTCTTCGTTGGCCCCAGCGGGTCGAATTGGAGGTAACAGCTCATTGCAGCCTGGCCGCACCCGAACCACTTGAACCCTATAAATTATGGGTGGCATCAGATTACCGTGGAACCTGGGGTTGCCCGGTTGAACAATTCTGCCCTTGGCGACATAAACAAACTCGGCGCCCACGAAGTGCAGAAGAGTGCAAGGTACGTCGGCGGTGCCCTGCGAAAACATGTACAGGGCGTCAGGGATGCCCAGTCAAACGCAAGGAGATGAAGTCATCAGCCGAGAGGCTTAGTTACCGTGACACCGTCGAGCTCGGCTAATGTCGAGGCACCGCCAACGGCGGGCGTTTCAACTGACGGAGGGGGCGCTTGCTGGCGAGGTGCCGGCCGGCGTACACCCGGGTGCATTAAGCTCCAATGCCCGTGCCGGCGCCGGAGACACGAATACCACCTCCGCCAGAGACACCAATGGCGCCGCCGCCGGAGACACCAATGGAGCCGTCTGCGCGCTGTGCGAGTTGCTAGCCGTGAAGCTGGGAACCAGGGGAGGCCCCTGTTGGCTGCCCGCAATCCATGTCGTCAGCCTATGAATCAACATAGGCACCGTGGCGTTGAGCGTCGTTCCAAGTTGTTGTTGCACTTCCTCTTGGACAAGCTCCGAAATCCGCGGCACTTGTGCCTTGAGTTCTTCAACCTAGCGCGTCTGGCTTTTCGAGCTGGTCTTTTTCTCCTTCCGCACACCAGCGGTATAGTATGACCTCCATTTTTTGGACAAGCCTTTGCTGGCCACACGACCTGCTGACGTCGGCTTAGTGAGCTTATCCTTGTTTTTCATTACGTTCAACGCCCTATTTAAAGGGGTGTCGAAAGGGGAGCTCTTAGACGACCCTGCGCTACTGCTTTTAGTGTCCTGCAAAAGGAACGTGAACCATTTAGAAATATTGGGGATTAATTAGAGTGCAACCATATGGAGCTAATTACGCGGGGGTGTATTCCTTACTAGAAGAAGCTCAACCGCCCTGGTCTTCGGATCCGTGGTAAGCTCCTTTGTTATCGGGTCCTCCTTGTACCGGGCCCTGACATAGTTCCTGGTCTGCTTGTCGCTTCTGTATTTCTCAAAGTGGGGCGGTAGGCCTTGCTCGGCACGCTCCGCGTCCTCCTTGTCCCATATAGGCTCCGCCACTCTGTAACCGCCGGGACCGATATTGTGTTCCCCTAAGTTCAACTCCCGCATTTCTTTCCCCCACTAACTTGATCCGGAGGTTGCACTGCTCTCGCAGTTGATCTTCAACTCCTTGTACTCATCTTCGCTCATCAAAGGATATTTCGCCTTGATCTTCTCATAAATATCACCTTTATCAATCATTCTCTTCACCGCGCTTTTCCAAGTAGACAGGGCCGCGCTCATCTTCGTGAGGGCGGCACTGTTCACTTTATTCCCTGAGAGGCGTGTGTTTTTAAATTCGGCGGGGAACTTGTATCATTCGTGCAGCTTCGTGAAGAGGAGGTTGCGCAAATTCCCTCGGTCCTTATGCCTAAGGTTCTCGGTGTTGATCGAGGAGGTGCTCCAGAGAATGCACCCGAGCTGAAGCGAGTACCCCTTGACTATATGTTTGGGCTCCGTTGGATTCCCGTCGGAGTCCACTTGAGTGAATTCCTCCTTGAGGGTGCGGAGCGCATTCGGGCGCCGGTCCTTCCTTTGCTTCTTCGATTGGCTGCCATTTTTGTGTGCGCCGCCATCATCAGTGGTGGCATCCTCGGTGGCACCATCAGTGGTGTCATCCCCGACGCCACTAGGGGTTGTGTAATCAGGATCGGTGTCTTCCGTGGCATTCTCATAGCGGTGAGGTTGTTCCTCCATCTCCTGGGACAGCTCCCAGAATTGCTTGCCGCCCGAACCACCGGCCTCATCATTGTGGGCCATGTTTCGCTCTAAATAGGAAAAAAGTTTGGTCAAAAAGTTGGTTATTGTCAAGGAACAAGATCATGGTCTCATCATTTAGGGTGTGTCGACACCGAGGCACCCTAAAAGCCTAAGCGTACATCATTTAGGTTCTCATCGACACCGAGGCATCCGGGACAGCCAAGTTAAGTTTTCATCATTTAGGGTTTATCGATGCCGAGGCACCCTAGGTTGGGCCTAATCACTTGGCACTAATCACTTGGCTCTATTGCCACCTATGGTTTAATGCAGCAAGAATAAAGGGGCAGTTGATCCTACTTAACTAAGTACTAAGATACCCCGGCCCATGCGTTAGTAGCAAGTACCTCATATGTCCGATTTTTAGCAAAGTCATGCTAAAATTCACGGAAAATTTCAGCATGACCGTTGCTGAAAATAGGACATATGGAGTACCCGAATTTGCTGGAACGGAAGTTAATCGACATTCCGGCAAACTCAAGGGCCTCTCGGGGTACCTGCAAAATCATCACGACACAATGGTCGGAGACAAAACCCATCCACAGACCATATGGTCCTCTGCTTTCATATGGACAAAAATCAGCTCAACTTATGTGAGCTTCCATTCCAGATATAATATGTCACCCAACAAAAAATTATAGTGTATGGATCATGGCATTTTTTTTCTACATTTTTATTCTATGGATCATTCCAGGAAATTATAGTCTATGTCATTTTCTGAAACATATTTTTGCCATGGCAATTTTGAATCAATAGACATACTTCTCAAAAGAGCCATGATCAAATTCTGGTGCCCTTGACTTACTAGTATTTATCTCTTATGACTGATGAATGTGCATTGAGTCCAGAAGCAACGACTCTACAGTGAAATGAAAAAAACCTTGGAAATATATTTATGATAACTCTAAATGGATCAGAAGGTGCAGATGCACTTGTAATAAAAAGTATGCATTTGCAGCAGCTTTGTTCTGATTATGACACCATTCTGTTAAGAAGGAAAAATAACATTATCATCCCAATTCATGGTTGACCAGTTCAGAACTAATGCACATTGACCACATAATATTATTTTGCAACCACTCAGTTTGTCCTTGGCTGGGACACTTGAAGCACAAAACAACTAATGCAGAGCTAGGTCTACTTTGGTTCTGATGCATAGGTCTACTCTGGTGCATATGTGGGGTTTTTTACTTACAAAATACAAAACTTCTATTATTGTTTTTATTTTTAACCAGAGCCTAACCACCTCTATGGTTTACAAACTAATTCAGGTAATCACTAATCAAGAAGATTGGTGATACATATGATGGAATTGTCAGTTTAGTGTTCCACCATGATGCATTGGTTCACCTGTGATTTCCTGATGGCACTGGCCATACCTTTGGTCATTTTCATTGTAAATATTCCAGAGCTTGACTGCAACGATGCTTAAACAGCAAGCTATTATCTTAATGATCTTGTACATATCTCCAAGTCTCTTGGGATCTTGTCCAATATTTTCTAAATGAGGCGATAGCTAAGGAAAACTAGTTCAGGCTTCTTGCTCCAGCTGGCAGACAAGTTAATGTAGAACTCTATTTTTTTCTTAGCTGGCACAAGTTTGTCTAGTGTGAACCTCAACTAATAAAATTGTTGTGTGTTAGGACCATACACTAGAAAGCCTCACTGTCTGGCTTTCAAACTATTAACCTGTTGTACTGTAAGTATAAAAGATAACAAACTAACATATGGAGATTGTGAGAGAACCTAGAAAAATGCACTCCTCTTATAGTGATGCACAAACTAGAAACTGTATACCAAACACACAAATAGAAACCCAGCTCCGGGAACTAGCGTAGCATATTCAGTAAATCAACTTGTAGTGGGAAGTACATCAAGTTAAATCAAGTAGTCAAAGACAATAGGGTTAGTGTACTGAACCACGGAGCAGAGGTGGAGCGGAGACCGGAGTTGAGGTGGGCGGAGTTGAGGAAGACGACGGCGACCCGAGGAAGAGGACGAGGTGGATCCGGTGCTGTGCGGCTCCTCGGCGATGGCGGATCTGGTGCAGTCCCCCTCCTGGATCTGCTGCGACGCGAACAAGGACACTGTTACTGCTCTGCTCTGCTCTGTTCTATGTAGCAAATCGACTGTAGCCAAGAACAGACCTTCCCTGCGGTGAGGTCCCGATGTGCAACGCCGACGAGATGGCGGACCCGGCCTTGCTCCGCAGCCACGGCAGGAAAGCACCGTCCTCCTTCACCTGCGGGGCGGCAAATTTGATTCCATCGACATTCAGCAAAGGGGCAGGTGGGACGGGGGGGATTTCTTCCTCTCTTTCTTTGCATGCGGTGAACTCTAGCTAGCCCAGATAGCCAGATAGCTCACCTTGGGGATGGCTGCGAGGGGAGCCGGAGCGGGTGTAGAGCGGGCGCGGGGGTCGTCGGAGCAGGCGCGGGGGAGCCGGAGCATGTGTGGAGCGGGCGCGGGGGTTGTTGGAGCGGGCCGGGGCCGGCAGCAGTGGCGGCGGCTAGGAACCCTAGCTGTCGTGCTCGGGAGCTAGGTTGACGCAGGCGGGGCCGCGGGGGGAGGGGGACGGTGAGGGCCCGGGCGTGGGCGGAGGGGGGACGGTGAGGGAGGTGGTCAGGTGCGGCGGGGGAAGCGAGCACGGCCGGGGACGGCGAGCACGGGGGAAGTGGTGGGCGGTGGTGGTCAGGCGCGGGTGAGACGAGGCAGGGGAGGGATTAGAGAGAAATGGAGATTGGGGATTTTAGTGTGGGGGAGGCTTAGCAATGGCGCACCATCCAGGGGTGCGCCATAAGTAACTATTTTTTTGTATATCAATGGCGCACCACCCAGCGGTGCGCCATTAGTAATTATTTTTTTTTGCATCGAATAAGTTTTTAGAAAATGAATATGAATATGAAACAGTAATATTTTTTTTATAAAAATAGTAATAATTTTTTTAAAAATATCATCAAATTTGTTATTTGAAAATATTTATGAACATGAAAAAATATCATCAAATTTGTTATTTGAAAATATCATCAAATATGTTTTTTTTTGGATTTTTAGTTGCATTCATTTGTGAATTGGTATAACATTTATGAATATGAAAAAATATCATAAAATTTGAAAAAATATTCATGAATTCAAAACGTGCCCATGAAATTTAAAAATATTCAATCATGAGTTCAAAAAATATTACTGTTTTGCAAAAAAGTAAAAAATATAAATATATATACTAATGGCGCACCGTCTAATAGTGTGTGAAATGGTGCGCCATTAGTAGTTTTGCAAAAAAAAGAAAAAGAAAAAAATTACAGTAATGGCGGACTCTCTGCCAGGTGCGCCATTACTAGTTAGAACTAGTAATGGCGCATTGTCTACCTGATGCGCCATTAATATGTATGGAAAAATGGAAAAAAAATTAATACTAGTGGCGCACCCTGTTTCTGGTGCGCCATTAGTGTCTTCCACACTAATGGCGTATCACCAACAGGTGCGCCATTACTATAGTAGTGGCACACTGCTTCCCTGGTGCGCCATTAGTATCAATCCTATCTATAGCCCTTTTCCTAGTAGTGTGTAAGACAATTATTAAGAATTATTAACCGTTGCCATTGTAACTTTGCCTCAACGGCGAGCAGAGCGCTTGCAGGGCCGCCGGAGAGGAGTGCCCCACGGCAGCCTCAATGGCGAGCAACCACGTGGTCAACCTTCTACCATCAACAAATTTTGACCTTGTTTCTTGTCACATTGCTGATTACAATGCAATAAGTAATTGCAAATCTGTTCACAACTATCAAACTAACATGTGTTCACACTTAGCACCGGGCTATAAAAACCACCCACTTGAAAATTACTTCACAGTTCTTCTCCTCATCAACCACAAAACTGGTTTTTCTGTCAAGTCGTTCTGCCATGACCGGTAGTAGGTGTTTATGGTGGACATATAACCGGGCAGCAAAGACCAAGGCCATGGAAGCATTAGAGAGGTCCCACCGCGAAGCCGCAACCGCAGCAGAGATGTCCCGGCGTGCCGCAGACCCCTCGAACGAGCTCTCACAGGCACGAGAGGGCTCTCACAAGCGCATTCGCAGCATCGGCCATCGCAACGAGCCGACATTCCTGAAGTCCTTTGCCGATGACGACGATATTCTCACTGGCGTCACTACGCATCTGGAGCTGTGTAGCGACCCGGCCTCAAATTGTCAAGTCTCTATGCTTCAGTGTCATCCCTAGATCGGTAATGCTGACACACACAGTACTCAAAGGATTTATAACAGAGTAGTAATCACACACTTATTGCATCGAATGTCTCAAAAGAGAACTTATTACAATAAATATGGCATAAGGCCATCTATCACGATAACAGCAGAAGACTTGGAAGATAAAGTGAGTCCATCAACTCCAACGACATAGCTGAGCCACATGGCAACGACCTACGGAACCTTACTCCTTGTTTGAAAAGTCTACAACATAATACGTTGCAGCCTGAAAATGGGTCAGCACATGGAATATGCTGGCAATATAACACAGTACAGCAAGAACAGAATAATGCTATCACTACATGCATATTTGGCTGGTGGAAAGGCTCTATGGTTATAGTTTTGTGAAAGCCAATTTTTCCCTACAACAAAGGAATAGATTTTATTTAACTATCATGGTAGTTGAAATATCATTGAGATGGTTCCTCCAACTCAATCCCAATTAAAGGAATTATCAAACCAACATATTAAATTAGAGTGATGAGATACATATGATAATCCAAGTACTAGATACTCAAGATGTCCATAACCGGCGACACGGCTAACCATGATTAGATTTTACACTCTGCAGAGGTTTGCGCACTTTTCCCCACAAGACCCAATCTCCTCTGTTGGATTTCTCGCACTACATGGTGTTTGAGAAACGGATGACTGAGACGCAGTCTTTCAGAAGCATTAACTCTAACCCAGGGTAGACAGTACCAGCCTACATTCCTCTACATCTGCTGGCCTACCACTGGAAGAGGTCATGCCGCTTACTCAACTATGCTAGAGCCCATAATAGTTTGTGGCTGCACACGGAAGTTTCTAGCATGAAATATCTCAGTTCCCTTTGAGCCTGGGTGGAGGACCTTAGGATTATCACACGGGTACTCCGGGATATCCTAGGACAACACTGGATTCTCCAGGTGCCCAATAAGCAATCCACGCAGATGTGTATTAAAGTTGCCACCTTAAGTTGAACCATTAATTAACAATCTCACATCTGTCATGGATTCACTCCCCCAAACCACGTCTACGAGCATAGCATAGCAATATAAGCAATACGTAGAAGTAACTCCCAAGGGTTTGATAATAACAGGGCAATAGGTTCTACCTCATCAGCTACTTCCCAATACCCACAAGTTAATCACATCCTAATCATGCAGTGTTTGAGGATTGGAGCTAATGCATAAAAACTGGGTATGAAAAGAGTATGATCAATGTGTTACTCGCCTTGCTGATGATCCAGAAAACCTAGAGACTCGTAGTAGCACGCTTCGCACTCCGGGAATTCTATCGCAAACAAACAATAGAATACATAAGCAATCAAGCAAGATGCACGGGTAAAACTCAAATAAGAAGATCTAACCAGAAACTTCGACTTAAGAACTCCGGTTTGCAAAAAGAATCACATCAAACGGAGCAACGAAACTCAAACTGCGAAAGAAACAAGATTCGGTTACTAGTATGGACTAAAGTCAAATTTTACAGTACCAAAATATTGTTCAAGTTGGTTAAACATAAAGAGGGCTTCAGGACGAAGATCTAGGCGCTCGAATTGCCTGATTCCGATAAACGAGCGAAAAGATAAACTAAAATGAAAATCGGATCAGAAATCGAGATCTAGAATAATCGCGAAAAACCCGAGAAAAAGAAAGACTAATGAACAGGCTAACGAATGAACGTTCATTGTCTATGACTAACGAGCGAAAATCATTTGTTAAAACGAACGTACGGACAAACGTCCGCTAAATACTCTAAACCGAGAAAACCAATGAACCGATCAAAAAAACGTAACTAGGATTTTTTAAGAACCGACGATTTTTACCTAAACCGAAAAAATGCACGGTGAGATCTGCGAACTCCGGCGCGGCTCCGGCGGCTTCCGGCGAGCGGACGGCGGGGTGCAGCGCGGGGCGGTGGAGGGCGGCGCGGGGCAGCGGAGGGCGGTGCAGAGCGGGGCGGCGGAGGGCAGTGCAGAGCGCGGCGGCGGGGCGAGGCGACGGCGAGGCATGGCGGCGCAAGGCAGACGGCGGCGCGGCGGCTCGGTGGCGGCGGCTGCGGGTGCTGCTGCTACTGTGGCTTGGGTGGCGATGTGGAGTGGTGGCAGCAGGTATTTAAGAGGGGGAGGGGGCGGGGTCGGCTTGGGTGAGGGGCAACCCGAGGCGGCGGTAGTCTCCCGGACTCCGGCGGAGCCCGGTGCGGGCACGGGGCGCGCGAGGGAGGCGGTGACGCGGGGTTGGGCGGGCTGGCTCGGCTGGGCTTCGGCCCAGTCGGGCGCTGACTTTTTTTTAATAACGTTCCGCCGAAAATAAATCCTAGAAAAATAAATAAAAATCTAAAAATGCCAAAACAAATTTTCACCGTCTTAATAAAATATTGAGAACAAGATGAACATTTTCTTGGCCCTAAAATGCAATTTTGAAAACGTGCAATTTTTCTAGTGCAAATAAAATTGCAATAAAATCCAAATGAAACATTTATTTGATTTTAATATTTTTCCTCCAATATTTCATGTATTTTGGAGAAGTCATATTATCTCCTCTCATATATTTTAATATGAAATATTTTCGGGGAGAAAAATAATTAAAGCAAATAATCCTCATTTCAATGTTTGATAAAATTCAAATATGAAAACAGTGAAATCCCCAACTTTCTCCGAGGGTCCTTGAGTTGCTTAGAATTTCAAGGATCAAGAAACAAAATGCAAATAAAATATGTTGTGCATGAATGACCTATGTATAACATTCCAAACTGAAAATTTGGGATGTTACAAACCTACCCCCCTTAAGATGAATCTCACCATCGAGATTCGGGTTGGCTAGAGAATAGGTGCGGGTGGTCTTTGCAAAGATCATCCTCTCGTTCCCAGGTGGCTTCATCCTTAGCATGGTGGCTCCACTGAACTTTGCAAAACTTGATAACCTTGCTGCGAGTAACTCGGCCAGCAAACTCTAGAATCTTGACTGGCTTCTCCTCATAGGTCAGATTATTGTCCAACTGAATCGCTTCCAAGGGAACTGTATCTCTTAGTGGTGTATCGGCGATCTCAGCATGACACTTCTTCAACTGTGAAACATGAAACACATCATGAACTCCTGATAGTCCTTCAGTTAACTCCAACTTGTAGGCAACATCTCCCATACGTTCCAAAATTCGGTACGGTCCTACAAATCTCGGGGCTAACTTTCCCTTAACTCCGAAATGTTTCACTCCTCGCAGAGGTGACACTCGCAGATATGCTCTATCTCTAATTTCATAGGTTACTTCCTTGCATTTCGAATCTGCATAAATCTTCTGCCTGGACTGAGCTACCTTCAGTCTATCTCAGATCAACTTAACCTTCTCTTCAGACTCCTTGATCAAATCTGGTCCAAACAACTTTCGGTCTCCAACTTCATCCCACATCAACGGTGTCCCGCACCTTCGTCCATACAGGGCTTTGAACGGTGCCATCTTCAAACTGGCTTGATAGCTATTGTTGTATGAGAACTCCACGTAGGGCAAATTGTCATCCCAACTAGATCCATAATCTAGTGCACAAGCTCTCAACATATCCTCCAGAATCTGGTTGACTCTCTCGGTCTGTCCATCTGTCTACGGATGGAATGATGTACTGAACTCTAGCCTTGTACCCAAAGTCTGGTGCAGCTGATGCCAAAACTTTGAGGTAAACTATGTTCCTCTATCTGATACGATGGTCCTTGGAACTCCATGCAGACATACGATCCTGGTCATGTATATCTTGGCCAACTTCGCACTTGTATAGGTGGTTTTCACTAGGATAAAGTGAGCCACTTTGGTCAAGTGATCAACTACTACCCAGATAGAATCATATCCTGATTTGGTCCTGGGCAATCCGGTGATGAAATCCATGCCAAGCTTATCCCACTTCCATTCGGGTATCGGCATAGGCTGTAACAATCCTGCTGGCTTTTGATGTTCTGCCTTCACTCTCTGACATACATCACATACGGCTACATACTCGGCAGTATCCTTCTTCATACCAGTCCACCAAAAATGTTCCTTCAAATCCAAATACATCTTGGTGTTTCCGGGGTGTATCGAGTATGGTGAGTCATGAGCCTCCTAAAGTATTAACTTCCTGATCTCTGTGTTATTGGGCACATAGACACGGTCCTCAAACCATAAGGTGTCGTGCTCATCCTCGCGAAAACCTTTAGCCTTTCCTTTCCTCATTCTCTCTTTTATATCGGCAATCTCTTTGTCATACTTCTGAGCTTCTCGAATCTTTCCTAACAATATGGACTGAACTTCCATTGTTACCACAAAACCTCTAGGAACAATCTCCAATAGAAGTTCCCTGAGATCCTCTGCTAAGTCCTTTGGCAATCCTGTGCTTACGAGGGTGTTAGCATAACTCTTCCGGCTCAAAGTGTCTGCTATGACATTGGCCTTGCCTGGATGATAGTGAAGCTTCATGTCATAATCCTTTATAAGCTCCAACCATCTCCTCTGCCTAAGATTCAGCTCCTTCTGTGTGAAAATGTACTTCAAACTCTTGTGATCAGTGTACACATCACAACGGTTTCCAATAAGGTAAAGTCTCCAAGTCTTGAGCGCATGCATTACAGCTGCTAACTCCAAATCATGTGTGGCATAATTCAATTCAAGCGGTTTTAGTTGTCATGAGGCATACGAAACAACTCTTCCGTCCCGCATAAGCACACTTCCAAGTCCTAAGCGAGAGGCGTCTCAATACACTTGGAAATCCTTGCGTATATCTGGCAGAATCAGCACTAGGGCTGTAGTCAGACGTTTCTTTAACTCCTGAAAACTCTCTCACATTCTTCCGTCCATTTAAATTTGGTATCCTTCTTCAATAATTCCATCATTGGTTTCGCAATCTTGGAAAAATTCTCAATCAATCTATGATAGTGTCCTGCGAGTCCAAGAAAACTGCGGATCTCGCTAACTGAAGTGGGTGCCAACCATTTAGTGACTCATTGAACTTTGGTGGGGTCTACTGCTATACCTTCTCCTGATATAACATGTCCAAGGAATCCAACTTCCTTCAACCAAAACTCACATTTGCTGAACTTGGCATACAACTAATGTTCCCCGAGTTTCTCGAGAACTAAACGCAAATGCTCCTTGTTCTCCTCTTCATTCTTTGAGTATACCATTATATCATCAATGAACACCACAACAAACTTATCCAAACATTCCATGAACACCTTGTTCATCATGCTCATGAAATAGGTAGGGGCGTTAGCCAGTGCAAATGACATGACCGTATACTCATATAACCTGTACCTTGTGGTAAATGCGGTTTTAGGTATATCCTTCTCTCGAATTTTCAGCTGGTGATATCCTGATCGTAGATCGATCTTCGAAAACACTTTAGCTCCTTGCAGCTGGTCAAACAAATCATTGATGATCGGCAAAGGGTATCTGTTCTTAATCATCACCTCATTCAATGCCCGATAATCAACAACCATCCTCAATGATCCATCCTTCTTCTCAACCAAGAGCACTTTGGCTCCCCACGGTGATGAACTTTGTCGGATGTAACCTTTCTCCAATAACTCCTTGATCTACTTCTTAATCTCCTCTAGACCATTTGCGGGCATCCGGTATGGTCTCTTCGATATAGGCCCGGTGCCTGGCAACAGTTCTATCAAAAACTCGATGTCCCGATCTGGCGGCATGCCTGGTAATTCCTCTGGAAATACATATGGGTAATCCTTTAAAATAGGCACTTCTTATTGAACAACTCTTGAGAGGGAATTTACTTGGGCTCTCCTTGTCGTATGCCTGGATACATACTTGATCCTTTTTCCCTCCGGGGTGGTGAGATAAATCGACTTACTAGCACAGCCAATGCTTCCTCCATAATTTGACATCCAGTCCATGCCTAATATCACATCCAATCCGTGTGACTCCAAAATTATTAGGTCGGACGGGAAAACATGGCTACCAATGGTTAAGGGTATCCGGTCGCACCATCGGCTAGCCATATACTCAGCTCCAGGTGAATTTACTAACAGAGGGGTCCTAAGGGCTTGGGTTGGTAGTTTAAACTTATCCACGAATCCCCTTGATATGTATGAATGTGACGCACCAGTATCAAAAATTACAAGGGTGGTAAAAGACTTAACCAAAAACTTACTGATAACTGCATCTGGCTGCCCTTCAACCTCCTCCATGTTCATGTGGCTCAATTGTCCTTTGCTGAATGGATTGGGCTTCTTCCCAGCGCTCCCATTACCGTTTCCATTCTTCTCTTCAGGGCACTCCGTGGCATAGTGTCCAGTCTTCCCACACTTGAAGCAAGTAATGTGACTTAGGTCTCTCTAGGCGGTGTGGCTGGATTGGAGCGGTTCTGATTGTTGCTTGTTTTGTTCCCAGTCCCATTCTTGGAACCATTGTGGTTATGCGAACTTCCTCCATTGTGTTTATGACCTCCATGGTTATGAACAAGTCCTCCCGAATTCGGGGTTAGACGAGGCTTCTGCCGAGCTCCAGAATTGTATCTTCCTTGCCCATACTTCCTCTTATGGTTCTCGATCCGCTGCTGCTTCCCTTCAATCATAAGAGCCTTATCTACCAACTCCTAGTAGTTGTTGAATGTTACCACCATCAACTGCATGCTCATCTCATCGTTCAGCCCTTCCATAAACTTCTCCTGCTTCGTGGCATCTGTGGCCACATCATCAGGGGCATAGCGAGATAACTTGCTAAACTCATCCACGTGCTGAGCTACAGTACGGTTCCCCTGGCGTAAGTTGCGAAACTCACGCTTCTTCATGCTCATAGCTCCCGTTGAGACGTGGGTTGTGCGGAAATCTTGTTGAAACTGATCCCAAGTAACATTGGCTATGGGAAAGGTGGCTGTGTAATTCTCCCACCACGAGGCTGCTGGTCCATCCAACTGATGTGCGGCAAAGCGCACCTTCTCTGCATATGTGCAACCTGCGGTGGTCAACTCCCTTCCAATCCTACATAGCCAGTCATCCGCAACAATTGGCTCGGTGCTACTGGAAAACACCGGCGGCTGCAACCTCAGAAAACGGGCTAAGGTGTTAATTGGAGGAGGGTTGTTGTTGTTATTGTTGTTGTTGTAGTTGTATTTGTAGTTTTTGTTGTTGTTATTATTGTTGTTGTTGTTGTTGTTGTTACTGTTGCCTTGATTCTGGACTAACAATTGCATCAAGGCATTTTGCTGCTGGATCAACTGAGTGAGCTCAGGTGGGAAGGCAAATCCGGTGTCATGTCTCGGAGGCATCTGATGGGTTTAGAGGGAAGAGATTAGAATAGAAAAGGGGACTAGTGAGAAAGCACTACCCATATGCACATGAGTCATATCACTCAATCAATCAAGCAAGGGTATATAAACGGTCTAGAACTATCGTTAAAAGTGCTCAAACTACTACTATGTACATGCGGGAATACTACTAACCATTTGGTGGTCATCTAGAAATTTTGATCGGTGGACGACTCCATGATGTCTGCTCCAGCTTCGTCTTCAAGGTCATCCTCACTGGGGTCGGAGTCAGTGTCGTCGATGATGATGTAGTTCTCTGGGCAACTGGAATCGTCGTCCTCTCCTCCTGGCGCGGGGTTTCCCATGAATACTCCGATCTTCTTTATCAGGTCATCATTCTTCTCCAATAGTGTTGTAATTTCCTCCTCATATCCATCGTGTGTAGACTGGAGTTCTTCTTCTAGCTCGGTGATCCTTGTCTTTGCCTTCTTCAAATCTATCATGTCTGCACACATCGGATTCTCCTAGTGTCGAATGTGCTGGTTTAACTCCTGGATGAAAGCTGCAATGCATCTATCCTTCTTGGTGCTGATCATCTCCCATTGCTCATCTCGGCGCCCACATATCTGGTAGATAGTGTCCTTGAGATCCTTGCTGTAGACTTGTCCAATACGTCCCATGGTAATGTGGGCCACCATGCTCTTGCCTAGACTCCAGGTTGGTGCATCAAAGGAAAACTCTATGGGCTCAGTGATTGGCGTGAACGTCCTTCCTGGAACTTGAACTCGAATCATCCAGCGCTCCTCTTCTAGTAAAGTGGCGTTGTAGGTCCCGGTGAAACTTGGTATTCTGATGTTCAGGTACCTAGTGACTTCCTTCAAGTGTCGTCCAAACGGTGCATCTTCATCTGGTTGTGCAAACTTGTTCCTCGAATCCGCCATCCTAAGAGTAGAAAATGGAGAGGAGTCAGAAATGAGTAGAGAAGAGTGACCTATGGCTTATCTTAGTGGTCGTGTCCTACACTCAGCGTGTGCTCTAATACCATCTTGTAGCGACCCGACCTCAAATGGTCAAGTCTCTGTGCTTCAGTGTCATCCCTGGATCGGTAATGCTGACACGCATAGTACTCGAAGGATTTATAACAGAGTAGCAATCACACACTTATTACATCGAATGTCTCAAAAGAGAACTTATTACAATAAATATGGCATAAGGCCATCTAACATGATAACAGCGGAAGACTTGGAAGATAAAGTGAGTCCATCAACTCCAACGACATAGCTGAGTTGCACGACAACGACCTAACGAACCTTACTCCTCGTCTAAAAAGTCAGCAACATAATACGTTGCAGCCCGAAAACGGGTCAGCCATGGAATATGCTGGCAATATAACACAGTAGAGCAAGAACAGAATAATGATATCACTACATGCATATTTGGCTGGTGGAAAGGCTCTATGGTTATAGTTTTGCGAAAAGCCAATTTTTCCCTACAACAAAGGAAAAGATTTTATTTAACTATCATGGTAGTTGAAACATCTTTGAGAAGGTTCCTCCAACTCAATCCCAATTAAAGTAATTATCAACGCAACATATTAAATTAGAGTGATGAGATACATATGATAATCCAAGTACTAGATACTCAAGATGTCCATAACCGGGGACACGGCTAACCATGATTAGATTGTACACTCTGCTGAGGTTTGCGCACTTTTCCCCACAAGACCCGATCTCCTCTGTTGGACTTCTCACACTCCATGGTGTTTGAGAAATGGATGACTGAGACACAGTCTTTCAGAAGCATTAACTCTAACCCCGGGTAGACAGTACCAACCTATATCCCTCTACATTTGCTAGCCTACCACTGGAAGAGGTCATGCAACTTACTCAACTATGCTAGAGCCCATAATAGCTTGTGGCTGCACATAGGAGTTTCTAGCATGAAATATCTCAGTTCCCTTTGAGCCTGGGTGGCGGACCTTAGGATTATCACACGGGTACTCTGGGATATCCTAGGACAACACTGGATTCTCCAGGTGCCCGACAAGCAATCCACCCAGATGTGTAATAAAGTTGCCACCTTAAGTTGAACCATTAATTAACAATCTCACATCTGTCATGGATTCACTCACCCAAACCACGTCTATGAGCATAGCATAGCAATATAAGCAGTACGTAGAAGTAACTCCCAAGGGTTTGATAATAACAGGACAATAGGTTCTACCTCATCAGCTACTTCCCAATACCCACAAGTTAATCACATCCTAATCATGCAGTGCTGGAGGATTGCAGCAAATGCATAAAAACTGGGTATGAAAAGAGTATGATCAATGTTTTACTTGCCTTGCTGATGATCCACAAAACCTAGAGACTCGTAGTAGCATGCTTCGCACTCCGGGAATTCTATCGCAAACAAACAATAGCATACATAAGCAATCAAGCAAAGATGCATGGCAAAACTCAAATAAGAAGATCTAACCAGAAAGTTCAACTTAAGAACTCCGGTTTGCAAAAAGAATCAAATCAAACGGAGCAACGAAACTCAAACTGCGAAAGAAACAAGATTCGTTTACTAATCTAGACTAAAGTTAAATTTTACAGTACCAAAATATTGTTCAAGTTGGTTAAACAGAAAGAGGGCTTTGAGATGAAGATCCAGGCACTTGAATCGCCTGATTCCGATAAACCAGCGAAAAGATAAACTAAAATGAAAATTGCTATCTAGAATAATCGCGAAAAACCCGAGAAAAAGAAAAACTGACGAACAGGCAAACGAACGAATATTCGTTGTCTGTGACTAACGAGCGAAAACCATTCGTTAAAATGAACGTACGGACGAACGTCCGCTAAATACTCTAAACCGAGAAAACCAACAAACTGATCTAAAAAAATGTAACTACAGTTTTTAAAAAAAACGACGGTTTTTTACCTAAACCGAAAAAAACCGAACAGTGAGATCTGCGAACTCTGGCGTGGCTCCGGCGGCTTCCGGCGAGCGGGCGGCAGCGCGGGCGATGGCGGGGTGCAGCGCGGGACGGCGGAGGGCGGAGCGGAAGCGCGGGGCGACGACGAGGCGCGGCGGTGGCGCAAGGCAGGCGGCGGCGCAGCGGCGGCAGCTGCGGGCGCTGCTGCTGCTATGGCTTGGGTGGCGATGTGGGGCGGCGACGGCGGGTATTCAAGAGGGGGAGGGGCGGGGTCGGCTTGGGGGAGGGCAATCCGAGGCGGCGGCGGTCTCCCAGACTCCGGCGGAGTCCGCTGTAGGCACGGGGCGCGCGAGGGAGGCGGTGGCACAGGGTTGGGCCGGCCAACTCGGCTGGGCTTCGGCCCAGTCGGGCGGTGACTTTTTTTTAAATAACGTTCCAACAAAAATAAATCCTAGAAAAATAAATAAAAAACTAAAAATTCCAAAACAAATGTTCACTTTCTAAATAAAATATTTAGAACAAGATGAGCATTTTCTTGGCCCTAAAATGCAATTTGGAAAATGTGCAATTTTTCTAGTGCAAATAAAATTGCAATAAAATCCAAATAAAACATTTATTTGATTTTAATATTTTTCCTCCAATATTTCATTTATTTTGGAGAAGTCATATTATCTCCACTCATATATTTTAATATGAAATATTTTCAGGGGGGATAATTAAAAAAATAATCCTCATTTCAATATTTGATAAAATTCAAATATGAAAACAGTTAAATCCCCAACTCTCTCCGAGGGTCCTTGAGTTGTTTAGAATTTCAAGGATCGAGAAACGAAATGCAAATAAAATATGTTGTGCATGAATGACCTATGTATAACATTCCAATTGAAAATTTGGGATGTTAGAAGCTGGTCGACGGCTTGATGAAGCTGCTCAAGATCAGCGATGCCTCGGTTGACAAGGCGACTGGCCTCGTCGAGCAACTCATGGGTGACAATGCGAAGCTCCTCAACTTGGTCGCTGAGAAGGAGGAGGAGGCCGTTTCTGTCATGATTTTTTGTCACAGAAGTAGGAGCTCACCACATCTATGATGATACCGGGTTTTGTCACAATTATCGTCATAGAAGTCTCATATATATGACAGAAAAAAAATTCGTTCGGCCCAAAATGTTACGGATGTGTCTTTTTTTGTAGTGTAGAGTCTTCAGCCTTCGTATCTTCGTAGCCCATCAGTCCGGCCCATGGCTAACAGGCCGGACGCCCGAGGACCCCTTAGTCCAGGACTCCCTCACTCTCCGCTCCTCGCGAGCCAGCCTAGTGAGGCTGCCCCTGAGATGGTCTTGTGTCGCCCGCCTCACGAGGCTCGGCCCCTCACGATGGTCTTGAGTGTTTGCTAGTGAAGAACGGTCATACAAGGCTGCTGGTGGAGTCACGCCGTGGGCCACAGGCAGGCAAGTCTAGGGACCCCCGTTCCTAGAACGCTGACAGTAGCACCCGGGCCCAAGGTGTGCTCATACTTGGCTCCGAGGAGAAGCCAAGGGGCAAGTGCGTAGCGCCGCGGGCCCCAACCACCTGTAGCCTTGATTGACGCGTGGCGACCGACAGGACATGGGCGTCTCCGCTTCCCCACGCTACCTCGGCAACTGCCCGACTTGACGAATCCCTGATGCATGCAAAAAGCCATCATTACCTGTGATTGTGGAGGCCTGCGGTTGGCCTCCTCTTGCTATAAATGGGGAGGGGGCGGGGCCCCCGTCGCCCATCTCTTCCTCCGTTCCGCTTGCTTCTTCTTCCTCGGTCTACCATCTTGCAGCGACACCCATGGCGCCAACGAAGAGGTTCTCCGTCGCAGAGAAGGGGAAGGCTCGCCAAGAGGGGCCTGGCTCTCCACCGCCCAAGAGGGGGCGTGGTCACCCTCGCAAGCACACCGCGTCTCTCGCTGTGGCTCCCCGTGGCCGAGGAAGGATCTCTTCGGGGTCTCGTGCTGCTCTGGCCGACCGAGGTGGCATTTCCCCGCTTGGTGGAAGCCGCCTAAGGCATGGTGGTTCTATTGGCGAGGGGGGCGTGGTCGCGTGGCCTCCCCGGCCACGCTTCCACTTGGCAGAGGTGGTGCCGGAGTTCGTTGTGTGGTCGGAGAACCCAGCCGGCACCTGGCTCTAGCTCATGCGCTCCTTTGCTGGCGAGCTAGCGACCACGGGTCCCAGTGGCCTCTGGCTGTAGGCGGGCGGCTGCTGCAGCAGGTCCTCATGGGCCGCGGTGGAGATCTCCGTCGCGGGCAACGCAGCCCTGGCCCGTGGCTGGCAGATGTTTGCCCGCGCTCGCGGTCTGAACAGGTGGTGGACCCTCCACTTCAAGTACGACGGCGCTGCAACCCTCTTCATGAGGATGTTCGGGGAAGACGGTCGCTACGTGATACGTCTCCGTCGTATCTACTTTTCCAAACACTTTTGCCCTTGTTTTGGACTCTAACTTTCATGATTTGAATGGAACTAACCCAGACTGACGCTGTTTTCAGTAGACTTCCCATGGTGTTATTTATGTGCAGAAAGAAAAGTTCTCTGAATGACCTGAAACTCCACGGAACGTATTTTTGGAAAATATTAAAAATACTGGAAGACAAATCCACGTGAGGGGCCCACACCCTGTCCATGAGGGTGGGGGCGCGCCCCCTACCTCATGGGCACCCTAACGCTCCACCAACCTCAACTCCAACTCCATATATTCACTTTCGGGGAGAAAAAAATCTAGGAGAAGGATTCATCACGTTTTACGATACAAAGCCACCGCCAAGCCCTAAAACCTCTCGGGAGGGCTGATGTGGAGTCCGTTCGGGGCTCCGGAGAGGGGAATCCGTCACCGTCGTCATCATCAACCATCCTCCATCACCAATTTTGTGATGCCTACCGCCGTCCGTGAGTAATTCCATCGTAGGCTTGCTGGATGGTGATGGGTTGCATAAGATCTGTCATGTAATCGAGTTAGTTTTGTTAGGGTTTGATCCCTAGTATCCACTATGTTCTGAGATTGATGTTGCTATGACTTTGCTATGCTTAATGCTTGTCACTAGGGCCCGAGTGCCATGATTTCAGATCTGAACCTATTATGTTTTCATGAATATATGTGAGTTCTTGATCCTGTCTCGCAAGTCTATAGTCACCTACTATGTGTTATGATCCGGCAACCCCGAAGTGACAATAATCGGACCACCCCCGGTGATGACCACAGTTTGAGGAGTTCATGTATTCACTATGTGTTAATGCTTTGGTATGGTACTCTATTAAAAGGAGGCCTTAATATCCCTTAGTTTCCATTAGGACCTCGCTGCCACGGGAGGGTAGGACAAAACATGTCATGCAAGTTCTTTTCCATAAGCACGTATGACTATATTCGGAATACATGCCTACATTACATTAATGAATTGGAGCTAGTCCTGTGTCACCCTATGTTATGATTGTTACATGATGAACCGCATCTGGCATAATTCTCCATCACCGATCCAATGCCTACGAGCTTTTCACATATAGTTCTTCACTTATTTACTTTTCCATTGCTACTGTTATAATCACTACAAAACCCAAAAATATTACTTTTGCTGCCGTTACCGTTACTTCCATATTACTTTGCTACTAAATACTTTGCTACAGATACTAAGTTATCCAGGTGTGGTTGAATTGACAACTCAACTACTAATACTTGAAAATATTCTTTGGCTCCCCTTGTGTCGAATCAATAAATTTGGGTTGAATACTCTACCCTCGAAAACGGTTGCGATCCCCTATACTTGTGGGTTATCAAGACTATTTTCTAGCACCGTTGCTGGGGAACATAGCTCTGCACTTGGGATTTATATCTGCTACTCACTATGAAGAACTTTAAAGACGCTAAGACAAAAATTTATCCCTCAACGACAAGGGGGAGGTAAGGAACTGCCATCTAGCTCTGCACTTTATGCACCTTCTGTTTTGAGTAAGCTTGCGACACCTAAACCTGCTTCTGCTATTCGTTCCGATATGTCGCATGTTATTAATGATGCCACTTCTGCTATGCATGATACTTATGATCAAACTACTACTATGCTTGATACTACTGTGCCACTTGGCGAATCTCTTGATGAACAACTTGCTAGGGCTAGAGAGAATGAAATTATTGAAACTGATAATATCGATGAAAGTGATGATGAAGACTCTCCCCCTAATAACTATGAATTGCCTGTTGCTCCTGAGGGTTATGTTCTGGAAGGAGGAGCTGCTAGAGCTATTTTAGCTTGCAATGATAGATATGATCTAAATAAATTATTAGCTAAATGGAAGCAGTGATCTCTTAATGCTAGAATGAAACCCGACCCTGCTTTTGCTACTTCACCAATCTGTGTTACTAATAAGGATTATGAA
Organism: Triticum monococcum; assembly: GCA_034509565.1. Taxonomy (NCBI): domain Eukaryota; kingdom Viridiplantae; phylum Streptophyta; class Magnoliopsida; order Poales; family Poaceae; genus Triticum; species Triticum monococcum. The sequence goes on along the minus strand of CM067846.1, from coordinate 395,508,709 downwards.
TTTTCTGTTGATCCTGATATAATTACTTTGGTTGAATCCGATCCTTTTTATGGCTATGAATCTAAAAATGTTGTGGCACATCTTACTAAATTAAATGATATAGCCCGCGGGAACGGACCCAGGATGTCTAGCCCCCAGACCGTGAATGGCCATGAGAGTGGGATAGTCTGGAGGCCCTAGGCTGGCTGGTGAATCTGCTTGGCATGGATTTGGCAGGCCTCGCAGGACCTCACCAGCTTGGTTGCGTTGTTGAGTGCCGTGGGCCAGTAGAACCCGCTGCGGAACGCCTTGCTGACCAGGGTATGTGACAACGAGTGGTAACTGCAATCTCCGCTGTGTATGTCAGCTAGCAACTCGTTCCCCTGCTCCCTGGAGATACATCGCAAGGAAACATCATTTGGTCACTTTCTGTATAGCTCACCATCCTAGATGCAGTATGCCGTAGCCTGCCGGGCCACGCGCTCCACGTCCTCCTCTTTCTCCGGCAGCGCCCTCGTGCCAGGTACGCCTTGAACTCCTCGGTCCAGCACCCCTCCCGAGGCTCGAGCGCCAGGAGCAGACATGCTCCTATGGTCGGGCCACATGCGGGGGCTCCCGATCGAGTCTGGTGGTTGGGGAGCTCCTCCCGAGGTCACGCTGATGTTAATGCAAGGAGTTGGGATTGCCATGCAACGGATGGACTAGAGCTATAAATATAACAAATCTCAACAAAAGAAACTAAGTGGGTGTGCATCCAACTTGCTTGCTCACGAAGACCTAGGGCATTTGAGGAAGTCCATTGTTGGAATATACAAGCCAAGTTCTATAATGAAAAGTTCCAACTAGTATATGAAAGTGACAAAAGAAGAGACTCTCTATCCTGAAGATTATGGTGCTACTTTGAAGCACAAGTGTGGTAAAAGGGATAGTAACATTGTCCCTTCTCTCTTTTTCTCTCATTTTTTGGGGCCTTCTTTTTTATGGCCTTTCTCTCTTTTTTTACCTCACTTGGGACAATGCTCTAGAAAATGATGATCATCACACTTCTATTTATTTACAACTCAATGATTACAACTCGATACTAGAACAAAGTATGACTCTATATGAATGCCTTCGGCGGTGTACCAGGATATGCAATGAACCAAGTGTGACATGTATGAAAGAATTATGAATTGTGGCTTTGCCACAAATACTATGTCAACTACATGATCATGCAAAGCAATATGACAATGATGAACGTGTCATGATAAATGGAACAGTGCAAAGTTGCATGGCAATATATCTCGGAATGGCTATGGAAATGCCATAATAGGTAGGTATGGTGGCTCTTTTGAGGAAGATATAAGGAGGTTTATGTGTGAAAGGGTGTATCATATCACGGGGTTTGGATGCACCGGCGAAGTTTGCACCAACTCTCCATGTGAGAAAGGGCAATGCACGGTACCGAAGAGGCTAGCAATGATGGAAAGGTGAGAGTGCGTATAATCCATGGACTCAACATTAGTCATAAAGAACTCACGTACTTATTGCAAAAATCTACAAGTCATCAAAAACCAAGCACTACGCACATGCTCCTAGGGGGATAGATTGGTAGGAAAATACCATCGCTCGTCCCCGACCGCCACTCATAAGGAGGCTAATCAAAGAACACCTCATGTTTCAAATTTGTTACATAACGTTTACCATACGTGCATGCTATGGGACTTGCAAACTTCAACACAAGTATTTCTCAAATTCACAACTACTCAACTAGCACAACTTTTATATCACTACCTCCATATCTCAAAACAATCATCAAGCATCAAACTTTTCTTAGTATTCATGACACTCATAAGAAACTTTTTACTAGTCTTGAATACCTAGCATATTAGGATTATTTAAGAAAATTACCATGCTGTTTTAAGACTCTCGAAATAATATAAGTGAAGTCTGAGAGAATAATAGTTTCTATAAAACAAAAGTTACCACCGTGCTCTAAAAGATATAAGTGAAGTACTAGAGCAAAAACTATATAACTCAAAAGATGTAAGTGAAGCACATAGAGTATTCTAATAATTTCCGAATCATGTATGTCTCTCTCAAAAGGTGTGTACAGCAAGGATGATTGTGGGAAACTAAAAATCAAAGATTCAAATCATACAAGACGCTCCAAGCAAAACACATATCATGTGGTGAATAAAAATATAGCTCCAAGTAAAATTACCGATGGAAGTAGACGAAAGAGGGGATGCCTTCCGGGGCATCCCCAAGCTTTGGCTTTTTGGTGTCCTTAGATTATCTTGGGGTGCCATGGGCATCCCCAATCTTAGGCTCTTGCCACTCCTTGTTCCATAATCCATGAAATCGTTCACCCAAAACTTGAAAACATCACAACACAAAACTTAACAGAAAATCTCGTGAGCTCCGTTAGCGAAAGAAAACAAGACACCACTTCAAGGTACTGTAATGAACTCATTATTTATTTATATTGGTGTTAAACCTACTGTATTCCAACTTCTCTATGGTTTATAAACTATTTACTAGCCATAGACTCATCAAAATAAGCAAACAACAAACGAAAAACAGAATCTGTCAAAAACAAAACAGTCTGTAGTAATCTATAACTAACACAAACTTCCAGAACTCCAAAAATTCAGCCAAAATAGGACGACCTAGATAATGTTTTTATTGATCAGAAGCAATTGGAATCAATATTTTATCACATTCTAGTGATTTTTAACAATTATTTTCGTGAACAGAAAGTTTCTGCAATTTTCAGCAAGATCGAATAACTATCATCCAAGAAGATCCTATAGGTTAAACTTGGCACAAACACTAATTAAAACCTAAAAACACATCTAACCAGAGGCTAGATCAAACATTTATTTCTAAACAGAAGCAAAAACTAAAAAGAATTGGGTTGCCTCCCAACAAGCGCTATCGTTTAACGCCCCTAGCTAGGCATAAGAGTAAGGATAGATCTAGGTATTGCCATCTTTAGTAGGCAATCCATAAGTGGCTCTCATGATAGATTCATATGGTAATTTTATTTTCTTTCTAGGAAAGTGTTCCATGCCTTTCCTTAATGGAAATTGTAATCTAATATTTAACACTAGTCTCAAATTCAGAGGGCATCTTATTAAACTTCCCATAAGAATTGTTGTAGGAATTACCATAATTATTATAGGAATTACTAGGATAAGGCCTAGGATTAAAGTTTCCTCTATACGCGTTGTTACCAAAACTATTCCTACCAACAAAATTCACATCCATAGATTCATTATTATTCTTAATCAAAGTAGACAAAGGCATATCATTAGGATCAAAAGAAACATTCTTAGTGGCAAATAATTTCATAAGTTCATCCATCTTTCCACACAAAACATTAATTTCTTCTATCGCATGCACCTTTTTACTAGTAGAAATTTCACAGTGCCATTTAGAATAATTAACCATAATATTATCTAGGAGTTTAGTAGCTTCTCCTAAAGTGGTTTCCATAAAAGTGCCTCCTGCGGCCGAATCTAAAAGATTTCTAGAAGAAAAATTCAATCCAGCATAAATTTTTTGTATAATCATCCACAAATTCAAACCATGTGTAGGGCAATTACGTATCATCCTCTCCCAAGCTTGTGCAACATGTTCATGATCAAGTTGCTTAAAATTCATAATATCGTTTCTAAGGGAGATGAGCTTAGCGGGAGGAAAATATTTAGAGATAAAAGCTTCTTTGCACTTATTCCAAGAATCAATACTATTTTTAGGCAAAGAAGAAAATGAAGCTTTAGCACAATCTCTAAGAGAAAAAGGAAATAGCTTCAATTTAACAATATCATTGTCCACATCTTTCTTCTTTTTCCTATCACACAAATCAATGAAGCTATTTACATGGGTAGCGGCATCTTCAATAGGAAGGCTGGCGAATTGATCTTTCATGACAAGATTCAACAAAGCAGCATTGATATCACAAGATTCAGTATCGGTAAGAGGAGCAATCAGAGTGCTAAGGAAATCATTATTGTTGGTATTGGTGAAGTCGCACAATTTAGTATTATCTTGAGCCATCGTGATAAGCAAGCAATCCAACACATGAGCAAACGAAAAGCAAGCGAAAAAGAGGCGAACGAAAAAGAGAGGGCGAATATGAAGTGGGGGAGAGGAAAACGAGAGGCAAATGGCACATAATGTAATGCGGGAGATAAGGGTTTGTGATGGGTACTTGGTATGTTGACTTTTGCGTAGACTTCCCGGCAACAGCGCCAGAAATCCTTCTTGCTACCTCTTGAGCACTGCGTTGGTTTTCCCCTGTAGAGGAAAGGGTGATGCAGCAAAGTAGCATAAGTATTTCCCTTAGTTTTTGAGAACCAAGGTATCAATCTAGTAGGAGGCCACGCTCGAGTCCCTCGCACCTACACAAAGAAATAAATCCTCGCAACCAACGCGATAAGGGGTTGTCAATCCCTTCATGGTCACTTACGAGAGTGAGATCTGATAGATATGATAGGATAATATTTTTGGTATTTTTGTGATAAAGATGCAAAGTAAAGTAACAAAATAAAAACGGCGATGGAAATAGCTTGTTGTCGGGAGATTAAATATGATGGAAAATAGACCCGGGGGCCATAGGTTTCACTAGTGGCTTCTCTCAAGAGCATAAGTATTAATGGTACACTAGTACAAAAAGGGCCTATTGTCCCGGTTCGTAAGGGCCTTTTGTCCCGGTTCCTGAACCGGGACTAGAGGGTCGGTACTAATGCCCTGTCCCTTTAGTCCCAGTTCAATCCAGAACCGGGATAGATGGGCCTCCACGTGGCCTGTGCGCGGAGCCCAGGCAGGAGGGCCTTTGGTCCCGGTTGGTGGCACCAACCGGGACCAATTGGCATCCACGCGTCAGCATTTCTGTGGCTGCGGTTTTTGTTTTTTTTAAAGGGGGGGGGGGGGGGGGGTTGGGGGTTTTGGGGGGTTTAATTTAGGTGTTTCATATATTGTGTTAGCTAGCTATAATTAATAGAGAGAAGTGTCCTCTCTTATGTCCGTGCATGGTCGACGCTACGTACTATACATACGTATAGAAAGGACTAGACACGCTAGCTAGCTAGTAAGCAAACGAAGGAAAGAGAACATCGTCATGAACATATATGCATACAGAGAGAAGTGATATCGACCACCTCTCCTTCTCCGAGAGATTGGTCGAACAACAAGTTCTCATATATCTATCCCACACTACCGGCTACATATATACAATAATTATCTGTCACAAATATAATCTCCTAACATATGAACGCATGGTCCACATAGTATTCTCCGTCTTCAGTGATCACGTGGTCAAGAAAGAATGCCACCAATTCCTCTTGAATTGCTCGCATGCGAGCTGGTGCTAGGAGTTCATGCCGCTTCCGAAACATCTAATTTGACGAAGGGGGTCAATACATATATATATATATATGAATGAATGAAACTCAACACAAATGATGATAATAAAATAAAATTGTGAATGTTGTTATTTACGCACTTCATATTGTTCTTCAGAGTAGCCCCACTCACAGGTCGTGTGGCGGATGGACTCGCAAACATAGTATCCATAGAAATCATTCCCTTGTTCCTGCCACAAACACTTTACAAGAACTAGAGATCAATCAAACTGATAAGAAAGAATGCCAAATGGTATTGATGAAACTAGCGCTTGAATCACTAGGAGATGCGCGGAAGATGCTACTATATTACTTACTTTCGGGTGTCTAAATTGCAGCTTCTTCGGCAGTCCCGGAGCTTTTTTGGTGAATTTTCTCCAAACCCTGCCACACAAAGAAAACAATTACTTGATATATCAGGAAATGAACAAAGTTGCTGATATGGTGGATAATGATCGATTTAAGTTACTTCTCGAGCATTTGAGTCATGTCCGCATAGTCCTGGGGATCTTTTCGTCTCGAGTCTAAGGCGGTTACTAGTCCCTACTCAAGCTTAATCTCTAAGAGAATATAGTGGAAACTGCACACGCATGCATAAATCATCAATTACATTACTATAACCTTGACTAATATATAAGGGAAACCGAATATGCACAAGACAATAATACTCACTTGACGTTTAACCTGATCGTAGCAAGTTGGCCTCGGTATCTTCAGCATGAAATTTAACCTGAGTTGCATCTATGAGATTTGTGTTAATGAACCCAATATCACCGATTTGTCTTTTCTTCAATTCGACGATCTTCAATCTGCATAATATAGTGAGGATAATTATAAATACATGCAATGAAAGAGCTGAGCTATATAGAGAGACTTAATGACAAAAGTAGTACTACTTACAGACAGTAGCAAGTGACCGTTGCTTTATCGAGGGCCAATTGATTGAAAAACTGAAAGAACTCCTCAAATGGAACAGGCAACAGTTCAATTCCAACGAGGTCATGCTCCTTTTTAACTCTCACATACAAAGTACTCCTCCCCCCAGACTCTCTGCAGATTTTCAAGTACCAATCATGCAATCTTCGCATCATCGTTGATAGAGATCTTTCATCTTTGACGAGAGTCTTCCCATACTTGTATCTTTGTATCTGCACCTCCATGAAATCATAATGTACATCGTCGGGCAGGTAATCTCCAAGATTGCTATAACCGGGCACCATCCTCGGATCATTAGCGACGATGTCGCTAGGTACCTTGAGCGGGGGGCACGATTGCTTCGCTTGTTCGCCAAGCTGGGCAATTTGTTTCCCAGCTCATCGTTCTTTCAGCCTTCGATCACTGACAGTACTTCCCGACCGCTCCGCTTCGGCAAATTCCTTTCCAATAATGCGCTCATAGTTGCCTTTTAGCGGAGACATGGGTGGTTTTGTCAGGGCAACCAGAGTGCGCTTCGCTTTCACCGGATCTACATTCTCCTCCGGAGGTGGATGTTTCTTTGCTTTCACCACTTCGAAGAAGTACCTCACTTCTTCTCGCGCGATCTCGGCGTTCTCCTCCGGGGTCCTCTTGTATGGTAACTTCTCTGGAGTCTTAAGAGAAGGACTGAATCGGTATGTCCTCTCGCCTCTGGCTGTACTGCTAGACGCCAGCAGAGCAGACGGAGCGGCTGTCTTCTTTACTTGCTTATGAGGCGGAGGAGAAGGACTACGACGCGCCGGAGCAGCCGGAGCGGTGGTAGGTCTCTTCCGCCCATGCTGACGAGGCGGAGAAGGAGGAGGCTGGCTGCTCGGGCGTGCCGGCGCAGGCGGAGAAGGAGGCGGAGTGCCACCACGCGCCGGAGAAGGAGCCGGCCGAGTGCCCTGATCATCACTCACCGGAGGAGGAGGCGGTGGAGGAGGCGGAGTGCCCTGACTCGCCGGAGGAGGAGGAGGAGGCGGAGGCATCCAGTTCGGAAGGTTGATGAGCTCCTTCCACCATAGGCATGGAGTCTTTAGAGCAGAACCCAGCCGAGTCTCCCAATCACCGGTAGGGTGGTCAAGCTGGAGGTCCCCAAATCCCTCCATTATTTCATCCACCATCACCCTAGCATATCCTTTTGGAATCGGCCGGCAGTGAAAAGTTGCGCCGGGTTCAGTAGGAAAAACAGAGCCAACAGCCGCCTTGACCTTCATATTAATCCATTGCGTCATAAGGTGGCAATTTCGAGACTCCGTGATAGCATCCATGGGGCAGCTCGGTGGAAGCCAGGCTGCTTCTCCGCTGAGATGGCGGGGTAGCTTCGGGGGAAGCTTCGGCAGTTCGTTTGCTGGGATTTGCTTCTCGTTCCTCTATCTCTTGTACCCTAGCATGCAGCGCCTACAATTGGGTCTGCTCCACTTTCTTCCTCCTCTCATGGCATTTGTAACCACCTGCGTCCGGAAACCCAGCCTTCCATGGAATGGAGCCTGGCGTGCCTCGTGTTCGTCCAGGGTGCTCAGGATTCCCGAGGGCCATTGTGAGCTTGTCGTTCTCTCTATCTGTAACGAACGTCCCTTGCTGCGCTGCTTCGATATAGTGCTTAAGCCTCTTGACTGGTATTTCCATTTGCTCGTCCGTCCAAATGCACTTCCCTGATACAGGGTCCAAGTTTCCGCCAACCCCGAAGAACCAAGTCCGGCAATGGTGTGGCTAGTTAATTGTCTCTGGTTCGATCCCTTTATCAACTAGATCATTCTCAGTCTTGGCCCACTTAGGACGGGCTACGAGGTAGCCACCTGACCCCGTGCGATGGTGATGCTTCTTCTTCCTAGCATTTTGCTTGTTTGTCGCTGACATCTTCTTACTCTTTTTCGATGTCTTGTGGGCGACAAATGCGGGCCAGTGATCTCTGATCTTCTCATATCTGGCCTTGAATTCTGGTGTCTCTTTGTTCTTGACAAACTTATTCAGCTCTTTCTTCCACCTCCTGAATAGTTCTGCCATCCTCTTAAGAGCAAAAGACTTGATTAATTGCTCTTTAAGTGGCTTCTCCGGATCATCCTCTGCCGGTAGGGTGAAAGTTGACTTCAGCTCAGTCCAAAGATCATTTTTCTGCATATCATTGACATAAGACACCTTAGGGTCTTCTGTAGCCGGCTTTAACCATTGCTGGATGCTGATCAGGATCTTGTCCCTAACTAGAACCCCGCACTGAGCAACAAATGCTCTCTTTGTCCGGAGGGGTTCAATCGGTTGGCCGTCGGGCGCGATTGCTATGATCTCAAACCTTTCATCCGAGCTCAGCTTTCTCTTTGGGCCTCGTCTCTTTACCGAAGTTGTGCTTGATCCGGAGGGCTAGAAAAAACAACAAAGACTTAATTAATATGTGTACATACCAAAACAATGAATGCATCAATTAGCTAGTGAGCACAAGCTTAACTAATATATATACCGGGCCGGACTCGGTTCGGTCACCGGAGACGTCATCACGGTGTCCTTCTTGCACCGGCATTGGGTCACCAGAGCCGTCCTCACGGTCTCCTTCTTGCACCGGCATTAGGTCACCGGAGCCATCATAATCATAGCCAGCTGCTTCCAGACCATCGGTGTCATTGAGAAACAACGAGCAGACAGCATCACTTGCTCGTGCGATTATGTCCCCCAACAACTCTTCTTGTACTTCATCTCAGGCGGTGTCCATAGTTTCTACAAATATTTACAACATGGCAATTATTATTCAAACATGACAGATGGATATATTAGTGGCAAACGTAGAACTAATATTAATTAGTGGCCTCGACGCTGCTTCTCTAGGGTTTGGGGTGGCCTCCATGCTGCTTCTCTAGGGTTTGGGGTGGCCTCGACAACGCTTCAATGATAAAAAAAGAAGAGGAAGAAGAAAAAAAGAGGAGAAGAAAGAATAGAGGAGTAAGACTCCTCTATTCTTTCTTCTCCTCTTTTTTTTTCTTCTTCTTCCTCTTTTTTTTATTGGGAACGAGGGTCGCTGAGCGGTAGAGGAAACCCTAAATAGCAAGTATTGTGGGTGTGAGATACATGTGGTCGTCGGTGTCGGACACTACATCCATGTCCGACAAGTGACGTGGGCGTCGAAGCCTGCGTCACTTGTGGGACGTGGATGTAGTGTCCGACACCGACAGCCACATGTATCTCACACCGACGATACTTTCTATTTAGGGTATATCGACCCCCCCCCTCGTGTTGTAGTTATCGGGAGGTGGTATATATATCGACCCCCCCTCGTGTTGAAGTTATCGGGAGGGGGTATATCGACCCCCCTCGTGTTGAAGTTATCGGGAGGGGGTATATCGACCCCCCCTCGTGTTGAAGTTATCGGGAGGGGTATATCGACAACGACAGACCCGATAAAACATAAGAATACGAAGAAGAAATAAAAAGAGGAGAAGAAGAAAGGAATAGAGGAGAAGGTCGAAGAAAAAAAAGAGGAGAAGAAGAAAAAATAGCAAAATTTTCTATTTTTTCTTCTTCTCCTCTATTCCTTTCTTATTCTCCTCTTCCTTTTCTTCCTCTCCTCTTCTTCTCCTCTTCCTTTTCTTCCTCTCCTCTTCTTCTCCTTTTTCCTCTTCTTATTTCCTTTTTTCCTCTCCTAAATATATAAAACTTTTCTAGAAATGAAACTAACCTAAACTGTACTAAATCTGAGAACATATATAGATAATCCTTTTCTAAATATTTAAATCTAACTTTTGCATAAATGAACATATATACACAGAGAACGTACAAACATATATACATTTTTTATAAAAAAAGCAAAATACAAAATAGAAACATATATATGAAAAAAATCTGAAAAGAAGCAATATACACAATATATATATTGACATATATACATAATATACACAAAGAAGCAATATACACAAGCATATAATATATGAAAAAAACAGGGGAGAGGCACCGACCGGACCAACGGAGGGACAGGGCGACAACGACGGGCGGGGCAGGGCGACGGCGACGGGCGGGGCGGGGCGACGGCGATGGGCGGGGCAGGGCGACGGGCGGGGCAGGGCGACGCCTACGGGCGGGGTAGGGCAACGACGACGGGCGGGCCAGGGCGCGCGACGCGTGTCGGGGCTGGGCGGCGAGCGGCGACGGCGTCGGGCGAGGGCACGGGCGACGGCGAGCGGGTGGCGACGGCGACCTCGGGCGGCTAGGGGAGGCGACGACGACGTCGGGGCAGGGGCCGGCGTCGAGGAGCAGCGCAGCAGCCTGGCGGCGTTGGAGAAGAATGGCGGTGGGGGGAAATTTCACAAGTGTTTGGTTATATAGGAAAGGCTTTGGTCCCGGTTCGTGGCACAAACCGGGACCAATGCCCCCCTTTAGTCCCGGTTGGTGCCATCAACCGGGACCAAAGGCATCTTTTCAGCAGCCCAAAGGGCGGGAAGCGGCAGCCTTTGGTCCCGGTTGGTGGCACCAACCGGGACTAAAGGGGGCATTGGTCTCAGTTGGAGCCACGAACCGAGACCAATGGCCCCCTTTAGTCCTGGTTGGAGCCACCAACCGGGACCAAAGGCCTGGCGCAGTGCGGTGGGAAGTTTAGTCCCACCACACTAGCTGAGAGAGCTCAGCACCTGTTTATAAGCTGCGTTGCGGCTCAGGTGCTGAGCTCCTCTCTAATGTGTAGGCAGTACTTGCCTACCCTTGTCACTGCCTTGTTGGGCCTATTGGGCCTACGGGCCTGCATCCTGGCCCATGTACATATGCATTTCTAGTCTTATACAGGCCTTGTGCCCCAATTGGTGGCATTTTTGTTTTTTCCAGTATTTGTTTTGTTTTTTTGAATTATTTATTTTCTTTTGATTCTTCCTTTATTTTTTATTTATTTTGATTTTAGTTTTAGAAAAATTATAAACATTCTGTTAGTGCCATTAGTTTTCAAATTTCAATAGTTAAAATTTGAATTCTTAGAAATTTATGTGAATCACAACTTTGTGATTAACTTTACTAGAAAAATAGTTTTTTTTCCAGTTTTTTGTTTTGTTTTCTGCATTATTTATTTTCTTTTGTTTTTTGCTTTATTTTTTAATTCTATATTTCTTTTAGTTCTAGAAAAATTATAAACTTTCTGTTAGTGCCATTAGTTTTCAAATTTAAAAACACTTTGTTTGTTTTTTTTCTTTGTTGCCTTATTTATTTTATTTTGTTTCTACTTACAACAAAATACTTATTGTTGCTATTTTTTTCCAGTTTTTTGTTTTGTTTTCTGCATTATTTATTTTCTTTTGTTTTTTGCTTTATTTTTTAATTCTTTTTTGCTTTTAGTTTTAGAAAAATTATAAACTTTGTTGCTTTATTTATTTTATTTTGTTTCAAATTACAAAAAAATACTTATTGTTGCTATTTTTATTTTTATTCCAGATTTTTTGTTTTGTTTTCTGCATTATTTATTTTCTTTTGTTTTTTGCTTTATTTTTTATTTCTTTTTGCTTTTAGGTCAGCAAAATTATAAAGTTTCTGTTAGTGCCATTAGTTTTAGGAAAATTATAAACTTTCTGTTAGTGCCATTGGTTTTCAAATTTGAATAGTTAAGATGTGAATTCTCTGAAATTTGTGTGAATCACAAGTTTGTGATTAACTTTACTAAAAAATGAACATAGATGCACCTATAGAGAAAATTCGACTTAAATTCATAGTTTTCAAATGAACTCTGAAAAAGTTGGCATAGCATACTCGTGTGTTACAAAGTTGGCATGGTATCATCATAATAGTTGCGGGAGAAAGTCTTCACTTTTTCTTTGCTTGTGTCATTTGCTTATTGCGCCGTAACCATGGATAATCTTCATCGTTTATCAGGATGCTTGGGTCAGCCTTGACATTGAAGGGAGAAATTTCATGAAACTTTTCATAATCTTCAGACATGTCTGTCTTGCCCTCCACTCCCAGGATATCCCTTTTTCCTGAAAGAACTATGTGGCACTTTGGCTCATCGTATGATGTATTTGCTTCCCTTATCTTTTTTTCTCGGTTTGGTAGACATGTCCTTCACATAGATAACTTGTGCCACATCATTGGCTAGGACGAACGGTTCGTTAGTGTACCCAAGATTTTTCAGATCCATTGTTGTCATTCCGTACTATGGGTCTACCTGTACCCCGCCTCCTGACAGGTTGACCCATTTGCACTTAAACAAAGGGACCTTAAAATCATGTCCGTAGTCAAGTTCCCATATGTCCACTATGTGACCATAATATGTGTCCTTTCCGCTCTCGGTTACTGCAACAAAGCGGACACCACTGTTTTGGTTGGTGCTCTTTTGATCATGGGCGATCGTGTAAAATGTATTCCCATTTATCTCGTATCCATTGTAAGTCAATATAGTCAAAGATGGTCCCCTGGACAACAAGTACAGCTCATCACAAACAGTGTTGTCACCTCTGAGACGTGTTTCCAACCAACTGCTGAAAGTCCTGATGTGTTCACATGTAATCCAGTCGTCGCACTACTCCGTTTGTTTGGAGCGCAGACTGTTCTTGTGTTCATCGACACACGGGGTCACCAAGGTAGAGTTCTGTAGAACTGTGTAGTGTGCTGGAGACCAAGAATATCCGTCCCTACATATTATTGAGTCACTTCCAAGAGTGCCTTTTCCAGTCAGTCTCCCCTCATACCGCGATTTAGGGAGACCAATCTTGATGGCCCATTGACCTATCTTGAGTGCCAGGAATGAAGTCAACACAAAACCCGATAACATCCTCTGTTTGATGGCCCATGGAGATGCTTCCTTCTGGCCTAGCGCGGTTACGGACATATTTCTTTAGGACTCCCATGAACCTCTCAAAGGGGAACATATTGTGTAGAAATATGGGCCCCAGGATGACAATCTCGTCGACTAGATGAACTAGGACGTGCATCATGATATTGAAGAAGGATGGTTGGAACACCAGCTCGAAATTGAAAAGACATTGCGCCACATCACTCCTTAGCCTTGGTACGATTTCTGGATCAATCACCTTCTGAGAGATTGCATTGAGGAATGCACATAGCTTCACAATGGCTAATCGGACGTTTGGTAGAAGCCCCCTCAATGCAACCAGAAGCAGTTGCATCATAATCACGTGGCAGTCACGAGACTTTAGGTTCTGGAACTTTTTCTCCGGCATATTTATTATTCCCTTTATATTCGACGAGTAGCCAGTCGTGACCTTCATACTACGCAGGCATTCAAAGAAGATTTCTTTCTCTTCTTTCGTAAGAGCATAGCTGGCAGGACCTTTATACTTCTTCGGAGGCATGTCGTCTTTTTCGTGCAAACGTTGCAGGTCCTCCCGTGCCTTAGGTGTATCTTTTGTCTTCCCATACACGCCCAAGAAGCCTAGCAGGTTCACACAAAGGTTCTTCGTCACGTGCATCACGTCGATTGAAGAGCGAACCTCTAGGTCTTTCCAGTAGGGTAGGTCCCAAAATATAGATTTCTTCTTCCACATGGGTGCGTGTCCCTCAGCGTCATCGGAACATCTAGTCCGCCGGGACCCTTTCCAAATATTACGTGTAAATCATTGACCATAGCAAGTATGTCATCACCGGTACGCGTCGCGGGCTTCTTCCGGTGATCTGCCTCGCCTTTGAAATGCTTGCCTTTCTTTCGACATTGATGGTTGGTCGGAAGAAATCGACGATGGCCCGGGTACACATTCTTCCTGCATTTGTCCAGGTATATACTTTCAGTGTCATCTAAACAGTGCGTGCATGCGTGGTATCCTTTGTTTGTCTGTCCTGAAAGGTTACTAAGAGCGGGCCAATTGTTGATGGTCACGAACAGCAACGCCTTTAGGTTAAATTCCTCCTGTCTGTGCTCATCCCACGTACGTACACCGTATCCATTCCACAGCTGTAAAAGTTCTTCAACTAATGGCCTTAGGTACACATCAATGTCGTTGCCGGGTTGCTTAGGGTCTTAGATGAGAATTGGAATCATAATGAACTTCCGCTTCATGCACATCCAAGGAGGAAGGTTATACATACATAGAGTCACGGGCCCGGTGCTGTGATTGCTGCTCTGCTCCCCGAAAGGATTAATGCCATCCGCGCTTAAAGCAAACCATACGTTCCTTGGGTACTTTGCAAACTCATCCCAGTACTTTCTCTCGATTTTTCTCCACTGCGACCCATCAGCGGGTGCTCTCAACTTCCCGTCTTTCTTACGGTCCTCACTGTGCCATCGCATCAACTTGGCATGCTCTTCGTTTCTGAACAGACGTTTCAACCGTGGTATTATAGGAGCATACCACATCACCTTCGCAGGAACCCTCTTCCTAGGGGGCTCACCGTCAACATCACCAGGGTCATCTCGTCTGATCTTATACCGCAATGCACCGCATACCAGGCATGCATTCAGATCCTTGTATGCACCGTGGTAGAGGATGCAGTCATTAGGGCATGCATGTATCTTCTCCACCTCCAATCCTAGAGGGCATACGACCTTCTTTGCTGCGTATGTACTCTCGGGCAATTCGTTATCCTTTGGAAGCTTCTTCTTCAATATTTTCAGTAGCTTCTCAAATCCTTTGTCAGGCACAACATTCTCTGCCTTCCACTGCAGCAATTCCAGTACGGTACCGAGCTTTGTGTTGCCATCTTCGCAATTGGGGTACAACCCTTTTTTGTGATCCTCTAACATGCGACAATGACCCGGCGGAGATCATCATCATCGGGCACATCGTCTGGTTCCTCTTGATCTTCAGCAACTTCACCCGTCATTTTTGAAAATTATTTTACTAGACGCAAAAGTTTTTGTTTTCTGACAAGATCAAATCAACTATCACCCAACATGATCCCAAAGGCTTTGCTTGGAAAATACACTAATTAAAACACAAAAAACACAATCATAACAGTACACTTCTAGGAAAAGGGCTATAGATTAAATGGATACTAATGGCGCACCATGTATGTGGTGCGCCACTGCTATATAACAACGGCGCACCATATATGGGTGCGCCATTAGTAGCCATATTACTAATGGCGCACCTGGTGTGTGGTGCGCCATTACTAGTTTTGTCCTGGCCCCACACCCCTCCCCAGACATAGCAGTGGTGCACCGGTTGGAAAGTGTGCCATTACTAGTTTTAACTAGTAATGGCGTACCAGTAAGAGATGCGCCATTGCTATTTATACGTATGGCGCACCCCTACCGGTGCCCCATTGCTATCACCTCTTATCCCCTCCGTCTCGTCACGTTCTCTCCCCTCCCCTTCCTCCTGACACATCCACCCACCTCCCTCGACTTCGATCTAGATCGGGAAGCCCCGGCCGCCCGCCTCTTCCTCTCCCTCCCGACCACGGCGAGCCACCTTCCATGACGAGCAATCCAAGGAGCTCCGCCTCCCTCTTCTTCTCCCCCACCCCCACTGGCGACGGAGGCGAGGTGAAAATTCCCCACCAACCGGAGCGCTTGCCTGCCGATGGAGGTCTCAGCCAGGCTCCGCCTGCCGTCTCCCGCCTCGACGGCGCCGCCCCGCTGCGGCGGAGGGTCCCTGTGGCGGCTGCTCCCTTTGGCCCAGCCCGCCTCCTGAGCGGTCTCCGCCAAGGTGCTTCCCTCCTCCCCTATCTTGTGGGGTGCGGGGTATGTTGCGTGTAGGTCGGAAGCTTCACTCCCGGTTGCTGCTTCTGGAGGTAGCTGGGATGGAATTTTCATGATTTGGTGCATTCTGTTGAGCTTCTGCTCCCTAATTTTTCCACTGATTTCTTAGTGGAATGGAAGGTGAAGAAGGTACACGGTGGCTGAGGAGGCGGTATACGAGCTGCGGCAGGCCGCGCTGGTGGAGGACCTATAGGGGCGGCGGGTGCGGGAGGCCGAGGCGGGCAGGCGTCGCCAATGGCGGGACGAGCAACTCGAGCAGGAGGGCGACGCCAAGCTCGGCTGGGGCCTCCTGGGCGATGCCTATAACTGCTGCGGCGAGGTCTACGCCGAGTACGCCGCCTTCTACCTTGGTGAGCCCATCACACCCCATCCGTCAATCACTACTCTATAACTCTGCTGACAGTAGCTAAAGATCTCAACACATTCAGTCCAAAATTGCAAGGAGTAATTTAGTGTAGTATCAACTACTCCCACTACCTAAGCAGCAGCTCTTTTGCTCCAGAATCCTCACGAGAGGATGACTATTTAGTCAGGCAACCAGCCTGAAGCTACTGTAGATATCTGAATGTTTGGCTACTACAAACGGAGTACTCTAACCATGAAATGTTTGGTACTGTAGTACTCCAACCAGCCTAAAGCTACAAGAAGTCTTACCAACAACTGTAGTGCTCCAACGTGAAGCTATTCCGTAGGCCTGAAGCTATAAAATTCTGTTTCCTTCGCAAAAACATCAGTTTACAAAATTTTGCAAATTATGTAATTTTGCAGTACTGTATTGGTTGCAGTGTTTTTTCAGTAGCTTGTTAACTTGCTGATGCTCTCTTAATTCTGTTAATTCTGTGCAGCTGCTCCACTAAAAATTCTTAGTGTATCTTATGCTTAGTGTTAATTCTTTGCAGCTACACCACTGAAGTACTGCTTGAACAACTGTAGTATTGCTTCCAATACCGCGGTATTGGAGTATTGCTTCCAAATTCTAGAGTAGCAAGTGCAGCAGTAGTGTACTGCTCTTGTTTACTAGTGTAGAAATTTAGTGTTCTTCTCTTCTCTATTCCCTTCTCTTCTCTTCTCCTCTTGTTCAGTAGTGTACATTATCATGATCATACACTGAAACATTTCTTAACTGATTCACTCCCTACTGTTAGCATAGATGCTTTCTTCAAAATTATCAGAAATTAAGATGCATAATACACTTAAAACTTATTTACTCCCTACTGTCAATTGCTGTTTGTTTACTGTCAAAGCAAGAATTAGTTTCTTAGGTTAATGAAGCATTACCAGCCATAGTTTTCTGTATCTTAATTATCTCTAAACATTTTCGCTTGAAAACTGAATGTACAATGTTTCTGTAGATAATTTGATCGAAAAGGGACGGCATGCTGAGGTGTACAAAGGACAACTTGCTGATGGATAGTTTGTGGCAGTGAAGATGTTAACTGAAACCTTTTCAGTTAATTTAAATTAACTGATATTTTTCTACTCATTTGCATGTTTAAGATGCATCATTAAGTAGCAGCCAGAGTAGTTTTGCCTGTATAAGATGCATCATTAAGTAGCAGCAGGAGTAGTTTTGCCTATATAAGATGCATCATTAAGCAGCACGACTATTACTTTAATTTAAATTAATTGAAACATTTTCTGTTAATTAAGATGCATCATTAAGCAGCAGGAGTACTCATTTGTACTGTACGTGTGTACTCATTTAGCTCGAGCATATCAGCAGTGTACTCAGAAGTATTCTTGCATTGTCTTGATCTGTTTTGTAGCCAACTTTGTAAGAAGATGTTCAGAGACCCATGTAGAATGATGTTCATATTACTCCTGTAGACAAGCACTGATGTAGACATGAAGTAGTAATAGAGACCCATGTACTCCTTGTATTCATGTGTATAGTAAGAAGCAGATAAATACCCTGATTATTTAGCTCTGTCAGATAAATACTCGTCCAAAGTGGGCTCCTATCAAAATTCATTTCCATTATAATCTTACTCATACAATATTCACACCATGTAATTCTGGAAATATATGCTCATATCTAGTTTTGCATAAAAAATGACAATATTGACATGTTATAAATAGTTTGTTTGTCTTTCTGTTTATTTTGTTACATTTTGCAGGGATAAAGTGATGAAAAAGAAGAAAAGATTACTAGAAGATTAGTTTTAGGGTTTTCATTTATTTCCTTGCAATTTTCCTTTTATTGGAAACTTGTAAAGACATTGTAATATTCTTACTATAATAAAAATTATGATTCTATTTCATTTTTTGTTTTTAAATTATTTTTCCTTATAGGTTGTTTTCTGTAAATTTAGATTTTTTTGTTTTCCAAATACATTACTAGTGGCGCATTTAAGCCCTTATTAGTGGCGCACCTTCCTTTATTACTAGTGGCGCACCTATAAGGTTATTAGTAGCGCACCTGGAGGGAATACCAGTGGAGCACCGAATGGTATACTAATGGCGCACCACATGGTGCACCATTAGTATCTGGTATACTAATGGCGCACCTGTGGTGCCCCATTAGTATATAATACTAGTGGCGTGGTACTAGTGGCGCACCAGTAGTGCGCTATTAGTAGGCAAAACTAGTGCGCCACTAGTAGGCCTTTTCCTAGTAGTGGTAGCATAATTGTGCAAACACTCAAGTATAGAAAAAAACAAAAATAATTTTTGTTTATTGGGTTGCCTCCCAACAAGCGCTATCGTTTTATGCCCCTAGCTAGGCGTAATGCATAGATCTAAGTGTTGTTGTTAGTGTTAGATCCATAAGATGCCCTCATGATTGGTTCATATGGTGGCTTAATTATTGTTCTAGGGAAGTGATCCATTCCCTTTCTTAGTGGAAATTTAAATTTAATATTGCCTTCTTTCATATCAATCACGACACCAATAGTATGTAAAAACGGTCTACCAAGTATAATTGGACAAGAAGGATTGCAATCAATATCAAGAACAATAAAATCTATGCGCACATAATTCCTATTTGCAAGAATAAGAACATCATTAATTCTTCCCAGATACTTTTTAATAGTAGAATCCGCCAAGTGAAAATTTAAAGAACACTCTTCAGTATTGGTAAGACCAAGCACATTGCATAAAGATTTCGGAATTATAGAAACACTAGCACCCAAGTCACATAAAGCAAAACACTCATAATTTTTATCTTGACTTTGATAGTAGGTTCCCATTCATCATGTAATTTTCTAGGGATTGAAAACACTAACTCCAACTTTTCTTCCAAAGCATTCATCATAGCATCAACGATATGTTTAGTAAAAGCTTTATTTTGTTCATAAGTAGGGGTGAATTTATCATGGATAGAAACAAAGAAATACAATCAATCAAAGAGAAATTGTCATAATTAAAGTCTTTGTAATCCAAAAGAGTGGGCACATCACTAGTTACTGTTTTGACCTCTTCAAATGCACTTTTATCAATTTTCTCATTCACCCTCCAAATTATCGAGATGCCTTCTAACTAAAGTTGACTCTTCTACAGTCCCTTTATCATCAATTTTACTTTTACTAAACAAATAATCAATAGAAGAAACACCAATTAATTTAAGATCTTCATCATTTTTATGAAAGCAATTGCTAGAAAATGCTCCTTCTAAAAATTCACGTCTAGCTCTAAGCATAGCGGTTCTTTTCTTACTTTCATCCATAGAAACATATAAAGCTTTAATTGATTCTTCAACCTTAGGAAGAAAAATTTTCAACTTGAGATTTTCTACGTCATGAGAAACTCTATCAATGCTTCTAGACATATCATCAATCTTATTCAACTTTTCTTCTATGGTATTATTGAAAACTTTTTGAGAATTGATAAATTCCTTTAATATTATTCTCAAGATCAGAGATGTTCCTATTATTATTATTATTATTATTATTATTATTATTATTATTATAAGAAGGATTATGATAGGAATTACCATAATTATTAGACGAATTTCCTGGAAAAGGCCTAGGATTAAAATTAGCTCTGTAAGCATTGTTAATGAAATTGTTTCGCGAGACAAAATTCACATCTACGGAATCACTATTTTGCTCAATCAATGTAGATAAAGGCACATCATTAAGGTTAATAGGAGCACTTTTATTAGAAACCAACTTCATAAGAGCATCAACTTTTTCACTCAAAGAATTTATTCTTTCAACCAAATTGACTTTTTTACTAGTAGGGGCTCTTTCGGTATGCCATTGTGAATAATTTTCCAAAATATTATCAAGCAATTTATTAACTTCACCCAAAGTAATTTCCATAAAAGTACCACCCGCGGCAGAATCTAAAAGATTTCTAGAAACAAAATTCAATCCCGCATAATTTTTTTGTATGATCATCCAAAGATATAAACCATGAGTAGGACAATTTCTTAGCATCAATTTCATTCTTTCCCAAGATTGCGCAACATGTTCATGCTCAGGTTGCTTAAAATTCATGATTTGGGTCCCAAGGGAAATAATTTTTACTGGTGGACAATCAAAGAGGAATTTTCATAATTAAAGTCTTTGTAATCCAAAAGAGTGGGCACATCACTAGTTCCTGTTTTGACCTCTTCAAATGCACCTTTATCAATTTTCTCATTCACCCTCCAAATTATTGAGATGCCTTCTAACTAAAGTTGACTCTTCTACAGTCTCTTTATCATCAATTTTAATTTTACTAAACAAATAATCAATAGAAGAAACACCAATTAATTTAAGATCTTCATCATTTTTATGAAACCAATTGCTAGAAAATGCTCCTTCTAAAAATTCACTTCTAGCTCTAAGCATAGCGGTTCTTTTCTTACTTTCATCCACAGAAACATATAAAGCTTTAATTGATTCTTCTACCATAGGAACAAAAATTTTCAACTTGAGATTTTCTACGTCATGAGAAATTCTATCAATGCTTCTAGACATATCATCAATCTTATTCAACTTTTCTTCTATGGTATTATTGAAAACTTTTTGAGAATTGATAAATTCCTTTAATATTATTCTCAAGATCAGAGATGTTCCTATTATTATTATTATTATAAGAAGGATTATCATAGGAATTACCATAATTATTAGAGGAATTTTGTAACGCCCCAGATACAACTTTCCCAATTTGTACTCCAACTCTTGCCGTTTCCGGCGTTAAGTTATATTTATTTCTCGGGTTTGGGTCTTTGTCTCTGTGTGTTGTTTTCGTTTTCATGCATCTCATATCATGTCATCATGTGCATGGCATTTCCATACGTGTTCATCTCATGCATTCGAGCATTTTCCCCGTTGTCCGTTTTGCATTCCGGCGCTTCGTTCTCCTCCGGTGGTCAATTCTAGCTTTCTTTCGTGTGTGGGGAATAAACATTTCCGGATTGGACCGAGACTTGCCATGCAGCCTTGGTTTACTACCGGTAGACCGCCTATCAAGTTTCGTACCATTTGGACTTCGTTTGATACTCCAACGGTTAACCGAGGGACCGAAAAGGCCTCGTGTGTGTTGCAGCCTAACACCCCTCCATTTTGGCCCAAAACCCACCAAACTCTGCTCCATGTCCCAGAGCGTTCGATCATGATCACGTGGCCGAACCGCACCTCATTTGGACACTCCTAGCTCCCTCTACCTCTATATATACACCCCCCTCCAAATTCGGATCTCCTCCTACCCGAAACCCTAGTCTTCCCCATCCTCGCGCCGGCCGGACGGGTCCGCCCCGCGTCCCCCACGAGTCACGTGCTGCCACCTATCCCCGGGCGGTGCCCACTTCGCCGCCGCCGCCGAGGCCCGCACGGCCCATCGCGGGCCCCCGAAGCCCATCGGGGCGCGCCGCCGCCCGCCTGTCTCCGCCCGCGGCCACCATCACCCGCAGCGACCACCGCACCTCGCCGCCGCCTCGCTCTGCCCAGCCGAGCTCGACGTCGGCCGGCCCGCTCCTCGTCGCCGGTGGGAGCCAAGCCCGTGGCCGGCCGCGCCTTGCCCCGCCGCCTCTCCACCGGATCCGCCATCTCCGGCGCCCCCAAGCTCCTCCGGCCGCCGTCCCCGCCATTTCCGGCATGTCCCCGGCGAACCTCGGCTTCCGTGCTCCGGCGGTGAACAGTACCCGCAAGATCCCGATCAGGATCTCGAAATTGGAGGGTTGACTTTTCGCTCCCGAACCCTAATTTTTATGCTATCTTTGACCTGCCATATCTCCGCATCTGTAGCTCCGTTTTGGACATATGATATATCAAAATCTTCATCTCGATGAGTAGATCATTTCATTCCATTGCATCATTTTCATTTGAGTTCATCTTGATGCCGGAAATGCTGCTAGAAGGAGGCTTTGTGAGATAATTGTCAGATCCGTTAGTTCATCATGGACTTTTGTCATTTTTGCCATGATTATTGTGTGCATGATATGCCTGTGAGTCTTTGGGATGAATTGTTAAGCATTTTGTCTTCTTTCCAGAGGTGCCACCCATGCATTTTTAGGATGTGTGTGGTGACTTGTGCAAGCTTGCAAAGTGAGGCACTTGGTAGATCTGTTTTCAGGGACTTAGTGGATTTCACAAAGTCTGGGATATTTTAGTTCATGATGCCCTATGTTCAGCTTGTTTCCTAGTGATCCGTGCCTCTTTTGAGGATGATCAGTAAGGGAGTTTTGTTATTCATGTTATGCTCTATCGATCTATGTCTTTGTTTGCATATGTGGAGTGCTTTAGCTTGAGTCAATCGAGCTCTACTTTTGCTTCGTGGTAAATCTGGGCAGATCGTCAACTTGTTTGCGATTTTGCCGATGCTATTGTTAGTGACCCATGCATGCTATGCCATTGTTCTTGCCATGTCTAGCTAGCATTTTGTGCCTTCTTTATGGATATATGCTTGCCTTGCCATGACTTGCACTGTAGTGAGTGCATCGAGCTTGTTTACATGCCTTCGTGAGTTAAATTTCAGCATGTCTCAGTTTTCACTAAGTCTGAAAACTGATCGTGCGTGAGCTATGTTCGTGTGCTCGTTAGAGTATTTTGTGAACCATTTTGGCCCCAGGTCACTTTGGGTGTTTTGTTAAGCTTGTTGAGTAGCTCCATGCCATGTTCTTATTTGTCATAATCAGGTTGTGTATCATGTTGTTTTGCTGCTCTGAAGAGAGCATCGTGGTCTGAAATTTCAGACTAGTGTTAATTTCACTAAGTCAGAAATCTGTTTTGCATTTGCGTTTTCGCCATGCTTGTTTGAACCTAATAATGGATGATTTGGCCGTGGCTCAGTGCTAGTGTTTTGATAAGAATCTTGTGTACATCCCTGCCATGTATTTTGTTGTCATGTTTGGTGGCTGTAGCATGTTCATTTCATTGCATTTAGGTGCCTACTTGCTGTAAATCGCAGACCCGTTCATTTCTTAAAACGCTTGCCATTTCCAAACCGTAACTCTGATTCCTATGATCTTTATATCGTTTTCAAGCGATTTCATCCCCTCTATCTAGTGGCACACTTCGTTTTCCAAGTTGAGGCCAGGTCCATGCATTTCCTGTCACGTCTTGCATTTTGCATCCCGCATCGCATCCCACATAGCATACCATCATTGCATCTTATTGTTGGAGTTTGCACGTGGTTGATTGTATCCCTGTTGCTTGTTTGTGTTGTTGGGTAGAGCCAGGAGACGAGTTCGCTAATGAGGAGCCCGTTGAGTTTGCTTTTGAGGATCCATTCAACTCTGACAACTGTGCAGGCAAGATGATCATACCCTCGAAATCACTACTATCTTTGCTATGCTAGTTTGCTCGCTCTTTTTGCTATGCCAATGCTATGATGCCTACCACTTGCTTGTCAGCCTCCCAATTGCCATGTTGAGCCTCTAACCCACCTTTGTCCTAGCAAACCGTTGATTGGCTATGTTACCGCTTTGCTCAGCCCCCTTTTTATAGCGTTGCTAGTTGCAGGTGAAGATTGGAGCCGTTCCTTATTAGAACATTTATTTACTTGTTGGGATATCATTATATTGCCATGTTATCTTAATGCATCTATATATTTGGTAAAGGGTGGAAGGCTTGGCCTCTCGCCTAGTGTTTTGTTCCACTCTTGCCGCCCTAGTTTCCGTCATATCGGTGTTATGTTCCCGGATTGTTGCGTCCCTTACGCGGTTGGGCTATAATGGGAACCCCTTGATAGTTCGCCTTGATTAAAGCTTTTCCAGCAATGCCCAACATTGGTTTTACCATTTGCCACCTAGCCTCTTTTCCCTTGGGTTTCCGGAGCCCGAGGGTCATCTTATTTTAACCCCCCCGGGCCAGTGCTCCTCTGATTGTTGGTCCAACCGAGCGATGTCCGGGGCTACCAGGGGCAACTCTGGGCTGGCCTACCCGACGTCTTGCTCATCCGGTGTGCCTTGAGAACGAGATATGTGCAGCTCCTATCGGGATTTGTCGGCACATTTGGGTGGTGTTGCTGGACTTGTTTTAACCTGTCGAAATGTCTTGTTGTACCGAGATACCGAGTCTGATCGGTGTGTCTTGGGTGGAGGTCTATTCCTTCGTTGACCGTGAGAGCTTGTTATGGGCTAAGTTGGGACCCCCCTGCAGGGATTGATCTTTCGAAAGCCGTGCCCGCGGTTATGGGAAGATGGGAATTTGTTAATGTCCGATTGTAGATAACTTGAACCTTAATTAATTAAAATGAATCAACTGAGTGTGTTGCCGTGATGGCCTCTTCTCGGCGGAGTCCAGGAAGTGGACACGGTGTTGGAGTTATGCTTGCGCAGGTTGCTCTCTAGTTTCTCGCTCGTGCTTTGCCTCCTCTTCTCGCTCTCTTTTGCGCATAAGTTAGCCACCATATATGCTAGTCGCTTGCTGCAGCTCCACTTATACATTACCCCTTTCCTACCTATTGAGCTTAAATAGTCTTGATCGTGAGGGTGCGAGATTGCTGAGTCCCTGTGGCTCACAGATTACTATTACACCAGATGCAGGGACAGATGATACAGCTCCAGATGGCGCGCTTGAGCTCAAGTGGGAGTACGACGAGGACTCTCAGCGTTACTATGTGTCTTTTCCTGATGATCAGTAGTGGTGCCCAGTTGGGGTGATCGGGACCTATGTCGCTTGTTGGGTTGTCTTTTATTTTGGCGCCGTAGTCGGGCCATGAGTGTTTGGATGATGTATGTTATTTATGTACTTTGATGTGACGTGGCGAGTGTAAGCCAACTATTGTATCTCCCCTTTTATTATATTTATATTACATGGGATGTTGTGAAGATTGCATAACTTGCGACATTGCTTTCAATGCGGTTATGCCTCTAAGTCGTGCCTCGACATGTGGGAGATATAGCCGCATCGAGGGCGTTACAAGTTGGTAATCAGAGCCTTCCCCGACCTTAGGAGCCCCCATTGCTTGATCGTTTTTAGCAGCCGAGTTGTGTCTAGAAAAATGTTTTGAGTCATTAGGAATTATATATCGGAGAGCTTAGGAATTCTTTTTACTTCCCAGTCTCCTCATCGCTCTGGTAAGGCATCCTGACGTAGAGTTTTGACTCTTCTCTTCTCAAATTTCACAAAAAAAATTTAGGATCACGCGAGTATCTTGGACTTGTTCCGATGGCTTATGATGAGAATACTGTCTTGGTGCCTCCTGTCAGGGGTTTAGTGGAAGTGTCCCAGGGAGTTGAGCTCTGAGGTGTTGTCATCATAATTTTATCATTGCACTTCTAGAATACTTGAGATATGTTCGCTGACATCGAAAATCTCTTTTATGCAGTTCGTTGGTGAGATAACCTCGACGCCACCCAGTACTGGGGCGGGAGTTCGGGAGTATCGCCATAACTTGTATAACAGATGCTTTTCGAAGGTTGAGGTAGATGGTTTCCGAAGGTTTCTTGGTTATGTGTTGAAGGATGGATACAGCTGGATGTAGGTATTCCTAGTTTGGGTGAGATATTATGCTTCCCCTGTATCCCCAACACCTGATTGCATAACCGTAAAGTTTCGGGAGTTTCATAGGTGGTAATTCAAGTAGCTCTTAGGATATCTTTTCCGACAGATGTATGATACAAAATTGGGGTTCGACGTCTAGTGGTTCGCCTATTCACGGTCGATTTTACAGTGGTCTCGTTGTGTCTTAAAGAGTCCCTGGCTATGCTGACTCGGGGACGCTTCGTATGTCATGTGCACTGCCTTGTACATGATGGTGCTGTACGATCGAGCCCGTGTAGGTCCCACCACGAAAACTTCGGACGAAATCTCTATCATATGTTTGTTCCGGCTTATTCCGCAAGCCAATCCTTGGTTTTATTTTGAGTTGTGGTATTCGAGTTGCTTGGAAGTCATATGTTGACTCCATCCCTTGTTGATTTACCTCTTCTACCTAATTCTACGTGGCTTCGAAATTTAGGAATATGTGACCACTTCAAGAGAAGTGCATTCGTTCATTTTGTTCGGATGTGAAGACTTTATGTTGCAATTTTTCATTCCGTTGGATTCAGCTTCAATATTTGTCTATCTATGTGCTAATGGTGGTCAACCTCTTCAGGATGGCTCCTCCAACGCACACGAGTCCGAATCCTGATCCACTACCACCTCCACCTCCTCTAGAGGCTTGGCAAGCTGTGATGGCCGCAACCAATGCAAATACACAGTTGATCATGCAAATCTTACAAGAGCGCAATCAAGGCAGTCAAGGGAATCAAGGCAACAATCAGAACCATTTTGCTACTCTGAACCAGTTCCTCGCTAATGGTCCAAAGACGTTCAGCAATTGTGTTGAGGCTACCGATGCTGACGATTGGCTAGTGGATCTGGGCAAGCATTTCGAATGCAGCAACGTCAGGCCTGAAGATTTCGTCAAGTTCGCTTCTTTCCAGCTCAAAGATCAGGCTGCAGAGTGGTTCCAGCAGTACAAGGATTCCAGAGGTGGACGTTTGATCACTTGGGATGATTTCCGTCGTGATTTCCGAGCTCATCACATCCCTCAGAGTGTGACTGAAAGCAAACGTGAGGAATTCCGCAATCTGAAGCAAGGCTCTTTGTCTGTCTATGACTACAACAAGTTGTTCCAGAAGCTCGCCCGTTTTGCCAAGAAGGATGTTCCTGATGAGAAGAGCATGATATACCAGTTCAGGGGTGGTCTCCGTGAAGAAATTCAGCTCGCTCTTGTCCTTTTTGAGCCGTTGAGGTACGATGAGTTCTACAACATGGCACTGAAGCAAGAGGCTGCTCAGTTGAGGTGTAATGCTTCCAGGAAGCGAGTCAGAGACACTATGCCTTCTTCCTCTACTCAAGTGGCCAAGCAGCAGAAGTATTGGCTTCCTCCTCCTCCGTTCCGTCAGCCGTATCAGCAGAAGAGCAAAGGTGGCAGTGGTTCCTCCCACCCACCCAACCCAGGCTTTCAGAACAAGACTTCGTCTCAAGCTCCAAGATCAATTGCTCCGTACCACCGTCCGCTTTCAGAGGTCACGTGCAACAAGTGCCAACAGAAGGGTCACTACGCCAACAAGTGTTTCAACCAGAGGCGTCTTCCTCCTCCTCCTCCTGTGAGATCGGCAAGTACAGCAGTGGTCAAGCATAACCCCAAGTCCGCCAAGGTCAACATGCTGAATGCAGCTCAGGCAGAGGACTCACCAGATGTGATCATGGGTAACCTTCCTGTTAATGACATTCCCGCAAGAGTTCTTTTTGACACTGGTGCATCTTTATCATTTTTATCGAAGCCTTTTGCATCCATGCATGAGGTGCATACTATTGATTTGCCTAAGCCGATAGCGGTCTCGTCTCCGGGTTTGTTCATGAACACCAAAATGATGGCTCCAGATGTTACTATCACATTGGGCGACTACAAGTTCCTTTCTTCCCCAATGGTTCTTGGTAATTCGGATATCGATCTTATTCTCGGGATGGACTGGCTCTCTAAGCACAAGGCTCAGCTCGATTGTGCAGCCAGGCAGATTCAACTGACTCATTCGTCTGAGGATGTCATTGTCTTTGCTGCTCGTGATGATACAATCCAGTTGTTTTCTCTCAATGAGAAGGGTGAATTGGATGCTATTTCGCAAATCCCAGTCGTTTGTGAGTATCAAGACGTCTTCCCAAAAGACCTCCCAGGAATGCCTCCGCACCGGCCCGTTGAATTTGTTATTGAACTTGAGCCCGGTACGAAACCTGTGTGCAAATGTCCCTACAAGCTTGGCCCTGAAGAGTTGAAGGAGTTGAAGAAACAACTCAATGTTCAAGAAAGAATGGGTCTCATTCGGCCTAGTTCTTCTCTGTGGGGTTGTGGTGTTCTTTTTGTGAAGAAGAAGGATGGAATGGACCGACTTTGTGTTGATTATCATCCATTGAACAAGAAGACCATCAAGAACAAATACCCACTTCCCAACATCAATGAGCTGTTCGAACAACTCAAGGGTGCCCAAGTATTCTCCAAGCTTGATCTCCGTATGGGTTATCATCAGATTCGCATTCGTGAGCAAGATATTCCCAAGGCGGCTTTGAGGACAAGCTATGGGTCATATGAATACACTGTCATGTCTTTTGGCCTCGCCAACGCTCCTCCGACGTTCTCTCGCATGATGAACTTCATCTTCAACCCCTACACCAATGACTTTGTTTTGGTCTATCTTGATAACATTCTGGTTTTCTCCAAGAACAAGGAAGATCATGCCAAGCACTTGCGTTTGGTTCTTGACAAGCTCAGGGAACATCAGTTCTACGCCAAGTTCTCCAAGTGTGAATTTTGGCTCGATGAGGTTCTTTATCTTGGTCATATCATCTCTGCCAAGGGCATTGCTGTGAATCCTGAGAAGGTGTCTGCAATTGTTAATTGGGAACCTCCTCAGAACGTGAAGCAACTCCGTAGCTTCCTCGGTCTCGCAAGCTACTGCCGAAGATTCGTTGAAAACTTTTCAAAGATCGCGAAGCCTCTCTCAAATCTTCTTCAGAAGCACGTCAAGTACGTTTGGTCTCCGGTGTGTGATATTGCTTTCAACACTTTGAAAGAGAAATTGATCACTGCTCTAGTTCTGACTCCGCCTGATGAAACCAAGCCGTACGTGGTCTTTTGTGATGCCTCTCTCCAAGGTCTCGGTGCTGTACTGATGCAAGAGAAGAAAGTTGTTGCTTATACCTCTCGCCAGTTAAAGCCTAATGAGAAGAACTACCCCACTCATGATCTCGAGTTGGCGGCAGTTGCGCATGCTTTGTTGACTTGGAGACATCTTCTATTGGGAAGAAAAGTGGATATTTTCACTGATCACAAGAGTCTCAAGTACATCTTCACCCAGCCTAATCTCAACCTCAGGAAACTCGATGGGTTGAAATGATTCAAGAGTACAATCCGAGTATCGAGTATACTCCAGGCAAGGCCAATGTGATTGCTGACGCTTTGAGCAGGAAAGCATATTGCAACAGTTTGATTCTGAAGCCTTACCAACCCGAGCTTTGTGAAGCTTTCCGCAAACTTAATCCGCAAGTTGTTCCTCAAGGTTTCCTCGCCAACCTTCAATTTTCTCCTACCTTGGAAGACCAGATTCGCCAAGCCTAGCTTCTTGATGCTATGGTGAAAAAGGTGAAGATTGGTATCGCAAAGAGTCAGTCCAAGTACAAGTGCTACCGCCTTGATGACAAGGACACTCTCTTCTTCGAGGATCGAATTGTGGTACCCAAAGGTGACCTTTGTAAAGTGATCATGAACAAGGCTCACAATTCTCTCCTCTCCATCCACCCTGGGAGCACGAAGATGTATCAGGATCTCAAGCAAACTTATTGGTGGACTCGAATGAAGCGTGAGATCGCTCAATTCGTGAATGAATGTGATGTCTGCAGAAGAGTGAAGGCAGAACACCAAAGGCCAGCAGGTCTCCTCCAACCTCTTGCCATTCCAAAATGGAAGTTTGACCAAATTGAAATGGACTTCGTGACTGGGTTTCCAAATTCCAAGCGTGGCAATGATGCTATATTCGTTGTCATCGACAAGCTCACCAAAGTGGCTCACTTTCTGCCTATCAAAGAGTCAATCACTGCAGCTCAATTGGCAGAACTCTATACCTCTCGAATTGTCTCTCTGCACGGTATTCCTCAAGTGATATCTTCAGACCGTGGCAGTATCTTTACCTCCATGTTTTGGGATTCTTTTCAGAAGGCCATGGGCACCAACATTCGCTTCAGCACTGCTTTCCATCTTCAAACAAGCGGTCAAGTCGAGCGTGTCAACCAGATTCTTGAAGATATGCTCAGGGCTTGCGTTATCTCCTTCGGCATGAAGTGGGAGGATTGTCTTCCTTATGCTGAATTCTCATACAACAACAGTTTTCAAGCAAGTTCGGGCAAGGCCCCATTTGAAATTCTGTATGGTAGGAAATGCCGTACCCCTCTCAACTGGTCTGAAACCGGTGAACGTCAGCTGCTGGCTAATGACCTAATCACAGAGGCAGAAGAAATGTGCGAGGTCATTCGTGATAACCTCAAAGCAGCCCAATCCCGCCAGAAGAGCTACTATGATAGTAAGCACCGTGATTTGGCTTTCGAGATCGGAGATCATGTTTACCTCCACGTCTCTCCTATGAAAGGGACTTGTCGCTTCGGTATCAAAGGGAAGCTTGCCCCTAGATACGTCGGACCTTTCAAGATTGTCAGCAAGAGAGGCGACCTCGCCTATCAACTTGAGCTTCCGTCAAACTTTGCAAATGTTCATGATGTGTTTCAAGGCGCCTGAACGCACCGTCAACTTCGAGGACATTGAGTTCCAAGAAGATCTCTCCTATCGTGAGCACCCAGTTGCAATCCTTGAAGAGACTGAACGCAGGAGTCGCAAAAAGTCAATCAAATTTCTCAAAATCAAGTGGTCACACCATTCCGACCGTGAAGCTACCTGGGAACGCGAGGATCACCTCCGTTCTGAGTACCCGGAGTTCTTTCAGTCCTAGATCTCGGGACGAGATCTTTTCATAGTGGTGGAGTGTTGTAACGCCCCAGATACAACTTTCCCAATTTGTACTCCAACTCTTGCCGTTTCCGGCGTTAAGTTATATTTATTTCTCGGGTTCGGGTCTTTGTCTCCGTGTGTTGTTTTCGTATTCCTGCATCTCATATCATGTCATCATGTGCATTGCATTTGCATACGTGTTCATCTCATGCATTCGAGCATTTTCCCCGTTGTCCGTTTTGCATTCCGGCGCTTCGTTCTCCTCCGGTGGTCAATTCTAGCTTTCTTTCATGTGTGGGGATTAAACATTTCCGGATTGGACTGAGACTTGCCATGCGGCCTTGGTTTACTACCGGTAGACCGCCTGTCAAGTTTTGTACCATTTGGACTTCGTTTGATACTCCAACGGTTAACCGAGGGACCGAAAAGGCCTCGTGTGTGTTGCAGCCCAACACCCCTCCATTTTGGCCCAAAACCCACCAAACTCTGCTCCATGTCCTAGAGCGTTCGATCACGATCGCGTGGCCGAAAACTGCACCTCATTTGGACACTCCTAGCTCCCTCTACCTCTATATATACACCCCCCTCCAAATTCGGATCTCCTCCTCCCCGAAACCCTAGTCTTCCCCTTCCTCGCGCCGGCCGGACATTGTCCGACCCGGCCGGACATGTTCGCCCCGTGTCCCCCGCGAGTCACGCGCTGCCACCTATCCCCGGGCGGTGCCCACTTCGCCGTCGCCGCCGAGGCCCGCCCGGCCCATCGCGGGCCCCCGAAGCCCATCGGGGCGCGCCGCCGCCCGCCTGTCTCCGCCCGCGGCCACCATCGCCCGCAGCCACCACCGCACCTTGCCGCCGCCTCGCTCTGCCCAGCCGAGCTCGACGCCGGCCACCCCGCTCCTCGTCGCCGGTGGGAGCCAAGCCCGAGGTCGGCCGCGCCTTGCCTCGCCGCCTCTCCACCGGATCCGCCATCTCCGGCGCCCCCAAGCTCCTCCGGCCGCCGTCCCCGCCATTTCCGGCAAGTCCCCGGCGAACCTCGGCTTCCGTGCTCCGGCGGTGAACAGTACCCGCGAGATCCCGATCTGGATCTGGAAATTGGAGGGTTGACTTTTCACTCCCGAACCCTAATTTTTATGCTATCTTTGACCTGCCATATCTCCGCATCCGTAGCTCCGTTTTGGACATATGATATATCAAAATCTTCGTCTCGATGAGTACATCATTTCATTCCATTGCATCATTTTCATTTGAGTTCATATTGATGCCCGAAATGCTGCTAGAAGGAGGCTTCGTGAGATAATTGTCAGATCCGTTAGTTCATCATGGACTTTTGTCATTTTTGCCATGATTATTGTGTGCATGACATGCCCGTGAGTCTTTGGGATGAATTGTTAAGCATTTTGTCTTGTTTCCAGAGGAGCCACCCATGCATTTTTTAGGATGTGTGTGGGGATTTGTGCAAGCTTGCAAAGTGAGGCACTTGGTAGATCTGTTTTCAGGGACTTAGTGGATTTCACTAAGTCTGGGATATTTTAGTTCCTGATGCCATATGTTCAGCTTGTTTCCTAGTGATCCGTGCCTCTTTTGAGGATGATCAGTAAGGGAGTTTTGTTATTCATGTTATGCTCTATCCATCCATGTCTTTGTTTGCATATGTGGAGTGCTCTAGCTTGAGTCAATCGAGCTCTACTTTTGCTTCGTGGTAAATCTGGGCAGATCGTCAACTTGTTTGCGATTTTGCCGATGCTATTGTTAGTGATCCATGCATGCTATGCCATTGTTCTTGCCATGTATAGCTAGTATTTTGTGCCTTCTTTATGGATATATGCTTTCCTTTCCATGACTTGCACCGTAGTGAGTGCATCGAGCTCGTTTACATGCCTTCGGGAGTTAAATTTCAGCATGTCTCAGTTTTCACTAAGTCTGAAAACTGATCGTGCGTGAGCTATGTTCGTGTGCTCGTTAGAGTATTTTGTGAACCCTTTTGGCCCCAGGTCACTTTGGGTGTTTTGTTAAGCTTGTTGAGTAGCTCCATGCCATGTTCTTACTTGTCATAATCAGGTTGTGTATCATGTTGTTTTCCTGCTCCGAAGAGAGCATCGTGGTCTGAAATTTCAGACTAGTGTTAATTTCACTAAGTCTGAAATCTGTTTTGCATTTGCATTTTTGCCATGCTTGTTTGAACCTCATAATGGATGATTTGGCCGTGGATCAGTGCTACTGTTTTGATAAGCATCTTGTGTACATCCCTGCCATGTATTTTGTTGTCATGTTTGGTGGCCGTAGCATGTTCATTTCGTTGCATTTAGGTGCCTACTTGCTGTAAATCGCAGACCGGTTCATTTCTTAAAATGCTTGCCATTTCCAAACCGTAACTCCGATTCCTATGATCTTTATATCATTTTCAAGCGATTTCATCCCCTCTATCTAGTAGCACACTTGGTTTTCCAAGTTGTGGCCATGTCCATGCATTTCCTGTCACGTCTTGCATTTTGCATCCTGCATCGCATCCTGCATAGCATACCATCATTGCATCTTATTGTTCGAGTTTGCACGTGGTTGATTGTATCCTTGTTGCTTGTTTGTGTTGTTGGGTAGAGCCGGGAGACGAGTTCGCTAATGAGGATCCCGTTGATTTTGCTTTTGAGGATCCAGTCAACTCTGACAACTGTGCAAGCAAGATGATCATACCCTCGAAATCACTACTATCTTTGCTATGCTAGTTTGCTCGCTCTTTTGCTATGCTAATGCTACGATGCCTACCACTTGCTTGTCAACCTCCCAATTGCCATGTTGAGCCTCTAACCCACCTTTGTCCTAGCAAACCATTGATTGGCTATGTTACCGCTTTGCTCAGCCCCCTTCTTATAGCGTTGCTAGTTGCAGGTGAAGATTGGAGCCGTTCCTTATTGGAACATTTATTTACTTGTTGGGATATCATTATATTGCCATGTTATCTTAATGCATCTATATACTTGGTAAAGGGTGGAAGGTTCGGCCTCTCGCCTAGTGTTTTGTTCCACTCTTGCCGCCCTAGTTTCTGTCATATCGGTGTTATGTTCCCAGATTGTTGCGTCCCTTACGCGGTTCGGCTATAATGGGAACCCCTTGATAGTTCGCCTTGATTAAAGCTTTTCCAGCAATGACCAACATTGGTTTTACCATTTTCCACCTAGCCTCTTTTCCCTTGGGTTTCCGGAGCCCGAGGGTCATCTTATTTTAACCCCCCCGGGCCAGTGCTCCTCTGAGTGTTGGTCCAACCGAGCGATGTCCGGGGCTACCAGGGGCAACTCTGGGCTGGCCTACCCGATGTCTTGCTCATCCGGTGTGCCCTGAGAACGAGATATGTGCAGCTCCTATCGGGATTTGTCGGCACATCTGGGTGGTGTTGCTGGACTTGTTTTAACCTGTCGAAATGTCTTGTTGTACCGAGATACCGAGTCTGATCTGTGTGTCTTGGGTGGAGGTCTATTTCTTCGTTGACCGTGAGAGCTTGTTATGGGCTAAGTTGGGACCCCCCTGCAGGGATTGATCTTTCGAAAGCCATGCCCACGGTTATGGGCAGATGGGAATTTGTTAATGTCCGGTTGTAGATAACTTGAACCTTAATTAATTAAAATGAATCAACTGAGTGTGTTGCCGTGATGGCCTCTTCTCGGCGGAGTCCGGGAAGTGGACACGGTGTTGGAGTTATGCTTGCGCAGGTTGCTCTCTAGTTTCTTGCTCGTTCTTTGCCTCCTCTTCTTGCTCTCTTTTGCGCATAAGTTAGCCACCATATATGCTAGTCGCTTGCTGCACCTCCACTTATACAATACCCCTTTCCTACCTATTGAGCTTAAATAGTCTTGATCGCGAGGGTGCGAGATTGCTGAGTCCCTGTGGCTCACAGATTACTATTACACCAGATGCAGGGACAGATGATACAGCTCCAGATGGCGCGCTTGAGCTCAAGTGGAAGTACGACGAGGACTCTCGGCGTTACTATGTGTCTTTTCCTGATGATCAGTAGTGGTGCCCAGTTGGGGTGATCGGGACCTATGTCGCTTGTTGGGTTGTCTTTTATTTTGGCGTCGTAGTCGGGCCATGAGTGTTTGGATGATGTATGTTATTTATGTACTTTGATGTGACATGGCGAGTGTAAGCCAACTATTGTATCTCCCCTTTTATTATATTTATATTACATGGGATGTTGTGAAGATTGCCTAACTTGCGACATTGCTTTCAATGCGGTTATGCCTCTAAGTGGTGCCTCGACACGTGGGAGATATAGCCGCATCGAGGGCGTTACAAATTTCCTGGAAAAGGCCTAGGATTAAAATTACCTCTATAAGCATTGTTAATGAAATTTTTTCGCGAGACAAAATTCACATCTACGGAATCACTATTTTTCTCAATCAAAGTAGACAAAGCAACATCATTATGGTTAATAGGAGCACTTTTATTAGAAAGCAACTTCATAAGAGCATCAACTTTTTCACTCAAAGAATTTATTTTTTCAACCAAATTGACTTTTTTACTAGTAGGGGCTCTTTCGGTATGCCATTGTGAATAATTTTCCAAAATATTATGAAGCAATTTATTGGCTTCACCCAAAGTAATTTCCATAAAAGTACCACCCGCAGCGGAATCTAAAAGATTTCTAGAAACAAAATTCAATCCCGCATAATTTTTATGTATGATCATCCAAAGATATAAACCATGAGTAGGACAATTTCTTAGCATCAATTTCATTCTTTCCCAAGATTGCGCAACATGTTCATGCTCAGGTTGCTTAAAATTCATGATTTGGGTCCCAAGGGAAATAATTTTTACTGGCGGACAATCAAAGAGGAATTGTCATAATTAAAGTCTTTGTAATCCAAAAGAGTGGCCACATCACTAGTTACTATTTTGACCTCTTCAAATGCACTTTTATCAATTTTCTCATTCACCCTCCAAATTATCGAGATGCCTTCTAACTAAAGTTGACTCTTCTACAGTCCCTTTATCATCAATTTTAATTTTACTAAACAAATAATCAATAGAAGAAACACCAATTAATTTAAGATCTTCATCATTTTTATGAAAGCAATTGCTAGAAAATGCTCCTTCTAAAAATTCACTTCTAGCTCTAAGCATAGCGGTTCTTTTCTTACTTTCATCCATAGAAACATATAAAGCTTTAATTGATTCTTCTACCTTAGGAACAAAAATTTTCAACTTGAGATTTTCTACGTCATGAGAAATTCTATCAATGCTTCTAGACATATCATCAATCTTATTCAAGTTTTCTTCTATGGTATTATTGAAAACTTTGTGAGAATTGATAAATTCCTTTAATATTATTCTCAAGATCATAGATGTTCCTATTATTATTATTATTATTATTATTATTATTATTATTATTATAAGAAGGATTATCATAGGAATTACCATAATTATTAGAGGAATTTCCTGGAAAAGGCCTAGGATTAAAATTACCTCTATAAGCATTGTTAATGAAATTGTTTCGCGAGACAAAATTCACATCTATGGAATCACTATTTTGCTCAATCAAAGTAGACAAAGGCACATCATTAAGGTTAATAGGAGCACTTTTATTAGAAACCAACTTCATAAGAGCATCAACTTTTTCACTCAAAGAATTTAGTTTTTCAACCAAATTGACTTTTTTACTAGTAGGGGCTCTTTTGGTATGCCATTGTGAATAATTTTCCAAAATATTATCAAACAATTAATTAGCTTCACCCAAAGTAATTTCCATAAAAGTACCACCCGCGGCGGAATCTAAAAGATTTCTAGAAACAAAATTCAATCCCGCATAATTTTTTTGTATGATCATCCAAAGATATAAACCATGAGTAGGACAATTTCTTAGCATCAATTTCATTCTTTCCCAATATTGCTTCATGCTCAGGTTGCTTAAAATTCATGATTTGGGTCCCAAGGGAAATAATTTTTACTGGCGGAAAATACTTCATAATAAAAGCATCCTTACACTTATCCCGAGAATCGATACTATTGCGAGGCAAAGAAGAAAACCAAATTTTTGCACGATCTAGCAAAGAAAACAGGAATAATTTCAACTTCACAATATCATTGTCCACATCTTTTTTCTTTTGTATATCGCATAATTCCATGAATGTGTAAAGGTGGGACACGACATCCTCATTAGGACTACCAGAAAATTGATCTTTCATTGAGAGATTCAACAAAACGGCATTAATATCACAAGACTCCGCACTAGTGGCGGGAGGATCAATCAGAGTGCTAATGAAATCATTATTATTGGTATTGGAAAAATCACACAACTTGGTATTCTCTTGAAACATCGCAACTACGCAAACAAGAATGCAAACAAAAACATATCTGACGATAAAACGGCGGACGAAAAAGAAGGCCATAAAATGGCAAATTTTTGTGAAGTGGGGAAGATGAAAACGAGAGGCAAATGGCAAATAATGTAAGTTGCAAGGAGATGAGATTTGTGTTAGGAACTTGATAGATGTTGATGATGTCTCCCCGGCAACGGTGCCAGAAATTCCTTTTGATGCGGCTTGAACTATGTCGGTATTTCCCCAAAGAGGAAGGGATGATGCAGCACAACTACGGTAGGTAGTTCCCTCAGTGATGAGATCAAGGTTATCGAACCAGCAGGAGAACCACGCAACACTATGTAAATGGTACGTGCACACAAAGAAGAAATACTTGCAACCCGATGTGTAAGAGGGGTTGTCAATCCCTCCCGGGTAAAAAGATAGATAAATTTGTAGTAGATTGGATAAATAGATCTCGCGGAAACGCGACATAAAATAAGTAATAAAAATTGCAGCAAGGTATTTTTGAGTTTTTGGATTATATCTGAAGATAAAAGCAAATAAAAATAGATCTCGAAGGAAAATGTGATAAAGAAGAGACCCGAGGGCCGTACAATACACTAGTGGCTTCCCTCGAGAAAAATAGCATGCGGTGGGTAAACAAATTACTATTGGGCAATTTATAGAAATTCAAATAATTATGACGATATCCAGACAATGATCATTATATAGGCATCACTTCCAAGGTTAGTGGACCGACTCTTGCCTGCATCTACTACTATTACTCCACACATCGACTGCCATCCAGCATGCATCTAGTGTATTAAGTTCATGGAAAAACGGAGTAATGCAATAAGAATGATGACATGCTATTGACAAGATCTATTCATGTAGGAATATACCCCATCTTGTCATCCTCTATAGCAAGGATACATATGTGTCATGTCCCCATCTGTCACTAGAATTGCGCACTATAAGATCGAACACAGCACAAAGCACCTCTTCCCATGGCAAGAAAAATTGATCTAGTCGGCATAACTAAACCAAAGATTCGAAGAAGAAATACGAGGCTATAAGCAATCATGCATATCAGAGATCAAAACTCAAATAACTTTCATGGATAAAATAGAATCTGATCATAAACTCAAAGTTCATCAGATCCCAACAAACACACCGCAAAAAGAGTTACATCAAATAGATCTTCAAGAGACCATTTGTATTGAGAATGAAAAGAGAGAGAGGAATCCATCTAGCTACTAACTACGGACCCGTAGGTCTGCAATGAACTACTCATGCATCATCTGAGAGTCACCAATGAGGATGATGAACCCCTCTGTGATGGTGTCTAGATTACATCGGTGGTTTCTGGAACTTGCGGCGGCTGGAATTGTGTTTCGTCGACTCCCCTAGGATTTTTGGATTTTCGAGGTATTTATAGAGCAAAGAGGAGGTGTGGGAGCCGGCCAAGGTGGGCACAACCCACCAGGGCGCGCTTGGGCCCCCGAGCGTGCCCAAGTGGGTTGTGCTCCCCTCGGAGCCCCCGCCCCTCTGGAACTTCTTTGGCCCAACGTGTGTCTTCTGGTCCAGAAAAAATCTCCAAAAAGTTTCGCTGCATTTCGACTCTGCTTGGTATTGATTTTCTGCAAAGTAAAAAAGAAGCAAAAAAGAACAACTGACGCTGGGCACTATGTCAATAGGTTAGTCCCAAAAAATGATATAAAATTGCTATAAAATGATTGTACACTACTAGGAAAATGCTTATACACAGTAGCATAGTAGTAGCGCTGTAAAATAGTAAGCGCTGCTGCTACTTAGCAGTAGCGCTCGGGAACTACAAGTGCTGCTAATATGAGCATAGAAGTAGTGCTGGACATAGAAAACGCGCTACTACTAAAACTGAGAGACCGTTCCAGGTATGCTAGGGATACTAGTAGCGCTCATTGGTAGAAAGCGCTACTACTATTGATCTTAGCAACAACGCTTTTTCCCTTACCAGCGCTACTGATATATTCAGTCCCCTCCTAATAAGACAAAAGTTTAGTCCCACCTCGCTCCGCGAACATAATTTTTACCACCTTAAATATGGTGCTTCTCAAACCATCACAACCACTTGGTCTTCATAGAACTCTATGTGTAGGATTTGTGGCCGCAATAGGAATCTTCACCGGTTCTTAAACCGGAGAACATTCCTATTGAGAATTTAGATTCTACACAAAGGATCATTGATGACCAATGTATTTTTGAATTTTTTTACATGCTTAGTGTTAGCAGTAGCGCATTTTTACAGAGAGCACTACTGCTATTGGTTTTAGCAGTAGTGCTTTTCCACGGAGAGCGCTACTCCTATAGACTTTAGCAGTAGCACTTTTTACGGACAAGTGCTACCACTAGGGGCCCTTATCCGAACCGGCCGGCCCGCGCGCGTCACTCTCCCCCTCACACTCTCTCATCGCCTTTGTCGCCTCCATCGCCCTCGCCGCTGTCGCCACCATTGTCGCCGTCGCCGTCCTCCTCCTCCACCCCAAGGTCGATCCCTCCCTCCTCCTGCTCCCCCTCCTCCTCCCTCTCCGGTGCCGGCGGCCCCCCTCCTCCTCCCTCTCCGCCGGCGGTCCCCTCCTGATCCTCCCTCTCCGGCGGCCCCCTCCTCCTCCTCCTCCCTCCTCCCTCTCATGCTCTCTCCTCCTCCCTCCTCTCTCCTCCTCCCCCTCCTTCTCACTCCTCCTCCTCCTCCCCCTCCTCCTCCTTCCTCCTCCTGACCTCCTCCCACCTCCTCCTCCCCCTTTCTGTAAATAGGTTTTAGTTTTTGTTAAATGTAGGTTTTTGTTTTTAGTAAATGTAGGTTTTTAGTATATTTTGTTTTTAGAAAATTTGAATAAGTAATTTGAAAAGAATAAGTAAATATAGGTCTTTTGAATAGAATAGGAAATTTTTAGAAATTTTGAATAAGTAAATTTGAATAGAATAAAATATGAAATTGTGAAAATAAGTAAATGTAGGTCTTTTGAATAGAATTGGAATTTTTTTGAAAATTGGAATAAGTAAATTTGAATAGAATAGGAAATTATAAGTAAATTTGAATAGAATAAT
The DNA here is from genome assembly GCA_034509565.1 of Triticum monococcum. Taxonomy (NCBI): domain Eukaryota; kingdom Viridiplantae; phylum Streptophyta; class Magnoliopsida; order Poales; family Poaceae; genus Triticum; species Triticum monococcum. The sequence continues at coordinate 395,468,534 of CM067846.1, read as the reverse complement.
TAAATGTAGCTTATGGAGTTTCACTAAGTACTAACATGACGATAATAATGTTTTTGTTTATATTTTGTTTTTGCAGAAATCAAGAAGCCCCTGCATCATCCCCGCTGCCGTCCGTCGTCACCGAACCCCTCCGACCTCGATCGACGTGAGACCAGCCACCCCATGTTGTTAATTTCATTTAGGTATTTTAGGTGTTTAATCTTAGAATAATGTAGTATGAACGCTAGTTATGATTGAATCATGTTCAAAATGTAGGTTTTTAATTAGGTGTAGTTAATAGAATTTAGTTGTTTTAGGTGTCACATTTGTTGTTATTTTTTAGTTAAAGCAATTATTCCCGCATCGACGTCGATGATGCCTATCCCATATCCTCGTAGTCGACTCGGCGGAGGAGGCCTGGGCTTGGTGAGGAGCCATGTCCGGGACTGGGCTCCGCCGGGCTGGTACTGGGAGGTGCTACCTTTCGGGGGGCACAGCTTGGTGAGGAGCTAGCCCGTCGTTGACCAGAACCTTCTTTGGTGGCGGTCGCATGGGCTAGTGACGGTGCAGAGGCTTGAGGACCCCATGGAGGTGGTACGTCAACATGTCAGTGAGGAGGACGAGCACGTCCGTCGCTACATGGTTGCATTGGAGGGTAGGTTCTCCAATACTTGGGAGGTTCTTTAGGGATCTCACTGGAGCTATGATCCTGTGATGGTTCCTTCTCTTTGGGTGTGCACCGCCCGCATAGATACCCGTCGTTCGCTACGGTTTTAGCTGTTTTAGTGATGTTATATGTATGATACTATTCGAGATCTATTAGTGCTAATATTCGACGATGTACGGACGAAAGAGATGATTTAGTTTTACTTATTGAATGAATGCTAATTTGAATACTAATTTATTTTACGATTTGGTTTTCCTTATTGAATGCTCAAATTGGAAAACTACTCCATCAAGTTTGAATGCTCATATGATGTAGATATAAACATGTATATGTTGTGTTGCTCAAATAGGATATGTGTTTGCCCAAGTGGCCGGCCATGTTTGCATGTTACACCTCCTATAGCGGCCTATGTTTTGCCAGAGTGTTGATTAATTTCCGTTCTGGCAAATTTCAGGCGCTCGATATGTCCTTTTTTGGCAAAGGTCATGCCGGATATTTTCGTGAATTCTGGCATGACTTGTGCTAGAATATGTAGGAAATATCGAGTGTGATGGATTTTCTAGAAAAATAATTAAACGACATTTCGGGTTGACTTTAAGTTTGTCGAGGCTCCATCACCGAATGTCGAAAAATCAGTGAGGGAATGTATCCACCATATAAGAGAGAGGACAAAGAAGCCCGACTGTTGTCGTGGGGGTTGTTTCTCCTTCTTCTCCGGGTGCTAGATATTTGTTATGCACTAGGGGAACGAGGAGTAACGACCATCACCAATGGTCGCAAATGTCAGAGAGGAATCAGTGAGTGAGAGTCTCCACCACCACCAATGGTCGAATGTATACACCACGCGAGCTGAGAGTTTTCAAGAAAAAGACTCGACAGATCGATAGTCAACCCGTGATGAATAATAATGATCTAATTTAATTTTTGTAGTACATATATTGAATTTTACAAGTTTAATCTTTGAATTATGAACGTAGGAAGTGTCGTCATCGGATGATGAAATTCTCCCGGGGGAGTGCTGCTGGTGCAAGGACGACTGAGGTATGTGTGACAGGCCTCACCTGGACGAAGATCGGCGCTTCTGCATTAAGCTCCAGGAGACCTTCGATGTTGAAATGGTACACAAAGACGACAAGTATTTTTTCGTAATTAAGCATGACTTCAACTATTTCAATGTGTAATTTTCATATTTTACAATTCGAGTAGCTTATCCCATGCCATGCAAGACGCTATGTCTTGGAGAGGATGGATTTTGAAGACCATGAAAATTTCGAAACAAAGAAAATTCACCTGAGGACCCATCATGGTATGGATTTTGAAGTAAATCTATACAATTCTGAGAGCGTAACCCATTTTGGTTGCAAAAATTGGGAAGCATTTTGCAAGATGTATGGTTTTTATGAGGGTATGCTTGTCACCATGGATCTTGGTGATCCTGACATCGACCAAGACAATATGGACATTTGGGTCCTTGTTGATACGCTTCCAATTCTACCGCTATGTGAGTTTCTCAAACATAGTTATTAACTAATTTATATTGTTTATTTCAAAATAGTTGATAGCTTATTTCCATTGATAGCTTATTTTCATTCTTAAAACAATGTGCGGAAGATGGTAGACAGAACCTACTACATCGATGGCTCTGACTTAACTTATCAGGAGAAAAATCATCTGATCGTATTGATCTTGAGAATTACAATACCTATTATCAAACTCCTCCACATTATGGTAAATACGTGCCACTAGTGCATGTGTTGAACCACGCTAACATCCATGGAGATGCCATGGTATTTTTTTTACTATTACGACATCCGTGCATCTTTTGCATAAATTCTTTTAAAACTTAAGTACATTGCTAACTACGAAGTTATTATTATGTTTTTCAACAGAAAATCCCATCAGATTGTGTGCCTCATCTGATGTATCAGAATGGTCGCCTTGATGTTTTGAACATACAGCCAGGTCATCCTACGAGTCACACATGTGCATATCGGATTTCTAAAAACAGTGAAGACCTGATAATCAAAGAATGGAAACAATGTATGGTCAGTCATTGGGAGGTTCTTGGAAGCAAGATTGTGCGAAAGTCAAGAATTGGAGACAAGATAATATCCATTCTCCATAATGGAGAGTCAGGGACTATCTTGTTCTATGCTATTTTACCTATGAGAAGGTAGTAGGTCCTAGCTAATACTCATGATCATGTGCTAAGAACAACTAAGTATGATTGGTTAGATGACTATGATGATGACAGGGTATCGAGTAGAAGTTGTATGATCGATTATGATGAGTATGACTTGTTATTATGATACCAATAATGAGTTATTTATTATTATGATCGATGATGCTTGATCACTACAAAAAAATACACTTCTGTGATGATACATGTTTGTCACAGTAGGTCGCATTTTCTGTCATGCATGTACATCCATGACGATTTTATGACAGAATCAAGATAGTCATACCTGTGCTGTCGTAGAAGAATTCCATGACATTACCAAAATTATCATCACGGAAGTTTCCACTTCCATGACGACAAATCACGCGTCACAGAAGTGCTTTCATCAAGGGTGACCGACACGTGGCATCCACCATAATGGAACATCGTTAAGCTATCGGGTATGGTTTTGGATCCGATAACCCGTTAACTACCCGGACCAATGGGGGTTTTCCACGTGTAAAATCATCATTGGATGGAGGAAAAACGTGTAAACTCCGCATTGGCATAAGTGTCACTCATCCAATGGGCGAGATGCGCCTATGATATGTTGACACGTGGATCGGCCCAAAAGGGGCCCATAATGTTTAAATGGGCCGGCCCAACTAAAGGCCCACAAGATTTGCGGACCACAATGGGCCGACCCAGCTAAAGGCCCATGAGATTTTGTGGACCATAATGGGCTGGCCCAGCTAAAGGCCCACAAGATTTTGCGGGCCATAATGGGTCAGCCTAGGTAAAGGCCCACAAGATTTTTGCAGGCCATAATGGGCCGGCCCAGGTGAAGGCCCACAAGATTTTTGTGGACCATAATGGGCCGACCCAGCTAAAGGCCCATGAGATTTCGCCGACATTAATGGGCTAGCCCAACTATAGGCCCACAAGATTTTGAGGCCCTAGTAGGCCAGCCCATTAATTGGCTGCCATGTTATGGGCCAAATGCTGGCCCATATTTGATCCGGTCCATTAATGGCCTGCCACGTTCCGGGCCTAATAATGGCCCATATGAGATCCAGCCCGTTAAAAGCCTACAATGTTGTGGGGACCCAGACTCAATAGTCGTGATCACCGAATGCACGTGTACAGTGATCCCAGAGATCAATGCTCACTGAAGACACAGAAGCTGAGTAACAAGAGTCTTACATCCATACATATCGTCTTACGCAAATTATGACCATTATGGTCAAGTCTTACATAGATAAAGCCCTAAGGGCTGAACATCAAATGAAACACAAGCAGCGGAAATCTTCGTTGATAAGTAGAACCCATTCCATCTGCCTTAACCCTACAGGCATTCTGACTGGGAAACGTCCTAGTTCGCATGTTCGTCTTCAAAGAATTCTTCTTCGAACTCCTGCTCTTCCATGCCTGGCCAATTAAATAACCAGTGGCAAGCCAATGAGTACTTTGAATGTACTCGCAAGCAACCCATGTTTTGGTTCAAGGTACAACAATGCATGATATAGGTAAATTTTGCGGAAAGCTAGTTTTTGAGTGCAATGACATGTTCACAAATCGTAAGACATGCATTAGGAGGATTCAAGTAACCATAAGGACAGGTTACAGATATCAACATACATGGAGTGGGCACCAACCCAACTTAATCATGTCAAGTCCTCTGACTTGACTCAAGTAATGGTATCAACATAAAAAGAGTGGGCACCAACCCAACTCTATCATGACTTGACCCGAGTGGTTCTTCCCACTTATCCAATCACTCACACTAGTTTGAAAACATGTGGATGTAGTTTAAGCAGCACCGCCCAACTATCCTTGTCCGTGGACACGGCTATTCGAATAGTTTTACACTCTGCAGAGGTTGCACACTTTACCCACAAGATCCGGGGAACTTCCGTGTCATCCACGACCGGCGGTACCTCAAGTACCCGGGGTAAGCACCCGATCACTATCTTTCCCTAGACGACACTAACATGGAGTCCACTCGATTGGTAGTAACCCCCGTGCCCAACATTTCACAACTTGAAATTGTGGAGCCTCGCTCCTATATTCATCACGTACCACTAGCACGGGGTACCAACGGTGTGTCCGGTGCCCCATAAAAATGTTCTTGGCCGCCCTACCTGCCACGGCCCCGTCCTGAGAAAGAGCACCAACTCTCCCCCATCACTAGTAATGTGGGCTCCAAGCTAGTATCGGTCTAGGTAATTAATAATGCCCTTTCCCATATAAGGGTAGAGTGGTTGCGCATGTATGGTTGGGACAGTCGACAAATCTTAAATCTAATCCGTTTTCGAAAACAACACACACACTTGCCTCGGTACACCAGTTCGTCATCAAGTGGTTACCCATCTCATTGTCTCCCTCGGGCATAAGTGGCACCCGACGGGTTTTTTTTGAAAAGGTCCTTTGAAAATACTTTGACTCATCACTATGCATGTACCCGTCCCCTTTTTGCGTGGCAACTACTTAGCATCCTATCTACTCCCGCCGGCATAACCCTCATAAGAAGGTAGGGTCATGCACAATGCAGGTATCAATGAGGAAGTAACAAAGGCAATCCACCAAAGTGGTTACCCTCCCATCATGATTCCGAAACAACACTAATAAAGTGCTATATGACATGCAAAAAGGGTTTCATAGACATGGTCAAAGGGCTGCTTGCCTGGCTCAACGAGGTCTTCTGAGTCTTCAAAGTCTTCTGGTCCAACTCCTTCGTCAGCAATGCAATCTATCGTCGCAAAATAATAACGAGAAAATAAGGCAATAATAAAACAGAAAAATCAAAGTGCTCAAAAAAATGTCAACTTATTTTTATAAAATACTAGGTGGAAATCTAGGAAGGGGAAAATTCCTAGTTTTGGATTTGGGGTTATACAAGAGGGGATATGGATTTTCAAACAGAGATTAAACTGCTCGAATTTGAATTTAAATTTGAACAGTGCATAAAAGTTGGTTGGATTTGAATGAAAGTGGCACCATTAAATAGGTGTGATTTTTAGAAAAATATGGGAGTCGGATTTATTGCATTTGGATTATTATTTAATCCTGTGGAATTTTTGCAATATTCTAGAAAAAGGAAAAAGGGAAACAGCACTGTGCCTGCTGGGCCAGAGCAGCCGCAGCGCAGCAGGCCCAGCCGAGCCAGCGCACAGCGTGCGCGCCTGCCCACCCCTTTTCAAACCTGATGGGCGGGGCCCGCAGGTCAGAGAGAGAGAGAGGGGCGCGGGAACGTGGGGCCCACCTGTCATCACTAACCCGTGGACAGGGGGGTCGCGGCGCTCACCGGTGTCGATGCAGGCCACGGCGAGCTCCGGCGAGTGCGGGGATGGCCTCAGGGGACTCCCGCACGTCGGTGGGTGGTGGCCTTGGCCGGCGGGGGTGCCTGGTTCGCCGGCGACGAGGGGCTGCGGCGGAGGAGCTTCGGGAGGTGGCGACTCCGGCCGTTTCCGGTGGCTATAGAGAGGGGAAACGAGGGGGAAACGATCAGTGGAATGCAGGGGCTCCAGATCGAGGCAGAGGAGGAGCGGGGGAGGCCTGTACCTCGCGAACTCCGGCGAGCCGAAGCAACGGAGCTCGAGCTCGATCTCGAGCTCGGGCGGCTCTGGAGAAGAACTAGGGGTGCAGGGGGAGGCGTTGGTGGTGCAGGGAGCGAGTGGTGAGGAGAGAGGGGCTCGGGGAGGCCCTGAAGTAGGCGAGCCACGGCTCACCGTAGACCCGTGCGCCGGCGAGGTCATTGCCGTGGCTGTGGGTCACGGGGGCGCGCGTGGGCATGTCTGGGGTGTTGGTAGGAGTGGTCTACGCCCGGAGGGAGGGAGAGAAGGAGCGGGGGAAGCGTCAGGGCAGCGCGCGTGTGAGCATGCTCATTGGAGCTCTCGGGCGTCCATGGCGCGTGTGCGAGCAGGGCAGGAGGGAGGGAAGGAGGAGGGGGCGACCAGCTGCCGTGTCCCGGACACCGAGGCGCATCGGCAGGCGCGCGGGAGAGGCCCAAGGTGGCCGGATGCGCCTGGCAGGGGGTGGCTACAGTGCGGGTGTGCACTGTAGCGCGCTCCAGAGCGCCCAACTGGCCGGCATGGCCATTCTTTATGCATGGGGAGCGCATCCTCTGGTGTCTAGCAGGTCTAGGGGGAAGTAAAGAAGAGGAGAGGGGCTTTGGATGCCATGGATGGCCACTGGGGTGAGGAGGGAGGTGAGGAAGATGGGTATAGGGGCTGTCTAGAGAGAGAAAAAGAGGTTTTCATCCTTTCCAACAATTGAGTTTGGGCTAGGAAAGCTTGCTGGAGTTAGATTATGACTAGAAGGGGCTGTGGTAAAAATTTGGGCTCTCCAAGAATAGTGGAAGGGGTCAAAACAGAAGTTTTTGCAAAATGTCAGAAGGTGTTTCATGAAGTTTTGGGGAAGCAAATGAATTCCAACTGCCATGATACTTAACAGGATGGAAAGACACTTAAAAATAGAGTGTGCCACCAATTTTGAGCTCATTTGGGAAAAGTTGCCAATGTAACTTTGGCAAACCCTAGAAATTAGCAGAAATGGACTTGTGAAGATCTAGTAGAGCAAATCACTTTCCATGATGCACCGCTTGGTGTAGTGGCCTCATTTGGGGATTTGCACATGCTCACAAAAGATGGAGTCAAGCCGAGAAAGTTGGTAGTACAAACTTGTTCAAATTTGGTTCTGGTCAGAGAGGGTTTTGGGGCATTTTGGTGAACCAAAATGACTTTAATTGACATGAGGCTTTGCAAGGTGATCACAATATGCATATGTGACTTGCTGGATTTTTCTTGGATTTTTATGAAAATATTTCCTGTAGAAATATTTCAAATCCTTGAAATGGGCAGAAATGGTTTTGGGAGGTTTTGTCCAATATTTTGAACATGACCATGTGTTGAAACTCTTATATATGGAAAATATATGTCCACTGAGTTTCCCTAAATTTTCTCAAATATGTTTGAAACATTAAAATAATTTTAACCTATTAAAGACCATTTCTGGCCTTAAGAAAAAGCCTTTAAATAAAATAGGAAATTAGCTTTCAAAATTATACTTTTGTGGTTTATGGGAGTCCTATATCTAATAGGTTTCAAATATACTTTTTGAAAGATTTTTACTGCCCTGAATTAAGCACTTGCAGTACAAAATCTTAATTCAGGGGTTTTTGGAAAACTAATTTTTGAAAATACTTTTTGGCCAAATTATTTTTGTAAGAAAATACTATATTGTACTATACACATGGCATGATCATTGGGCAGAAGTTTGGGGCAAGGAGATTAAGTATAGAAGGTGGAGTTGTGTTGACTTTAAAGAGCACTTGAGAAGCACAGAGAGAAAAAACCAACTCCAAATAAAAACCAAATAATGCAATAGTTTTTGTTGGTCCAAATTTTCATGCTTTAATAATGCAAATGAAGAGTTACAAAATGCAGGATGTGACAAACGTTCTGGGCCAAATTACGGTCCAGATCAGGTCCGGCCCTTTAAGAGGCTTTGGGCTAAAATATGGCACATATCAGATTCGGCCCGTCAACTGGATGCTTTGCTTTTGGGACCACTTGTTAAAGGCGCATTTAGTAATTCAGCCTGATATTAGTTTCGTCTTGTTAAGGGCCCATTTAACATTTCGACCCTATATTAATTTCGTCCTGTTAAAAGCCCGTCATATAGTTGGGCCTAACTACGGCCCGGTTTGCATCCGGCCTGCTCGCAGCCGATAATCTGATTGGGCCAAACAAGGACCGAGTCAATTTTGGCCTGTTAAAAGCCCTTGATTTGATTGGCACAATCATGGGCCGGGGTCCATTTCGGGCTGCTGTCGGCCTGTGAGCTGTTCAGCATGTTTCAGGCCCAACCTACTTCTCAGCCTCCTAAAAGCCCATTGAGTTTTGTTGCGAAAAGAGGGCCGGTGGTTTACTCGGCCTATTAAAGGCCCGAATCTACTAGTGGGCCAGTTTACATTTAGGCCTTTTAACAGACCAAGATGACGGGGCCCATGATGCGGATCATACATCGTGATTGCATGATGGCCCGATTATGTACCATAATTTTACGGTTTGGCCGGTGTACTGCGAAGACAGGATATATATATAGTAAAATAACTGTAGCATCATGAATAAGAAAAAACCTAGGCTATACAATATAGAAATTACGACATATTACATCCACTTGGCATCAAAGTTTGCCACTATGATAATAAAGCACAAGCAGACAGCAGATTACATACACTGGGCATCAAAGATTGCCACCAGTGCAAATAAACATGCCATCAAATTAATATACAAAGCCAACAACACTTCAATAGAGTTCAAGAAACGTTAGCCCTACTGGGGAGCTGCAACTCAAGCAGCTGAGCAAGCTGATGAGACTGTGCTTGTTTAACACTTATATCCTCCTCACTATGAAAGATAAACAAGCAGACGGATGACAGGTTTTGCACATAAAAGTATCAGTTTTGACAATTCATCACATTTCTTACTAACGAATAAAGTGACACAGTTTAAAATTGCATTAACACAATATGGTATTGTTCAGGTCAAGACATGGCAGGAAATGACATTGTGAAGGAGTTGACAGCTTCACGACACCACTGTATTACAGATCAAGAACTCATAAGTATCAGTGGTTAGTGTGCTATCAATTTATCCCATTTCAGATTGGCAAATAAAGAGACGGTTTAAATAATAGTAGAATGATATGACATTGTTCATAGTTAAGACATTGCAGAATATGACATTATGCTGTAGGTTCACCACACCACTGGATTACGGATCAAGAACAGAAGCATACATGCAGTGCAAAAGAAGACCACTTGCTCTGTATAGTTTAATTTACATGGTATGAAGAAGGAACTTGGCTGTATAACTGAAAATTTAAATTGAGAAGGACAAACTTTTGTTTATGAACTACATAATAAACTTTAAACATGCAATTTGATGCAAACACCAAAATTAAACATCTGTTGCAGTCATGCCTAACCAGATATACACAACATAGTTTGAAGGCTTGAGAAGGACAAACTTACAATATTGGTGAAGACAGGCTCTATAAAGCCCTTGTCCATGCTGATGGGGGGGCAATTCAAGAAGTTTACCACAGAATCTTCTTCATAAGCATTGCATTTATTCTACATTTTGTTAAGAATAAATATAGATGTGATAATATAAGAAAAAATGGAGAATATTTAAGATAAGATGAAGAGTGATCCTACATAACCAAGTAGCTATAAATGTAAGTACATCGATACAGGGAAAAGGTACAGCCAAGAGCAATGCACAGCCAAACTTCTTCAGTACCATCGGTGTTATCCAACCTTATGGTAAGAGTAAATATAGATCTGATGTGTAGAAAATGGAGGGCAAAGGACAATAAGCTGCAGAGTGATGGTACATGAACAACTACCTGTCAATATAAGTACACTAATAAAGGACAACAAGTACTTACAAGAACAATGCAGATGTAAAAAAATTCATTGGCATTGGATATATTCTACACTAATGTAACCATTTATACAGATCAGATAATTTGGAGCGAACAATTGATAAGCAAGCTATCATGCATACTGCCGTCACATAATGAACCAGGTATGTATGCAAGTATAGTGATACAGGACAACAGGTACTAACAAGAGAAAAGCAGCGCGGAACATATTTGTGATATCACGTCGTTCTTTTCAAACCGGAATTCTTCTTCGAGCATATTTCCTACAAAAAAGATCCGTAAGGCACATGCGGAAAAGTAGAAGTTCAAATTGTCATGTGATTTCATAGACAGTACCTCATCCGGGGAACGAGGCCAGTGCATAACAAGGTTTTTCCATTCAATGTCTTCTAAATTTAGCAAAGGAGACTTCACAAGAAATTCGTTTATAGACTTGCCATCAAAGTGTGATTTCCTCAGGTAACACCGATACTGCTCCAATGCTTCCTTGAAAAGCACAAGCAAGCTTTGCTCATCATGACTATCCAGATTGACCCTCGCCCACTTACAACAATGTAATGTAAATCATTGATCTGTTCAATAAGCAGAAAACAGGAAAATAATAACCATGAATAATAGCACTTACACGTAAGTTGGATAGGAAGATGTGAAAATGGTGTTTGTCTTCACTATAATCTTCCCATGATGGGAATATATGCACATAGTCCCTAACAACATTGAAAGCATTGTCTTTTTAACTTGGAATAACTGGAATGGGGTTCCAATCTGCAGGAATTGGCCGTCTCTACAGTTGGGATAGGTCTTTGGCCGGTGGACTTGCTGTACTTTTTGCTGGAGTGGGATTTTTCTATGGTACGGCTATTGCTATGGCAACTGAAATCAATATACCTTTTGCTGGAGTGCAGGTCCTGTGTGGTGGGGCTAGTGGTGTGGCCAGTGAAGTATGGGTACAGTCTGCTGGAGTCGGTCCTACGTTTTGTGTGACTGGTTGTACAACCAATATAAGTGGGGTGCTGTCTGATTTCTCTCGCACCACCATGTTTTTCAAGGACTTTGGTGGTGCTCCTTCAGGTTCGGCAATCACCCTCTTCCTTTTTGATGTCTGATGCACAAGAACAACATTTGAGTGGAAAAACATGGTATGATGACAGATGGACTATGTATTGCTAATGGATGGGCATGGCATCTCGACATATATGATGAGTAAACTAAGCAGATGGCAGTGCAACAAAGTAGAAGAAATGCAAGACAACATATGCAAGAGACGCGCAATCAATAAAACCTTGCCAAATTAGAACATGCACCTTGATGGGTGAACAGGACATGCAATCTGCCTTTGACTCCTCAAGGTTAGAATAGTCATTAGGATCATATTCTAAACAAGAATCAACAGGTGGGGAGTGTATGAGTTTCATTGCATCCAGAGTGGCACTCAATGCCTTGGTACAAATTTTGTAAGTCATTGCAATGTTTAGCTTCAAGAGTGGACTGCTGCTAGTGCGACACAAAGCAGCTACATAGATCATAGTGTAGATATAACGGGAAAACTGCAAGCATGAGAGTAAAATCAGCAAAGTGGAACTTGCTGGAATATATGTGCTAGTATTGCCGGTACGGCTGGAAAGGCTTCGGATACCAGCTCTCTTCAACTGAAGTTGCGGTACTGTTAGTATCGGTGTAACTCTCAAATGCGACACAGCTCCCCGCATTTCCTTGCTATTCTTATAGGATTCAAGTGGGCAGGCCACTACAAATCCTATTCCCGTGTTTACAAAATCCTACAAATCAAAGAGGCCCGAAGAGTTCAAAGTGTCCATCACAACCGACTGTATAGACCTCTACACTACAAATGTCCCTCCTCATCTTCACTACAAGGAACATATTGTACTACTATCATACTCCCTCCGTTCCAAAATATAAGTCTTGGTAGAGATTTCCACTATGGATCACATACAGATGTATCCAGATACATTTTATAGTCTAGATTCACTCATTTTGCTCCATATGTAGTCCATGGTGGAATCTATACAAAGACTTGTATTTAGAAACCGGGAGAGTACTTATTAAAGAAGAACGGAAGAGGAACATGCTAAAGAAGAGCAAGTAGATTTTGGATAATAAAATGTTCGTTGCGCAGTTCCCACACATGATGAACCAGAGCGCATTAAGAAAGCAACTCCCTATTGTCTCTCTATATGTGGTGCACGTGCTTTTCAAAAGTAAAGTAGGAACATTAGCTGACCAATCAAATGTTATATGTTTTTGTAATATCAACATCATATCAGATTTGTACTTGAGCAACCAGTTTGGAATTATGAGTGGCACATTGTTTAGCTTGATGGATTCAGGAGCAGTGCCAAGCAAGTACGATGATGGTACTGAATATAAAGGCATGTGTGCATGGAAGTCGCGTGACTTTTGTCATTTGGGTCAGTCGACCATTTTAGGCGGTTGGATGAAGATCCTATGTCTCCTAACCCTTCTTCTTCCTCATCTCTGATTCTTCCCATACAGAACGAGCCACCGGCCGGACCACCGGCCCCCACTGCCTGTGTTCCTCCGCCACCCCCACCCCCACCCCCTCCCCCACCCGCGTCGAGTTTTCTTCGTTCGGCGAGGCCCCCCATCGCCCCCCACAACCACCGTCCCCACCCGAGCCCCTTCGTTCGCACCGGCGAACTCCGGCAAGCTCTGAAAAATCGACTGACCCAATTTTGAAATGTAGTCTACTGTGATTTAACTAGTGTGGAATAGAAAAGGGGAAAACCATAAGAATTGTGAGTATAGTGTTGAGCGTGCCATGGCGGATCTGAAGGTGCAAACCGGACAAAGGCAACTTCGCAACCAATGTTTGCTTTCAACTAGCAAGTAAGTGATGGACAAAAAATCAGAGTAAAGGAGTGGCGATCTATTTTCTTGCTGTGATAAATAAGTTGAGCAGATACGAAAGAGTACCGCCTCTGGTGCGGCGCCGTGTATGCATCTGCTTAGAATTTGACGGTGTTGCAGCAGCGATGGCTGTCGGTGCTGTGGAAGCAGATCTAGGAGGGTAGACGGTGGCGGCAGGGCGCGGTGGACGAGACAGTCGTAGGAGCAGCGCCGGCAAGGTGGACGATGGCGGGGATGAAGCGGGAGGACGGGATGCAAGGATCCCGGTCCAAAGCCGTGGATGAGAGAGGTCGATCTCTTGTAATGGACGGCGGTGTCGGGGTATCAGCTCCGTCATGGTGGAGGAGGACAGCGGTGAATGGGGTGGCGGACAGAGGAGGCTGGGGTGGAGAGGGTGTTTTGGCGCCCATGGAGTGCGAATGGGGAAATGGAGGTAGAGAGGAAGGGGGAACCATTCTTCAAGGCGCGCTTGTCTCAAATGCGAGGAAATTTACAAACTTATCCCCCATTTCAAATTTCCTACACCACAGCAATATTAGTCGGTTGGGGATAGGACGGTAATCTCACATACACCGAATATTTGCCGACGAGTTTGTTTTTGGCGCCCACCGTGTATGAATCGGGGAGGGAGTCGATTTCGGCCGAGGACACACTGTGTTTTGGCGCCCACCATGTATGAATCCGGTTGAGAGGAGGTTATGTCCCGTTTGAGTGAAATTACAAACCTACCCCTATCGAAACCTATAGAAATCGAGCAGATAGGCTTTGCATGGCAGGGATAGGCAGTAGTAATTTCCATCTCAAAGATTTTGGTTTTGGGCGGTTACTGCGACTTTCCCTTCTTCGTTCAAATTTTGTAGAGTGCACGTTTACCGTGCCAACTCAATTCGAATCCCATTTGTATTCTATTTTTTTCGGGCGGGATCCATTTTTGATTGGAATAAAATTCTATATACATCATTTTTTATATATACTTTGAAAAGCACAACAAAGAATTTTGTTCCTTTATATGTATAATATGATTTACAAATACAATGATCTCAAAATCACAAGGTTGAATTCAAAAAAATTAAACCAAATTATATTCTACTAAAATGTATGGATCAGTAATATCTACATATTAAATAACATAGATGCGCGTGAATTCATATGAGTATGCATGTTTGATAGATCAATTTTGGTTCGAGTATGGATTACATGTATCATCATCTCGAATTCAAATATTTGAATCCCTTTTATGCTCACTCCTTTCACGCCCATCTCTCTCACATGCATGCTCCTTCATGTAGCTATCACTCTCTTTTCTCTAGCTCACCCGCACACTCACTTCATGTTTCTCCTATCCTCACAAACATGGTCTCTCGACGTCTCCCTTGAGAAGTGTCACACTCTCCCTATCATTATACATTACATGGTTTTCATTATCTCTCATGTCTCTACCATTCTCTGGTATCACTAGGTACCTAAGCTTTCTTTTTCACCGCCACGCACACAGTCTCCACTCGTCTTTCATTTTGTCTTTCTCTCTATGGGATTCTCTCACACACCCTATATGTCTCTAGATAAGACTCATACCACTAAAATTACTCTCTCTCTCTCTCTCTTGTAGACACAACATTTGTTGTGGTCTCCTTTTCGTCTCCATCCTAGAATGACATTATTCATTTGTTTACTGACCAGACAAACTCCCCCCCTCTCTCTCACACACACACAACTCCTGCTTCCACTCCCCTTCCCGACTACCGTCTCTCTCTCTCTCACAAAACTCTCACTTTCGCACCCTCGACTTGTATTTCTCTCACAAACATTTATCGACTAGCTTCTAGATAGGTTTATACACCCGCACACTCGTGCTTCCACTATCGCATACATGTCTCTCTCCCGCTCCTTGTATCTATGTAGATTTTCCTTCCCTTCTTGAGACACGCCCTCTCGATCGTGCACACACACACACTATCGCCTCATTTTAAGCTGATACCTCTCGCACACACACTCTTTGTGTCTTTGTCACACATGCACTCCATCCTCCTCCTCTCTTCCTCTCTCTCTCACACACATGGGCTTTTTGCAACAACTAGCAAGATGCCCATGCGTTGCACGGAACATCAAGATGCATTTGTATGAGTAGTTTATCTTGTGGGAGAAAAGGATGAACAAGTGAAGGCCTTATTTTTAAGTGTGGAGAGGGGTGTGAGTATCTTTTTGCAAAATTTCCATAGTTCCCTTCCTATCCGTCAGAAATAGATTGGACGGCCTATATTGCTGGATGGAAGGAACACGATCATCAACGACTATGCTTTTTATAAGAGTAGGGATAAAAACAGAATTGGTGATGATGGTGGGCCTTCCATCCTGCAATATAGGCCGTCCGATTTATATCTGACAGATAGGAAGGAAACTATGGCAATTTACCCGCAACCCTCTCCACATTTGCAGATAAGGCCTTCCCTCGTTCATCCTTTTCTCCCACAAGATCTTGATGTTCCATGCAACGCACGGGCATCTTGCTAGTAAGAGTAGAAATTAGACATATACCACTTCTCAAATCTTGAAACCAACAACATTCCTCCCTTATCTCATCAAAACCGCCAAAGGAATATATTTTGAGTGAAACATAGCATATTTTTAGTGATATACGTATTTCAAAACTAGACTTTTTTCCTATCAAATCGATGAATATGTATTAATCTACTATGATCGTGTGGCAACGCATTGGCACATTGCTAGTAGTTATTATAATTTTTTGGACACCAGACAAACGGTGGAGTACATATATGAAGAGAAGAGGTGCACACACGCAGTCGGTCTCTCGCTGTCTCGCACACATGAGTGTTCCATAAAGGCAATGTTAACAAATAAACCCTAAAACCCTAGGTGCATGATTTCTGCATTCATGGGTATCGGGTACGTGGTGCAGCGCACCTTTGTAGGAATAGTCAGCTCGCGTGATAATTTGATCCGTAGGAGTTGATGGTCAGGACCACAGGTGAACGACTTGGAGGCGGTGGCTCGCCAGTTGCCACAGATCGAGTAGCCATGTTTAAAATATCATTTTTATCGGGGTTAAGAGTTCTGATTTTCAATGGTGTGTTATAGGTATTAAGATGTTTTTAGAACGATTGGTATGGAGCGAAAATGGAATTCATAGTACTACGTACCTCCTTCGCGTATGGTTATATGGGTTTATGTTGCGAGATGTTGAACCTGGTAGTTCTAGGGCAAATACTATGGTTTAGATTTAGATGTTGGTTTTCAGTAATGAAAATCGGAATGGGGAAACCTTTCTTTGATTAAAAAAACTGCTACCTCCGTTCTGGTTTACTAGTCCCCATCATATTTTGGGTCAAAGTTTGTCCACAAATTTTACTTGCAAAATGTGAATGGAAAACGAGATTTTGTTATACCCAAACAAAAAAGGACTGGAGGGAGTGATTGCTCTGACACAGACGTGACCTCTCATAGCACAAGCACTGAACCGGCGCGCCGGCCAAGAGGGCCCCACTCGCTGCAGGCCCGGCTGAACACGCCTCCTCGCCACATCCAACCGGCTTCAGACTGCCCCGCCTACATTCATTAAATCCGCACGTGTGCCGGTAACACGTCCTTTCGCGAGCTGTCCGGCATTTTAGAACACACAAGATGACCGAAATATAATTAATTACACATGGTCTTGACTTGTTGTGCTCGCACTGGTAGCAGGAACTTGAGGTTTTCTTTATTTGTAAATCTCCTCAATTTTTTTGGCTTTTAAGTGAATCATGGTTGTGGACATTATGTATGAATGTGCAGATATCTGTGAACATGAGTTTGATGTGGAAGTTGAACTTGGAATGTCGGGCTTGCACGTGAACTATACAATGTCCAATGCTTCGTCTGTTATTGTTTGGAAAGTAATTGCTGTTATTACATGACCCAAAAAAAATATTTTGTGCCACATCAGTAGATGCACAGACATCACAACAGGCATGCTGAGAGGATAAACATTTGAACCTAGCTATTTTGAAGGAAATTTTGTATTGACAACAGTTTTAGATAGCAGGAGATGCCTAGCCTGCTCTGCCTCTGCTAGCTTATTTCTGGCTTCTTCCATCTCTTCTTTGGCATCAGTGAAGAGAGCATACAATTGCTCTTTCCGCTTCTTTAGGAACTCAGCTACATTCTCAAGGGCTGCTGCACGCTTTCTTTCAACATTTACCAGAGCCACGAGGACACAAACCGCTGACAACTCCACCTGGCTTGTGTGTAATCCGGCATCATCTGGTAATTTGCACCTTGTGTCAAATCCAGTGTCATTAGGGAACTGGCACCTTGTGTGTAATCGAGCCTCATTTTGGAAACATGATCTCGAGGTTGACCATACATCCCTCCTCGCAGGAACTACATCCTGACATGAAGTTACTTCTTTTTTAGATCAATACTTAGAGCAACCCAGATCCATTTAGTAGAAGCCAGATAAACAGAACTCGGAGAAGTGAATTCAAAAGGAAAAAATATAAAAACGGACTACAAGGTGAGAACACCCACTTCCTACATCAAGCTAAAACTGAAAGCATTAGGACGATTAAGACTCTTCTTATTACACATCGAAGAACACGAGGCTTAAGAGAGACAGAAACTACAACATATACACATCGAAGAACACGAGGCTAAACGAAAGTAATTGAAAGGGTGTTACTTACCAAAGCTTGTTTTACAGGTTCGGTGCAGCTCCTCTTTAACTTGCCACGCTCCTTGAAGATGTCCCCAATATCCCGTGTTTGGTCTTCATTGCTCCTCTGCATGTTTGCACTCGTGGTTTTAAAATCTCAACATGGCAAGAAAAATATACCACTAGTAATACTCGCACATCTTGTGGGCAACATTAAAGCACTCGTCTGCCATGTTAGAGCATCTCCAACAGAATCGCAACGCGCGGCGCTTTAAAAAAGCGTTTACAGTGCTGAGATCGAGAAGTAGAGATAGAGAGTAGAGAGTAGAGAGTAGATGATAGTTCTCAGCATAGATAGAAAAAAATAGATTATTCAACTACTCCTCGTCGTCTGACTCCTCCTCGGTGATGTCCTCCTCCTACGTCTGACTGTGTACGTGAAGATACCGATCGTCGTCGGATTCCCAGGGCGATGCTGCTCCTAGCCACATGTTGAATTGAGCGCCCGCTTTTCGCCTACGCTTGTCCTCGCGATAGGCGGCTCGCTCTGCCCTCCTCTTATCCCTCTCTGCCCTCCTTTGCGCGTAGAACTCCCGCTCATTGATGTTGTCCTACGAGAAGCGTTGGCGCCACAGCGCCATGGCTTCCTCATCCATCTCGGTGATGCCGAGACGGTGCTACCGCCTCCGGTTGTCGCGATGGTCCTCATTGGTGATAAGCCGCTGCAGAGGCGGGAGCTCCTGTGCCCGCTCCTGCATCGGCACGTTGGGGAACTTCAATGTTCTATGAGGCCACCGGAGGTGCCACGCTGCCGCGCCGTACACAAGGGCGGCCTCATTGGTGGTGTCAAAATTGCCAAGGCCGTGGCGATTCCGCAGTATCGAATCTCGGCGGAGAAGCCACCGGAGGGGCGCGCGCGGACGCCGCCATATCCCCAAGTTTCCCAGCAACATGGCGGCATGGTGGTGCGGCGGCGGCGAGGCAAGAAATAGCAGGGAGAGAGCGGCGGCGAGGCAAAGAGCGGGGAGAGAGCGGTGGCAAGGCAAAGCGGTGGGAGGGTGTTGGATTTTATAAAGCGTGCCGGACGCCGCGCGCCAAAACTAGCGCACGCCCGTCTGCTTTTTCCCGCGAGCGCGCAATCCTTTCTCAACGTCTTTGCTATCTCTACTCTCTTCTCTACTGTTATATTTATTTTATATTTAATATTTATCTATACTTCTCTACTCTCTACTTTTTTCTTATAAAAAACAGAGTTGGTGATGATGGTGTGCCTGCCATCTTGCAATATAGGCCGTCCCATTTATATCTGACAGATAGGAAGGAAACAATGGCAATTTTGCAAAAAGATACCCATACTCCTCTCCAAATTTGTAAATAAGGCCTTCCCTCGTTCATCCTTTTCTCCCACAAGATAAACTACTCATACAAATGCATCTTGATGCGTGCAACGCATGGGCATCTTGCTAGTTCTAAAAAACTTTCCATCATTTTCCACACTACTTGTAGATGAAAAACCTACCCAAGCACAGCGCGATACAGGAGCGACGCACAATTACAAGCTGATATTTTGTTGGACAATGGAGGCTATAACCAATTATTTTTACGGGAACAATAGCACCCAGGAAATTTGAAGGGTAGGTATGAACAAAATTGGAGCTGCACATGTACTGCTAAGTGATTCAATACACATATTACCAATCGAGGAGGAGAACGATGGTCGCGACGGCCAATGTGAGTCATGGTCGGCAATGTGAGTCAGTTCATTGTCCACGACGATGGTACTTCTGCGCTTGGCGTCGGCTTCCGAGAAGCAGATCCGAGACCGTGGAAGAAGGTGCCGGGGAAGACGCTCCGTGTACGACGACGACGGTGGACCGGCTCCAGTGCAGCGTACGAGGTCGTCGATGAGGCAGATGCGCTATGGTGGATGAGTGCACTGATGTAGAAAGGGAGGAGCACGAAGGCTGCGGTGCTGTGGAGAAGTCTATTTTGCGGTGGGGATAGAAAATGGGGAGTATTCAGGTGTACTACTCTGGGTGCCGGGGTGGGGTTGGCTGGGTAGGGTGAACCTGAAGTTACGAAAACAGCCCCTACCAAGCGTCTTCCATAGGCCTGTTCCGAAGGCTATGACGGTAACTTCCCACTGCTCGAATCAGGGTCGCGGGAGATTTTCCCGCCGACCTCAAAATTTTGTGACACTGAACTCCCCGTGTGGCATGTTGGGTGATTCGGCTAAGCAACTAGCGAGTAGTACTAGTAAACTCTGCATAATAGGCTTGACCAAAGTCAAACTTGCTAAAGTTTGACCAAGTTTATAGAAAAATATAAACATTTACCATAACAAATATGTATGACGTGAAAGTACATTGAATAATGAATCTAATGGTATTTATTTGTTATTGTATATGTTAATATTTTTTGTTATAAACTTTCTGAGAGTTCGCAAAACTTGACTTTGACCAATGCTAATATGCAGACTTCAACAAAATGGAGGGAGTTCACATTTGTTTTCTTAGTATGTAGTGAATTAATCATTTGTTGAAATTGTGAAATAAATATATTACGCTACTGACTTCGAATGTAATGGTCTATACAATTCAATAGTTACAATCATTGTCGAATTCCAAGATGTATACGAGGTCTATAGTACTTCACAACATGCTCAAACTCACATAATCCTAGTCAAATGACAATCAAAATGCATTTCATAGTTATTACTTCGTAGGATGCAACAAAACCAACAATAACTCTACATCAGCCATTATAAAAGCAACATTTCGAACATATCCCAATGTGTGAATGAAACGTGCAGAGAGAGCTTGCAAAGATGGAGCAGATAGGGCAGGAAAGATTGTATGTATGTGGACAAGAGAGTAGGAGACAAACCTAATGAAACAGAGATAGAGAGATAGAGAGAGAAAGAGAGAGGAAGAAGTTAGGTCTATGAGAAAGATGGAGACATGTAATATACATGAGATGCATGTGCATTCAGATTCTGTACACGTGGAAGGAGAAGAGACAACATGTTTGATGAGAGAGATGGAAAAAACATGGACGAGAGGGGAAGGATCTCATGGGTTGAGGGATTGATAATTTTGTGCGGGAGAGAGAGGGATTGGTAATTTTGTGCGAGAGAGAGGGTGGGGGGAGGAGTCAGTCAGCCGTCGTCACATCATCCTGCTTCCAAATGGCCCGCATTCTCTAGCGCAGTGTGGTCACCGTCTTCGATCTCCTCGATGCCCTCTTTGAAGATTGAGGTGTTGTGCATGCTGGGGTGCAGAGAAGAACAAGCGAGAGTGGTCGCCATATAGCCTTGGATGGGGATGGATTGTGTGCTCGGGGGAGGGGTGTGTGTGTGCTATGTGTGTGTGTGTGTCATATATTGAGAGAAAAAAACCTAAGGAGATAAATGTGTGTGTATGTGACGGAAAGCTACATGCTAAATAGGGTATTCATGAAGAGATTGTGCGTGCGAGATAGAGAGCGATGTGCAAACCTTGAGTGGCAGGGGCCGGGTGAGGGTGTTAAAATGTGCGCGTTGATGCTCCTCTCTCTCTCTCTCTCACACACACACACACACAAGTAAACTAGAAGACTATTCTCCCATGTATACACAACGTATCGACATCTGTCTATGTCCCACTCATGCATGATCATTTGCACATTGAGACCTCTCTATGTCTCTATCACACACACACCGTCTCCACATTGCCCTTCCGCCACAACACACATATGGACACATACACACATTCTATCTCAGTCACACACACAAAATCAGTATTAAATAAATAGGGTGCACCTAAAATGTCCAAATCCAAATAAACACGAACTGGAGCTAATTCAAATATATGGAAATACTGTAGCGTCAAGAACTTTTCTAGGAAAAAAAGTTGAGTAATATTCAGGGATTGTTTTCACACACACAAAAAGGTTCAGTGGGTGTCCATCGAGCGCGACACGGTGACGCACCGTTCGATCGACTGCGCGGCCATGGTTCACGTGCTTGCACATGATTCTGTATCGTGGATGAGGTAACTAATAAAAGCGCTGCCTAAGTCTAATGTTTACGTGTACTAGTACGGTTTTCTTTTAAGTTTGAACAACCCTATACAAAACTAAACTAATCTCCCATGCGTGCACTCACCAATATGCCGCCGCCGCCGTTGCGCATGCCGGCCCCGCCTCCTCCGGCCAACAATTTCTCGCCCATCACCGCCGTGTCGCGGCCATACCTGTTCCATGAAGCCGAAGGCTCGCCCGCTCATGTCGTCTGCAATCCATCCTCGCGGTGCCGCCATGCTGCTAAGCACGCGAGTAGCTGGTGGAGCCGCATCTATGCACACAGCATACAAAGAGGATGATGAGCACGCCGGCGAGGAGGAACTAGCGTGTCATTGTCGTCTCCGCCCGCGCGGAGGAGGCGCGCATGGTGGCTGTCATGGCGGAAGCCGATCGCGCGCGGTTCGAGCTTTCAAACTGGGTGCGGACGCGGAATTTACCTTCGAGACCTTGAATGCCACGTGGATCCTGCAATCTGAAGGAGCAATTTGGGTCAATCGACTCTTGTGAGCCATTTGATGCAACATGGATGGCTAGAAGGGCTTATTCAACCTCTGAAATTGATGCACGGTTCATCTTCTCAGCCCGCCACATGCCTAACCGCCTGCCACTGCCATGCTCCCCCACCCCCGCCATCCGTTTAACCCTGGGCACGATCCATTTTTTCTGGCGAACTGCATTCCATGGCCAACACTCATAAGATAGATCATGGGCACCCTGCCACCCTAATATAGATACCAGGGTAGCTCCCTGCTGTCTTCTTCCTTCGCTCCATCGAACTTCTTTCACAAATCGACTGACCCAAATTATACTACTAGTGCGAACATATTAAGTACAGTAGGAACAAGAAGATATGAGAAGTAGTACCAACTGCAAGAAGAACAGTAGTAAGACATAGTACTAGTACTATTGTACATACTGAAGATTTTAAATAACGAGAAAGAACATAAACATAATTCTACTGGGGCCTCAGCACAACACACCCTTGAAAATAAACTAAGCAACTAGTCTGCTTGACACTGCAGTAGAACCAGCATGAGCGACGACATTGCGACCTACTCGGAGTTTGAGTCCACGTCCTCGACTTTGTCCTCGTCCCTCTTCCTCTTCCTCTTTGCCGACGCTTCGTTGCTTGAACCAGACACTAGGTTCTGCTTCTTCATCCAACCTTGTATATATTTAAACAAAGGCAGGCATCCATTGCTGCGTACAGGATGTGATCTTCATCTAATGTCTTCGACCCCCATGCATGATGAAACTCGTGGCGAGGTTTCTTCAGTTTAGCGGAAGAAGGATCAATCATGGCTGCTGCCAGGGTCAGCATTAAAGGCTGACAAGAGGACACCAGGCTTGCCTTCTGGACATCGAAGGGCTGGCCTAGAATGAGGCCTATCCGACCCAGGACATCCCTATCGTTCCTAAAGTCTAGAGTAACGAATTTGACTCTTTCGTCCTTGAGGAAGTTCTTAAAATCCTGGCACTCAACGTTGGCATGGCATATGTGGTAGACCAAGCACACGTTATGTACGCCAACCTGGATCACGACGGGCTTCTTCTTCTCTCCCTCCGTTAGAATCTTTTCTCTTTGCAGGACTGTGCTGTACTCAACATCTAACCCAGCGACCCACTCATCCATTGAACTGTTGAACATGCGCAGGAAGCGAGCAAGGCATGCTTTCACCATCACGGATCCACGTGTGTAGATGACGATGAACTCATCGCCGGTGATGGCTCTAACCTGGTACTCAGCAGCGACCATGGAGATTTGGGAGGCCATAGATTTTGGAGGAGGGTTAGGAGAACTTGAACTGGTGTAATGTGAAAGGACGGGACGACTGGGAGCAAACTGTTGTAAGGTACTGTACTTGTAGAAGACAGGGATGAGTAGGGCGTGCGAACGGCGTGGGGTTGCTGGCTTGCCCGGTGGACAAACGGCTGCAAGCCCCCAAAGAGTTCTCAAGAACTATGCGGGACCCACTAGATGTCATGTCTACTAGACCCATATCGTAGGACTAATGGTATAGCTTCTGTCTGTTCGCACGCCATGCCGGCCAGTGGATAACTTCACTTAATTCCGTCAACTATCGCGCCTCCCATGACCTTCGCCTCCCTTGCTCGGTCGCGCCCTTTGAGACTTCGACCGGCTATGGCCCTGTTTGGATCCATGGGTTAGAGTTAGTTTGGATTAGTTTGGACTCAACTAACCTAAAAATATCCAAACAGGAGGGTTAGTTTGGGTTAGATGCATCTAACCCATCCAAAAAATCTAAGTAATCCAAGAGGTGCTTATTTAGGTTAGTTCTTCTTGGGACCACTAAAAAACACTTTTTTCTCTCGCTCTCCCCGTTGCAGACCCCTCCCCACTTCCTCGAAGCTTCTCGTCCTCTCCCTCCCTCCCTCTCGCACCACCCATGCAGGCGCCTCGTCATATCCGCGCTCCATCTAACCCTGCCATCCAAACACCTCTTTGGTTTGAGTTAGTTCAAGGTTAGAATCTAACTCTAACCTCTAACTAAGTTAGAGTATCCAAACAGGGCCTACAAATGAGCAATTTTTTGCCTACTCCGCATGCATGATACTCCCTCTGGTCCTTTTTACTTTCGTCAACCATTTGCAAAGTGTTTGACCAAATTTATACTAAAAATATCAATATCTACAATACTGATTATAATGAGTATAAGAACTACGTTTTATAATGAGTATAAAAATATTGATTTGATATTGTGAATGTTGATACATTTTTCTATAAGTTTGGTCAAAGTAGAGGTACATTGACTTTAGACAAAACATAAATGCACAATGCATACTAGTTCCTCTGTCCAGGTGCGTGCCATGTCCTATCTTGTCATCACAACAAGGTTAGCTATTAGAGTACTACTACCTCCCTTCTAGTTTAAAGGGCTCGATTCAAAACTTTCACCTACTCTTAGCAAGATAGAGGCGATGGAATAGTTTTTGTAGTCTGCAAAAGTACTCAACTAATGATGTCGTTCTTCACAAAAAAATGTGTTTACCAATGCTTGCATGAACACTAGTTACTCTAACCCCCCTCTCTTCTTTAATTCTTTGAGACATCAGCATGTTTGCTATTCCCGTGTGCATGATACTAGCTACGATACCACCATTATGGCCAGCCTTAATCATCACATGCTATAATTTAGTGCACCTTGAAATATGAACATGTGTGGGGCGTGTATATTTTTAATGACTTGAGACTATACCTAGCCCGACATGCAAGATGACTTATTATGCACCGTTCCCCATACCTGCAGGAAGCCCATTTGTCTCCAAATCTTATCCTCTCCATGTGTGGAAACAATATGCCTGCCAGACTCTCCTTCTCCCTCCGGCGGTGCCACCACTCCACCCCATGTTGAAGAAAATCTGCATGCATGACTCTCCTCCCCCCGCGCTCGTCCAATCCGTTGTGACCAGCAATATTTCCACCCCTTCCCTTCCCCATAATTTACTCCAACAAATATGCCCACTTAGTTGTTACATTAATCATGCAACATATCTTCCGGGACGCTGCTTCAGTTACTTAACTGCAGCTGCATTGGGTCACTGACATATGGGCCCAACAGGGGTTTGGCACACATGTCAGTGACGCAACTGGACCTAGACTTAAGTCAGTGCAGCTCAGTCCATATCTTATGTAGGTGTGCCATTGTTCGCTACAAATACTGCACCTCCCACGGCATTCGGAAAAACGCTCACGTTCATCGCTATCTCCTCCCCCTCCCTCTCACATCGACCACCATGGCATCGCCCCTCCCAAGCCCTAGGCGCCCCTCACTCCACCACCTGGATGGTCACGTGTCGCCATTCCGTTCCACGATGCCACTAGTCGAGGAGGACGCGTCGGTGTTCCACTCCTCGCCACGACGTGTCGAGGTGGACGCGTTTGCGTTCCCAATCTCGCCAGCACGCGCATCGGAGGATGTGTCGGCTCCCCTCTATGAGGAGAACGCTGCGCCGCCCACCAAGCCCCCCAGCCTTGAGGAGCTTTGGAAAAAAATGGATGTCGCTATGTGGGAGTCTTTGCCGCCGGCAGAGCATGCCAAAATAGAGGCGGAGAAGAAGGCCGAGGAAGAGAAGCGCGCCGTGGGGCAAGCTGCCTAGCAGGTCTATGTCGCGTCTGAGAGAGTCAGGCAATTGGCTCTCCGATAGAAGGCTCGTGCAAGGGCCGTGAGGGTGGTGGATAACGCCCGTGCCAAAGCCCTGAGTGCACTCGGGCCCAAGCTCCTCATCTTCGCTTGGCAGTACGTGGACCGGGTGCACGCTTCCAGCGAGGAGGAGTACATGTTGGCTCCGGATCACCACACCTGTGAGATCGCGCTCACCCACCGGCAAGCCGCCAATCAGCAGCTCGCGAGTTGCGAGGCTGAGGAAGAGGCGTTGTGTTGGAGCACTGGGAAATGGCCGCGCACCAGGGCACTCGTGTCGCGCCGCAAGCGCTCCTCCGAGCATCGTGGCTTTTAGTAGGAGTATAATTTAGTTTTGTAAGGTGATCTCATTAGTTTTGGGACGCAAATGATAAATCCTGAACGTTTGGGAATTATTAGCGTCCTTAATTAAGTATGTAAGAGGGAAAGTTTGGAAACCTTGTGTATCCGTACGCATTTTGTAAGTAGGTGCATATAGCACAAACTTTACTATAGACTATCGCACTACACGTCTCTCTCTCTCTATATATATATGCTAGCAGACTGTGCTACTCCCTCCGTCTAGGTGAATAAGTCATCTATGGTTGTGCACCGTGACCAAGGAGGGAAGACTTTATACACCTAGACGGAGGGAGTACTACTATTACTTATGTTCGTGCAAATGCACGTTTTAACATTACGACGCGGTTTTTGTAAAAGTAGAAAACCGGCAGTAGTCAAGCTTGTGAAACGATTCAATGCAAAACAAATGCAAAAATGCTCGTTTGATTGTTTACTTTTAGCTTCCTTCTCTATGGTTATTTCTATGTCGTACTTTGTACGGAGTATCTCATTGGTCGGAAAGGCATGAAAATTCCCAAAACGCTTCCTACACCCTATATCGAATTTTTTGCCTAACAAGTTGTGTCATGCAATTTGAATTCCAACTTGGGTACTAGTACTACTAGTAGGAGTACCAGGAGGCAGTTTGTTTAGGCTTCTAGATTAGTAGTAATCCCATTACTACTAGCTCCGTCCTGGTTTATTGGTCCCCATTGTAATCTATGTCAAATTTTGATCATAAATTTAACTACTGAAATGTTTGTGCATGTCACATGCACTAACATTTTATCAGTTAAATCTTTGGTCAAAATTTACCACACATTAGAATGGTGACGAATAAACCAGGACGGAGGTACTAGTAGTAGTTTAGAAGCCCAAATAAATGAGTGAGGTGCCTTAATGTTACTCTCCACTGTGACTAGTCTTATGGGAAAAGTTGGGGCAGAGACGGCTTATTTTTTAAGCCGCCAAAAGAACTGGCCCTAGGAGTAGTAGCTAGGGATACTAGGAGTAGTAGCTAGGGATCGAGTGTGAGAGATGAACCAGAGAAAGTAAATGCAGAGAGATGAAATGCAAAAAAGACGGAGGGATGTGATGGTTGCTTGTCTGTTTATTTTACCAGGCCACTTATTACTGGCAGTGGTTGGGTTTTGTGATATGACGGCTTTACTGCCGTGCCATGAGTGGGGTGAGAGTGAGACTCCCGTGCAGCGCCGCCCTCTACACTTGTACTACATCGGTCGTGGTTTATTAGTCCCCCATTGAATTTGACTGAAGATTTAACTGACAAAATGTTTGTGCATGTCAACAAAAACTATATCGTTGGATTCGTATTTGAACATAGTTTTCAATGATATAATTTTAGGTGACATGCATCAGCATTTATCGTACTATATATAATTTTAGTTCAATTTTTGGTCGTACTAATCTATAGTAGTAAGGTGCCCATGCGTTGCACGGAAGAGTGAAATGCATTGATCGGGGAGTTGTTTATTTTGACAACGGATGTGGGGGTCATCTCTAGAGCTCACAAACATCCGAGTGAAATAGATAAAAAGGTATCTTTTGCAAACAAAAGTGTTCAACTGTTCAACCTGCATCCAAAACTTGTGAAGAAATAACACTCATTGTGCTTTGCAAGAAATGATCTTTAATAATTAGTTTTTGAGTATCAATTGTTATACATGTTGGCTACAGATGACATGGCACTTTCTTATAGTCAACAGTTGGCTATACTATTAAGTATTAACCATGCCCTTATACACCTAGACGGAGGGATTAAATCAGGATGACTTGGAAGGGGCAGAGGAGATGTAATAAATGGTTATTAGTAAGTCTTTCACCAGTACTGTAGTAAAAATTCATACAAGGAAGATTCTAGATTAAACTATAAATGGATACACTTTTATTCATGCGCAATACTCCAATATAGCAAGATCATGCATGGAAGTCTCCACATGCTTAGACGGCGGATTACACTGAGCGAAGACTAATGATCAACATTTAACTTGATAATGCGTATGTCCAGGTGAACCTCCTTGGAGTCCCCGTGAACCGTGTAAGGGGTAAATTATACCATGCATCTTCCATGTCCACATCGACGGGAAGGTCCTAGCTCTGCACAGTCCTAGTCGGCATGATGGAGCCGGTGTCACCGCCCACGTACCTCGGAGGGGTAGTAACAGTGAGCATGCAGCCGTACATCGGCCTCGTGTCAGTGTCAGCGTCAGCGGCATCGCCCCTGACGCACACTACAAAGACGGGGCGATGGCCTGCGCGGGCCTCATCGGTGCCCACGATAAGAGAGGAAGACGCTGCCGTCCTCCTCCAAGACTAGCAGGCGGCAGTGATCCTCCAGCGACTACAGCATGGTGAATGGGTAGCACGTCTCGTGCTTGATGTTCTTCGCCAAGGGCCAGTAGTGACCGCTACATGCATCTGTGAGGTGATGCACGATGTCGGGGGTTTGGTGCGACATATGCCAATGGATGGCTTATCATGGTGGGGGCGAGTAGAACGTCGCTGGTGCGTGGAAACGAGATGAGGCGAAGACATGCACGCCGGTGAATCTTACCCAGCTTCAGGGCTCTCTTGGGAGATAACACCCCTACTGCTGCTCTGCGGGGTCTCCGCGTGATCACTATGGCCAAGTGTTTACAAGGTTGCTCCTTGAGCTGTTTTGGGTGGTAGGAGAGGGCAAGGGTAGCTCTCTCCTTCTATCTGGTGTGGTCTAGAACTACTAGGATCCAACCATTTGCATGGGTGCCCTGGGGGGCATATATAGGCCTACCCCCCAGGGGTACAATGGTAATGCGACTGGGCGCGGGCCCAGCCGTCAGTGCCTCAGACCTCCGACTTCTCCACCGACTGCTGGGGCCCGTCGACTGGTCTGGTACGGAGCCTACAGGCCGCGTCCGCCGCGGGCGGGTCTTGCTGGTTGCTGATTACTGTAGCCATGCCCCTGATGACGCGAGCTTGGTCATGGGGTCATGGCAACAGCCCCGCCGCCTGGCGGGCGATCACTGTGGCCACTCCCCATCTCTTCTTGATTAATGGTGCGTGGGCCCCGGGGGAGGATTCGGCCGACTCCCCCGGGCCGACTCCCGATGGGTCCGACTGGCGGTTCTTCCGCCGCCTCCCGAGGTCTCGCTGACTGGTGAGCCCTGCTGCCTCCAGGCCATACATACAAGCCGTCGTGGGCGCAGGACTTGGTACAGTGGTGCTGATGTCAGGGCCGGCCGGGCAACAGTGCCACGCCGTAGGGAGATCTTCCCAAGTATGGCGTGCTGTAGCCATGCCTGCCCTTGGTAAGGGGCGGGGAGTGGGCTTCACTGTAGCCACGCCCCAACCCCGTCGCCTTTGATGAGGTCATGGTTCGTTGGAGTCACTGGCCGACTCCCCAAAGTCGGCTTCTTTGGAAGTCGCCCCTAGGACTCAGCCGTGAGCGGGCGGTCGGCCGCCTTGCCGCAAACTCCCCAGGAGGTGGCTCTTCGCCCTGTGGTCTTGAGGGGCGCAGCCTGCCCCGATGTCTTGAAAGGTTATGGGCCTCGGGTTGGCCTACCCATGGCCCATTACTCCGACAGTAGTCCCCGAAGCTGGTGACGCCTCACGGACGATCGGCCGAGAAGCCTCAGCAGTTTCGCTCTCCAGATGCTCAACGCATGGTCTTGATTGACTTCTGCCGGTCCGACTAGAAGGAGTCGGACTCGCCCAACTCGGACTCACTTTGTTCCGACTTGCTCAGTAGTTCAAACATCGCGGTGGGATTTCAAGTGGCGTGCTAGCTAAGCTTCCAGGCCGCCGCCCGTTCCTGGCGTGTCACGTGAGGGCACGTGGCCAGGCCGTCCTGCAGTCCCACGCGCGCGACGGGACAGGCCCATAAGCGGGGCCCGCCACTACCGCGCCTCGGTGCCCGAGAGGGTCCGCTGCAGCCCTGGCGGGCGGTTGGGATTCCCGTGAAGTTACTGCGCGCAGTAACTTTACATGGATCGTGGGGGTCGTGGGGTCGCGGGTGCAGTAAATCCCCACGTCCGTCCCTCGGCTTCACAGCCCACGGGGCTATAAGTAGGGGGAAGAGGGGGGAACGCGCGCCCCTCCTTCCCACTACCCCTTGCTTTCTTCCTCCTCGCAGCTCCTCGCTCTCCTGCTTCCTCTTGTCTTCTTCGCTCCGCCGCGCGCCCAAGCTCCGGCGAACGCTGCGGTGACAGCTCGCAATGAGCTCTTCCTCCGCTGCCGCGCCTCCCCCAGTGCGCTCCGGCACCTGGGACGGCTCCGAAGTCCACGAAGACCATATCGAGTTCCTCTGCCGGACCCGTCGGCTTCCCGGTGAAGATCGCGTGCAGGTGCGTCTTGCGCCGGCGGGGGAGATTTCCCCCGCCCAGCAGGAGGACGAGCGGGTCATCTTCTGCTTG
Source organism: Triticum monococcum (assembly GCA_034509565.1). Classification (NCBI taxonomy): domain Eukaryota; kingdom Viridiplantae; phylum Streptophyta; class Magnoliopsida; order Poales; family Poaceae; genus Triticum; species Triticum monococcum. The sequence continues at coordinate 395,437,783 of CM067846.1, read as the reverse complement.
CACTGCCTGCGTGGGCTGGGGCTGCCGGCGAGCAGCTTTTTCCGGTCGTTCATGGAGTTCTACGGCCTCCAGCCGCACCACCTCAACCCCAACACAGTGGTACTGCTGTCCGCCTTCGTGGCTCTGTACGAAGGCTTCCTCGGAGTCCTCCCCACCCTCGAGCTCTGGGGGGGAGTTCTTCTTCACCAAGCTCGGCACCCAGGCCGCGGGCGTGCCGGCTCAGTGCGGCGCCTTCATCGCCGTGCGAAATACAGGAGCCGACAACCACTTCCCCTCCATCTCGCTGTTGAAGTCGGAGAAGATGTGGCAGATGTCCTACTTCTACGTCAGGAACGTCGCCATGAGGGGCGACTCGGTTAATCTACCGGCTTTCAAAGCCGGCCCTCCGGCTGGCAGACTGCCCAACTGGTCGTACCAGGCCAGGTCGCTGACGCCTGCGGGAGCTAGCGCCATCATGCGACTCCGAGTGCTGACACAGTCGGAGGGTCTGACTGGTCCGGACCTCCTAGCGGCCTTCGTCTCGCGCCGAGTTCTCCCACTCCAAGGCCGCCCTCAGATGATGTGCCAGATGAGAAGGAGCCGCGACCCGAGTCGGATGTGCACCAAGGACATGCCTCACGAAGAGGTGGCCCTTATGGTGAACTACCTCTAGGACAGCAGGCTCCCGGAGGACTGCCGATTCGGCAAGGAGCCATACTCCTGCACCAACCCCCCGCCCGTGGTGAGTCGCCTTTCTTTTCTTTCTTTGGATTGTCTTCTTCTTGCCGAGTTTTGTTCTGATCAGTCGGCCTTGGTTAGAATCCCCTTCTTCACCCACCAGCCGGCACCTCGGGGCCGGCCCGTGAGTTCGTCGCCGACCGGGCAGAGAGCAACGTCGACGGCCCCGATCTGGGGGCGGCAGCTCTGGAAGACGACACCGAGGGAGGAGGAGGGATGACAGGAGACTTCAGGCCCTCGGCTACCTTCGCCGACTGGCCTGAAGACGACGCCGAGGGAGGAGTGGCCCCTCGCCATCGGCCAAGAGCCAGCCAGCCGGGCGCGGGCTCTTCTGCCACGTCTGGCGCTCCAAGCGGCGGGAAGAAGCGCCGGGCTGCGCCGACTTTGTTCGGTAGCCGGCCGAAGAAGCCCAAGGGCTCGGCTGCGGCGACCCGGCGGGACGAGGCGACAGCGAAGGCCATCCGCTTCCGCAAGGAAGTGAAGAAGCCGTCGTTGGTCTCTGCGTAAGTATTCTATCTTCAAAGTTTATTCTTTCTTCATGTTTTGTCTGAGTCTATGCTCGCCCCTCCTTCTTCAGGGCTCCCCTCTCTCTTGAGCGGGTTGCCGCCGCCTCCGTCATGGGATCAGCGGAAACGTCCGCCACCACTTGGCGGATAGACCCCGTTGCTGACCTCCGGGAGGCGACGGAGCAGAATGCACGGGAGAGGTGCAATGAAGAAGAAGCCCTCCGCCTGGAGAAGGTGGAGGCCGACAGGGCGGAGGCCTCCGCTAAGAAAAAATTAGCGGAGGCCGAAGCCGCCGCCGCAGCGAAGCAGCAGGCTGAGGAAGCCGCGCGCCGCCAGTCGACCTTGCTTGTTACCCCGCTGAACTCTGCGCCGCCGCCTCCGGAGTTCACGGGGCAGACCGGAGAAGCCGGCGGGGAGAACCTCGTTGAGGAGAGGGAAGGCAGCGACCCTTCTACTCTGGGCGCGGACGTCCCGCCGCCGCCTCCGCCGACGTCTGAAGGCGCGCAAGGCGAGCAGCCAGCGGACCCTCCGGTGCCGCCGTCCGAAGAGGAGGCCGTGGCGAGGCTGCTCCTCCAGGTCGGCTCGCCAGCGCGCCGTCGCTTGGAGAAGGCGACTTCGGCGCCTCGCCCTGGAAGCCGGCACCGCCAGCTCGGCGGCTCCAGACGCCGAAGCGACAAGCGCCACACCTGTTGGGTGGGTGCGAGGAGGCGGCACAGGGCCGTTGAACCGGGCGCTCCTGGATGTCTAGGCGAAGCTCCGCGCTGAGGGTGATGCCCTCCAGAGTTGCACCAAGGCATTCCTAGCGTCGCGGGCAGCCGTCCAGGTATGTTTTTCTTTGGGCCTTTGTTTTTCTTGTTCCTCTCTGTGGGGGCACGCCAGCGCACCCACTGGGTGTAGTCCCTGAGTTTCAGGCCGGCTGCTGAGCAGGCGGCCCGGAACTCCAATTGATGAACTTCTGGGTACTAACATTGTCTGAAATGCTTGTTGCAGGACTACCACAACCTCCGCGTCACCGCCTTTAACCGTAATGTTGACGAGTTGGGCAAGCGGACCGCCGACTTGGCGGAGAGCCGGAGTAAGTCCTTCTCCCTTTTCTCTTTTCTGCGGGGGCGCGCTAGCACACCCGCGGGCTGTAGTCCCCGAGATTCGGGCCGACTGCTGAGCAGTCGGGCCGGATCTCCCCGGCGACCTACTTTATTGATGACTGTTGTCTTTCTTCCTTTCCTTCAGGAGCCAATGCTGCTCTTCAACAGCAGTTGAGCGAAGCCAACTCCGCCCTGCTCGCTAAAGGAGAGGAGTGCAGCAGGCTCGCCATAGAGCGCGATCTGCTGGCCACTCAGTTGGCTGAGCAGAAAGAGCTGCTTGCGAAGTCGCAAAGGGAGGCGGAGGAGACGGAAACCGCCCTCTTGGCCGAGTTCGCGAGCGAGCGCTCCTCTTGGTCCGACAAGGAGGCGCTGCTGTCCTCCGGCTTCCACGAGATCGAAGGCATCGTTGATGGTGAGTCTCTTTTTTTTCTTTCTTTGAGCTGCCGACTTAGATTGTGCCGACTCCTGGTTTTTGACTTGTTTTTCCGTTTCTTCGTGTCTTTGCAGACTTCTTCCCTGGGCAGTCACAGGCCGCTATCCAAGCCATCGAGGCCGACCATGCAAGTCGGAGGGCGGAGGGCGCGGAGATCACCGCCGATGCCCCCAAACTCTTGATGAGCACATCTTGAGCATCGTGGCTCTCCTCCGGCCGGCTCACAGGATGCTGCGCCGGCTTTAGCGCGTCGGTGCCCAGGCGATTTCCGCCCTTTGGCCGGATATGCAGGCTCCGCGCACCCCCAGCCCGACAGCCAACTGGTTGGAGGTCGCGGCTGGTCGCCTCGAGGCCTGGAAGGGCTCTTCGTCCAGGGCTGGAGCGCGCCGGGCCTTGGAGTTCGTCAAGGCGTGGTACCCGGGGCTGGATCTAGACCGGTTGGCCACGCTTTGGTTGGAGGCCCAGCCGAAGCTGGCGGCCGCGAAAGACGCCCTCGTCAAGCATGCTGTGGCGATCGCCGAGTACACCGACACGAGCATCTTCGTCCCCGAGCGGTCTGAAGATGGCGAGGAGGTACCGCCGGAGTGGTTTGGGATGAACCCAGACTACGGCAAAGACTCGGTGGAGGTGATTGGCTCCAGCATCGAGGAGGAGGACAAGGCGGAGGATGAGGGCGAGGCGGAGGCACTAGAAGAAGGAGCAGACGGCCAGCCTCAGCCTGACCGCGCCTCCAGCAACGAGCCACGTGCGACCGACCCGACTGCTGCTGAAGGTGATCAAGCCGAGACTAGCCGGCCGACCGCCCCGATGCCTGTCGCTGGCGCCTCCTCCGACCCCCTGAATCCGTCTGCCGCCTCCTAAGCTGCCGTTGTGTCTTTTGTTTTATCTGCTTCAGTAGTCTTTTGAAGAACATGTTAATTCACACAATTCCACCCGCGGGGTGTATTTTGAACCTCTACTTGACAATTCGGCCAAGGGCCTATGTTATGTAAATATATCTATCCTTTCTTGCTCATTGTTCTTTTGGCTATTTTCCTTTGCCGCTTTCTCTTAGTTGCCTGCCTTGCCAATCGGACAGCCGCTCTGCGGACTCTCGCTGGATCAAGTGCCAGGCTACTTTTGGGAAAGCAAGTACTTAGCCATTTTCAAGATTGTGTGAGCAAGTTAGGTAGAAGATGACACTATCCGAGAATCGGTTTGCGATAAAGGCTGGAAGCTGTCTTGAGCAATGTTTTATGCTTTGGGTCCTTAGCCATTTTTCATGCAAATGCCCATTCTACCTTATTGCTGCCCACCATACAGTCGCTCTGCGAGTTGCGGCTTCTGGCAGGAGACGGCTTAGGTGTTTACACACTACTTGTCCGACTGCGGGAAGCATTTCATAGTGCAAGGCGGCAAGTCCCCGGGCCAACTTGTCGAGCCCGGTGCCAAGCAGCATGACAAAGAGTAACATACTTGTAGGCATAATTTTCATCACACAGACAAAAGAGGGCAGTCCCTGAGCTCGTCTCGGGGGGCCCGAAGTGTTGGTACTTTAATACAAAAGGTAGCATGGTACATACCGCATCAACTGTAAAATCTTCGGAGAAGATTTGCATTCCATGGCCACTCTGTCTCCTTGCCGGAGTCGTCCCTCTTGCGTGCTCGGGGCTTCTGAGTGTCGATCAGGTAGTAGGAATCGTTGCCTAGTACTTTGCTGATGATGAAAGGGCCTTCCCAAGGCGGCGACAACTTGTGCTGGCCGGCTATTCGCTGGATCAGCCGAAGCACAAGGTCGCCTTCTTGGAAAGATCTTGGCCTGACCTTCCTGTTATGGTATCGGCGCAGGCTCTGCTGGTAGATGCTGGATCGGCTGAGTGCCAACAGCCGGCCCTCTTCCAGCAGATCAACGCCATCTTGTCGTGCTTCTTCCGCTTCCTCCTCGGTGTACATGGTGACTCGTGGGGAGTCGAACTCTATGTTCGTTGGGATGACGGCTTCGGCACCGTAGACGAGGAAGAAGGGCATGAAGCCGGTTGACTTGTTTGGAGTCGTGCGCAGACTCCAGAGGATGGCTGGCAGCTCGTCGAGCCAGCAGCCAGCCGAGCGCTCCAAAGGCTCGATCAACCGAGGCTTGATGCCGGACAGGATGAGGCTGTTTGCTCGCTCCACTTGGCCGTTTGACTGCGGGTGGGCGACGGATGCTAGGTCCAGTCGGATGCCCTGTGTTGCGCAGAAACGGGCCAAGGCGCCTTTGGCAAAATTGGTGCCGTTGTCGGTGATGATGCTATGTGGTATGCCCTACCGAATTGTGATATCGGTGATGAAGGTCACGACAGTCGGACCGTTCAGTTTCTTAATAGGCTTCACTTCCACCCACTTGGTGAATTTGTCCACTGCGACAAGTAGGTGAGTTAGACCACCTCGTGCTGTCTTGAATGGTCCCACCATGTCCAGACCCCAAACTGCGAAAGGCCAGGCAATGGGGATGGTCTTGAGTGCAGAAGCCAGCTGGTGCGGCTTGGACCTGAACTTTTGACACCCTTTGCATTTTGGACCAACTCCTTGGCCTCTTCCAAGGCAGTCGGCTAGAAGAAGCCATGCCGAAAAGCTTTGGTGACGAGTGCTCTTGAAGCCGCATGGTGGCCGCATTCACCTTGGTGGATGTCTTTGCGAATCGCTTGGCCTTGCTCTGGCTCTACGCAGCCCTGGTAGACACCCGTGACGCTGCGCCAGACCAGCTCTTTGTTGACTATGGTATAGGCTGCCGCCCGGCGTTGTCCTTGCCGAGCTGAGGTCTCATCAGTTGGTAGCTCTTTGTTCACCAGGAATTTGAGGATGGGCTGGGCCCATGAGGGTGCTGCTATTTCTTAGAGTACCAGAATTGCGACTTGGACAAGGGCGGTTGGGCTGGGAGGCGGCGGGTTGGAGTCAACAGCTGCTTGCTGGGTTGATGAAGTCGCCAGGCCGACTGGTGCGGTTCCCGGGCCGAGTTCTGGAATCTTCGAGTCCGCCGCCACAATCCCCGGGCCGGGCTCGACTGTGGCGGCTTTGGAGTCGTCCGCCAAAGTCCCCGTTCCGACTGCCGGAGCTCTGGAGTCGGATCCGCCGTCTTCGGGAGGAGCCGGCACAAAAATGGAGTCTGATTCTGGTGAAGGCTTAACAGATGGCTTGAGGAGGCATTGAAGGGCGACGCCAGATGGTATTGCTTGCCGGGTAGAGCCGATTCGTGCCAAGGCATCTGCTTGGTCGTTGTCATTTCTTGGCACATGGAGGAACTCGCACCCTTCGAAATACCCGCTGAGTTGCTGCACGAGGAAACGGTAGCTCGCCATGTTTGTGTCTTTCACATCCAAGTCGCCAGATGATTGCTGGACCACTAAGTCCGAGTCGCCATAACACAAGATCCGGCGGATGCCAAGTTCTTTGGCAAGCCGGAGCCCGTGAATGAGCGCCTCGTACTCGGCAACATTGTTGGAGGCGACAAAGTGGATTTGCAGTGCATGTTTGAGATTGTCGCCTTTAGGAGAGGTGAGGACAACGCTGGCTCCCAAGCCGGTGCGCATCTTGGAGCCGTCGAAGTGCATCCGTCAATGGGTGGAGTCAGGCGCTGGGGGTAGGTACTAGGTCTCGGCCCAGTCGACGAGGAAGTCGGCCAGTGCTTGTGACTTGATAGTGGTGCGGGGCTGGTAGTAGATGGTGTAAGGAGCCAGCTCTATGGCCCACTTGGCCACTCGACCAGAGGCATCTTGGCTACCCATGATCTCGGCAAGTGGGGCCGTGCAGACCACCATGATTGGATGCTCTTGAAAGTAAGGCTTCAATTTCTTGGCGGCAAAGTGTATGCCATAGCACATCTTCTGGTAGTGGGGGTAGTTCTACTTGGAGGTCAACAATACCTCGCTCAGGTAATACACCGGTCTCTGGACAGGCAGCGCCTGTCCTTCCTCCTTGCGCTCCGCTACAATGACTGTGCTGACTACTCGGCTGGTCTCAGCGATGTACAGGAGCATAGGCTCCTTGGGAGTCGGAGCCGCCAGGACGGGTGGAGTACTGAGCATCTTCTTCAACTGGTGAAAAGCTTCATCCGCCTTATGGTTCCACTCGAAAAAAGTGGTCTTCTTCATGAGCTGGTATAAGGGGAGAGCTTTCTCGCCCAGCCGACTGATGAATCGGCTGATGGACGCTAAGTAGCCGGTGAACTTCTGCACGTCCAGTAGTCGGCTGGGTACCTCCATTCTCTCAATGGCCTTGATTTTTACTGGGTTGCATTCTATGCCGCGTTCAGAAACCAGGAAACCTAGCAGGTGGCCGGCTGGTACTCCGAAGACACACTTCTTGGGGTTGAGCTTGATCTGGAACCGGCGCAGGTTCTCAAAGGTCTCCTTGAGGTCTTCCAGCAGTGTTCACGTTCTCCGTCTTCACCACCACGTCATCCACATAGACATGGGCGTTCCTGCCGAGCTGCTTGAGGAGATACTTCTGCATGCAACGCTGAAAGGTGGTGCCGGCATTCCTCAAGCCGAACGTCATGGTGAGGTAGCAGAATGTTCCAAACGGCATGATGAAGGCGGTCTTCAATCTGTCACCTGGGTTCAGCTTGATCTGGTGATATCCTGAGTATGCGTCCAAGAAACTCAACAACTCGCATCCGGCTGTGGTGTGTATCACCTGATCGATTCTTGGTACAGCAAATGGGTCCTTGGGGCAGGCCTTGTTGAGGCTCGTGTAGTCAATACACATTCGCCACTGCTTGTTCTTCTTTAGTACCAGGACCGGATTTGCCAGCCACTCCGGAAAGAAAACTTCCATAATGAAGCCAGCTGCTAGGAGCCGGGCTATCTCTTCTCCGACAACTCTTCTCTTCTCTTCTGATAAGTGGCGCAGGGGCTGCCTGACCGGCTTTGCATCAGATCGGACATGTAACTTGTGCTTGGCAAAATCCGTCGGTACACCTGGCATGTCTTTGGGAGAACATGCGAAGATGTCCCGATTCTCATGGAGGAAATCGACGAGCTTGCCTCCCTATTTGCTGTCGAGGTTTAAACCTATGACAACGTACCTCTCTGGGTGCTCCGGATCCAAGGGTATCTTCTTTGTCTCTTTGGCCGGCTTGAACGAACCTTCGGCTTCCGACTCCTTCGGGTCGGGCGATATATCCGGCTGCTTGCCGGCCATCGCCACAACTCGTTCAAGGAGTCGCTTCTCGGCTGCAATCACCAGGGACTCGGCCAGCCGACTGCTCTCGGCCACGCAAGTGAACGACTTCCGGTAGTCGCCGGCCATAGTCAGAATTCCCCTAGAACTGGGCATCTTCATCTTGAGGTGGGCGTAGTGGGGGACCGCCATGAACTTGGCCAAGGCGGGTCGGCCAAGTAGCACATGGTATGGGCTGTCAAGGTCCACCACCCCAAACCAAACAGACTCTCTTCGGAAGTGATCTTTGTCCCCAAGGAGGACGTCCATCAGGATCTTGCCGATTGGTGAGCAGGAAAGCCCAGGTACAATGCCGTGGAAGACAGTTCGGCTGTTCTGAAGCTGTCTTTGCTTGATTCCTAACTTCTCCATGGTGTCCTTGTACAGGATATTGATGCTGCTGCCTCCGTCTATCAGAACTCGCGGGAAACGCGCGGCCCGTTTGTCCGTAGCAAAGGTGGCATCGAGGACCAAGGCGTAGGAGCCCGGACTCGGCATCATTTCTGGGTGGTTGGCCCTGCTCCAGCTAATGGGCTTCTCAGACCGGTGCATGAACTCCGGTGCCTCTGATGCTACTGCGTTCACCTCTTGTCACTGCAGCCGCCTGCTGCGTCAATCATCAGCCACGCTAGTGAACACCACGTACGCTCCGTGCTCTTCAGGGTGCTCGTCTTGTACTGCGCTGACTATCCTGACCGCCGGCTGCTGGGGCGGAGGCGGAGGCGGCTGGCCAACAGGTGGGGGTGGCAGGAGGCCGTCTCCCTTGGCGATCCTGGTGAGCTAGTGGCACTTCCGGGTGGTGTGATTCGACGGCTTCGCGCTGCTGTGGAACTTGCAAGGTCCATCCAAGGTCTGCTCGTAGGAGAAGGCCGGCAACCAGTTTGGCTTGCCGCCTTTCTGTCGCTTGGGCGGAGGCTGCTCTTCTGGCTGCTGGGCTTCAACGGTTGCGACCTGCCGGCTGCCGGAAGCCTGCTGCGGGGCCTTGCGCTTGATGTCGCCCTGTTGTTTTTTTTGATTGGGAACTGTGGGGTAAAACCCCCACATCATATCAAAACCTTTATTGAAACAAAATTACAGGGTACAAAGGCTGATTACAAGAGGTAATCTACAGGGAGAAAAACTAAACTAAAAGTAGGAGGCAGGAGCCTTACTACAGTATGCCTTAAGGGGGGAGGAAGGAGATCCACTTGAGAAGGTCATCCTTAAAGGCAGATTTGATCCTATATTACAATAAGGAAATATCATGCCTAAAAGCTACACGCCATCTATTAAAACTAGCCCTTTCATTTCTGAAAACCTTGGCATTTCGAATGATCCAGATGTTCCAACATGCAGTGAAGACCACTTCTGAGAAGAAAGGCTTGCCAAAATCATTCCTTGCATGAATCACCACATCAGACATAGATTGTCCTGTAGGCCAGTCAATCTGCAGGTAGTTCCAGACACGGACACTAAAGTTGCAGTTGAAAAAGAGATGATCCCTAGTTGCCAAAAAGAGATGTCGCCCTGTTGTTGTCACTAGCCGGCGTTTGCCGCCGGAGTTCTTGGAGCTTGAGGAGCCGCTTTGCCAGTAGTGCTGATTTGGATTTCCACCTTCATGGAGGAGTCGGCCGTGGCGTACTTGTCTGCTATGATCAGCAGCTCGTCGAGGGTTTCTGGCTCGTCGCAGAGGAGCTTGTGCTTGAGGAGGGTGCCTTCTCGGCACCCGGCTATGAAGTACTCGATGGCCTGCACCTCGTGCACGCCCTCACATGAGTTCCGAAGCTCGGTCCAGCGCGTGAGGTAGTCGCGAGTCGACTCGTCAGGACCTTGCACGCACAAGGAGAGCTGACGAGGCTTGGGAGGACGCTTGTACGTGCTGGTGAAGTTGCGGACGAACGCTTCAGTGAAGTCAACCCAGCTATTGATGCTGCGGGGCTTCAGGCTGTTTAGCCATGTCCGGGCCGTGCCCTGGAGCATGAGCGGAACGTACTTTACGACGACTTGCTTGTTGCCATTTGCTATGCTGACAGCCGTGGAGTAGTCGACTAGCCAGTCTTCCGGCTTCACGGAGCCGGTATACTTGGGCGTGTCTCTTGGGAGCGTGAACCCTCTAGGAAAGGGCTCGTCCCGAATGCGGAGCCTGAAACAAGGAGGACCCAGCTCATCTTCTTCTTCTAGCGCCAGGGACCGGTGAAGTCGGTCGATCCGGTGGCGGGCGTCATTCTCTCCAACTCCCTCTCGGCGGCCAAGGCGGTCACCGAGAGTCGGATGGTCAACAGGCAGCGGGGAGACTCGCCTCTCCTTGCGGGGAGGGGGAGGCGGACAGTCGTCCTGTCGTTCCACTTCTCTTGGGCGGTCGTCTCGGTCGCGCTCTATGGTAATCTGAGTCCGACGGTGGCTGACAGCCGGCTCCTCGTCCTTTCTTCCTTGGGCACTGCCAGTCGGCGTCCAAGACGTCGCGCCATGATCTCGGTGCGGGTCGTCGTTTGGCCGCTGCGGTGCCTCCGTGCGGCAGCCGGCCTCGTTCTACCCGGCGGCCGCGTCGAGGAGCCGCTGGACTCGCTCCATCATGAGGCGGCGCTCTTCGCCCTTGAAATTCTCCAGCTCGTCCACCGCTGCCTGGGCGGCTCGGATGTTCTCCGCTGGGGTGGCGTACACGGGGCGGCTAGCCCCAAATAGGCTCGCGATGGCTACACCGCGCTGCTGAACTGCGCCAAGGCGGCTGGGCCCTGCCGGGGTCGGCGAGCCGCCAACAGCGCGATCCATCTCCCTCTGGTAAGCTTCTGACAAGCATCTCATGCTGGCCAGCTTCTTCACGCCTTCAACAAGCTGAAGGCGGCGCTCTTCTAACGTCTCTGCGTCAGCATCTTCCGGGATGGGCGCAGTCAGGTCTTGCAGCGCCGCGCCGAGCGAGTCGGGCGCTCCTCCGCCAGGGAACTCGTCACGACTGATGACTAGCACCTTAGTGACGGTGCTTCCGTCGCTCTCTGCGTGGGGGAGAGGCTCGTCGTAGACCACCACGTTGGTGGGGAACGCGTCGATCGACGCGGTGTCGGAGTCGACCAGCATCGGGGCGGTGGAGCCTACAGACTCCAGGTATACGGCAGGCTCGCCGGAAACGTGGAGTTGATCGAGGAGGGCCACGAGGAGGTTCTCGAGGCCGCCCGGGCCTGCGTCGGACGCAGGTTCGTCAGAGAGGCGGACCTCACCGACAAGTTCGGCCAAGGAGCTGGCTGCGCAGGCGATCTCGGCGCCGTGCTGCGCGTCGATGCAAACTTCATCTGGCGTGCCTGGCTGGCTGCGCTCACCAGGGAGGAAAAGGGTTCCCGTCCAGAACAGATCTCCGGACGGCGGTGCACCAGGCCCCACGGTGGGCGCCAAATGTCGGGGGTTTGGTGCGACATATGCCAACGGATGGCTTATCATGGTGGGGGCGAGTAGAGCGTCGTCGGTGCCTGGAAACGGGATGAGGCGAAGACATGCACGCCGGTGAATCTTACCCAGCTTCAGGGCTCTCCGGGGAGATAACACCTCTACTGCTGCTCTGCGGGGTCTCCGCATGATCACTATGGCCAAGTGTTTACAAGGTTGCTCCTTGAGCTGTTTCGGGTGGTAGGAGAGGGCAAGGCTAGCTCTCTCCTTCTATCTGGTGTTGTCTAGAACTACTGGGATCCAACCCTTTGCATGGGAGCCCTGGGGGTTTATATAGGCCTACCCCCCAGGGGTACAATGGTTACGCGACTGGGCGCGGGCCCAGCCGTCAATGCCTCTGACCTCCGACTTCTCCACCGGCTGTTGGGGCCCGCTGACTGGTGGGCCCCGCCGACTGGTCTGGTACGGAACTGACAGGCCGCGTCCGCCGCGGGCGGGTCTTGCCGGCTGCTGATTACTGTAGCCGTGCCCCTGATGACGCGAGCTTGGTCATGGGGTCGTGGCAACAGCCCCGCCGCCTGGCGGGCGATCATTGTGGCCACTCCCCATCTCTTCTTGATTAATGGTGCGTGGGCCCCGGGGGAGGGCTCGGCCGACTCCCCCGGGCCGACTCCCGATGGGTCCGACTGGTGGTTCTCCCGCCGCCTCCCGAGGTCTCGCTGACTGGTGGGCCCCGCTGCCTCCAGGCCGTACAGACAAGCCATCGTGGGCGTAGGACTTGGTACAGTGGTGCTGATGTCAGGGCCGGCCGGGCAACAATGCCACGCCGTAGGGAGATCGTCCCATGTACGGCGTGCTGTAGCCATGCCTGCCCTTGGTAAGGGGCGGGGAGTGGGCTTCACTGTAGCCACGCCCCAGCCCCGTCGCCTTTGATGAGGTCACGGTTCGTTGGAGTCATCGGCCGACTCCCTAGGACTCAGCCGTGAGCGGCCAGTCCGCCGCCTTGCCGTAGACTCCCCAGGAGGCGGCTCTTCGCCCTGTGGTCTTGAGGGGCGCAGCCTGCCCCGATGTCTTGAAAGGTTATGGGTCTCGGGTTGGCCTACCCGTGGCCCATTACTCCGACACACGATGTCCGCCGGCGAGCCCCAAAACGGTATCGGGCACTCATAGCAGTAGACGAAGGGCTCCTTGGAGGCATCGACTAGGCCGTCCATGAAACGGGAGTGGCTGTAGGGGACGTTCCGCCGGTTGAATATATGAGCAAGGTACTACGAGATTTAATCCGAATAAGCACAAAATAAATCATGAAGGCTATAACAGAGATTTAGCTAATCATGTGGACTAGCATAGTAGATGAACAGATAGAATCTAGTAGGATACATAGTAGAAACATGAATTCTACCACGATTTTGAATAGGAAGGACAGAAACACATACGGTGCAACAGGAGCAGCATCGTTGGCGCTGAGGTTCTCGCCCATGTCGTTGAGGAAGAGGTTGCCGAGGTCAGGGAAGAAGTCGCCGTCGGTGAAGTCGTGGCTGCCAGCAGTCGCGAAAGTGTGCTCCCCAAATTTCAACAGCGCCCGCCGAATGGAGCGTAGGAGGGAGTGGTTGTAGGGGACGTTGCGGCCACCGAATGGAGCGCAGGAGTAGCACACGAGGCAATGTAAGGCATCGGTGCCAAATACCCAAAAAGCAAATTTAGCACCGCTTTTGGCCTACATAGTGGAAGGCCTAAGTCTCTATCTCTACTCTTATCTCTATCTCTACTACTCTTCTTTGGTTTTCATAACAAATCGAATAGTACTGCGCCGTCCGCTGCACGCCCGGCTGAACATGCATCCTCGCCTCCATCATCATCAACTGAGTCCTTTATAGGAGTAGGAGTAGAGAAAAAACCGAGTTGGTGATGATGGTGTGCCGTGCAATGCACGGGCATCTTGCTAATTTTTTTGCATATAATTCCAAACACCACGTAGACACGGTCTTTGACCATTTTACAACTATGTTACTATCATTGTTAGTGGTCAGTCGGTGCAAGTTATAGTCCTGGGTGTTTTAACCTTTTTTGAGTAATGATATCTGGCGATTGTTCGGCACGAGCTCAATCCTGGCGAATCCCATGTAATCGTCAGATTTCCATCCGACGGTGGCCTGTTTTTAAGCCACAGTATTTGACAAAACCGCCACCCTTACACACGTACTGTAACTGCATCGTGGGCGTTTGCAACTGCCATGTCTCCCAGCGAATGTTTGCTGGGGATTGGAGTTAGCACCGATGGCGGTTCATAGTCATTCCATGCTCGGGCATTGATGTTCATAACTATTTTAGATTAGAATATACTACTCCTCTGGTGCTAGTAGTAGAGCAGAGTCCTACTCCACTACTACTCTACTCAAGCAAGTTAGGGCATTATAGTAGGTACTATAGGGAGTACCAGTACTGTGATCGCTCAAGCAAGTTGTCTGACTTCGATATGACCCTACGCTGTTGGTATGTGTCTCATAAGTCAAGCGGTGTGCTGTAGTCATCATCACATGTCCACTTCCTGCAGCACATATTCGCTTCTCCATCTTTGTCCGCTCTTCCATCCCCGCTAAGGCGCCTCCCCCCCTCGTCCAATCTTCCATCACCGCTAAGGCGCCTCCCCCCTTGTCCGAAACCCAATCACTAACAATGGCAGAACCGAGCAACATCCGCCGAAAGAGTGGCTGGAATTCGCGCTCCACAGAGGTAATCAAGCTAATTCTTTTGCCTGTGGACAATCTCAGTACCATGCCGCTCGCCGCGTGCTCGTCGGGGTTGTACCGTTTACTCAAAGCCCTCACGGCGGAGCTTTTTAAGCCAGCTCCTTGCTTGCTGATGCCGCCTGATCTTCAGAAACGGCGTGTCATGCAGCATAACAATCGTAGGGTGGCGAGCATCAACCCCCTTGATTGTGATCTGATCCTCGTCACCCTCAACTACATTAACGGTATGTACTGGGTCGGCATGAACACGTCTTGGATGGTACTCGTCGACAGTCGTGGCAGCTGGATGCTCGTGGAGGTCTACACCCGGTGATTGATCCCCCTTCCTTTGATTAACACTGCACTGCTTTGGCACCGCGGCCCAGAATACTCGAAATCTTATAGTACCCAACATGATACCAAGTTTGATTTGCTCAAGGTTGTAATCTACCAAGTGCCCACAAGATCTGCGAATTATAAAGACTTCAGGCCAATTGCATTCTTCAACCGCGGTCTCGCCTATCTGACAGGTCACTATGGTAAGTGGATAAATCTGCACGTCCTTCGCAGGATCATACATCCTCCATGGTTCTCTTATGCCATTGAACACAAGGGCTTCATTTACGCACTCGACTCCTTCTATGGCTTGACGTATTGCTGGCCTACTCTAGTCATCGCTACAAACGGGTGTTACAGCAGTATGTTACTTTCCTATGATATCATGATGGCTTACTTATATTACTGCCAACATTTACTAAAAAAATATTCATGCTCATAACATGTTGTTCTTAAGATTGACCACATCAAGAACCATTTTTATTTGACTCCAACTTGATATGATGTTGTAGGCCACCTGGTGTCCCTACCCTTCCTAATCCCAGAACCTTTCAAAGAAAAGCGGCATGGCAGTTGCAGGTGGTTCCTGGCTCGATCAGACGACGGCGAACGATTGATGATCGTTCGCACGTACCAGATGTGTTGTTTCGCGGAATACAATCACAGTCACTGCAAGGTCTTTGAATAGGATCCTAGCTTCTCTGGGCCTTAAGGAATTTTTGACTGGAGGTTGGTAAGTATCCTTGGTACACGCTCTCTGTTTGTCGGACTAAATTATCCGATTAACCAGGAGATAACCGACGGCTAGGATCATGATGGTAGTGCGGTTTCGTTCATCAGACAAAACTGTGTGTACACAGCGTACCATGCGTCTCTGCAGGCACCATACCCTGATATGTGTTGCCACCCTCTGCAGCCCAAAGTAGGAGAGAGGGTCACAAGTATCAGAATTCGACCTGCTGGCTAGAGTTTCCCCCTTCAGGCACCCATCTGGTTCAAGCCGTCAGCCAATCTCCACATCTTAATAAATAGTAACGTCTAATTGAGCCAGTTAGTTAGATGCATACACTTGGTGTAGTAGGATCTTTATTTAGTTTGATGCATACACTTGTTCTTTTCTGGTAGCCCTTTTGTAATAACGGCTGATGTTTGGTTTGGAAGAAAGAGCTGCGTCTTCACTCTTCTGGCCTGCTTACTGCTCCTGTTGCACCCCCAGCCATGGTTTATGCTGTTGTTTTCAATGTACAATCAGTAGTATATTTTGTCTGTTGGTTGAATAAATGTGTTGTTGGAACGACAAACACAATGTTTTGGAAGTCGTTGCATGGTTCGATCCTTTAGTGCCCCGTACCACATGTAGTGCATACTATTTTTCGTACAGAACACATTTTCCACTTGTTGATAACATGTAGCCCACTCATGAAGGCCCAATAGAGGAGCCCATAATTAACTGGAAGGGAGGCTCTCACATGAATCCGACCCAGGTACATGCTCATGGTCCCCTAAACATAAATAAGTAAATAAATAAATAAATAAAGATAAATGCTCATCCACCAGTTCTTTAAATTCATGATTTAACAGGAGGATATTATTTCCTATGATAGTGTCATTACATCCAGTCGATATTATTCCTAGGCAAAGATAGCGACCAGTCTTCTTTCTCCCAGCATTTTCTTCCTGCAACCAGCGGACCCATGCAAATCGTAGTCAACGTCGTAAATAGTTCCGGTCCATTTTTATTTTTCAACAAGAATGTACAACCCAGCCCAGCACATTGGCAACATCACTTTATCCTCCGCCTTGGTGCGCTCGCCGCGGCGCCGCCGTTCGGCCCTATCAACATAGTTTTTTTGAAATGGTCCCTGTCAACATAGTGAATCGAGAGAGGACTGTAGTTGTGAGTATGACAGTACGGACCCACCAGGTCTACTCCTGAACACAAGCAAGCGCCTCTTTTACTACTCAGATGAACCCCTCGTTTTTTACTCTAATCCACCCTGCTGATATCTGGGACCCACATCATTTTCAACGGATAGTCAATTAACGACATAATTGCACAACTTTTTTTTGAGTAGTAATTTGGAGGAGCAGGCTATAAATTGGGTTGTGCGGTCTCTGTGGCCCGTCTAACAACATGACCAGCCCAGCAGTTTTTTCTTTGGGAAAATAGGTAGCCCAGTATTTCTTTTTGAAGAATACCCAAGCTAGGCCTATTTGTTTTCTCCGACATACTGGGTTGCAAATCTTTCAAGCCGAGGAGGGATGCATTCCGGCCTGGCCAAAGAGTATGGTCAGTGTCTGTTAAAAGAAATATCAAAAGGGGTTGAAAATTCCAAAAAAAATATAGCGAATGGGATATTAGTCTTTTTTTGTTTTTGTTCTTCACTGATATCTTATACTCCCTCCGTCCCAAAACTCTTGTCTTAGATTAGTCTAGATACGGATGTAGAATAATGGGACGGAGGGAGTATTTCATTGGATTTAACATGACATAGTACTAATTTATTTTTAAGTTTGTTTTAGTATGGCTACTAATTTTTGGATTAA
The DNA here is from genome assembly GCA_034509565.1 of Triticum monococcum. Lineage (NCBI taxonomy): Eukaryota > Viridiplantae > Streptophyta > Magnoliopsida > Poales > Poaceae > Triticum > Triticum monococcum. Next base: position 395,420,901 of record CM067846.1, on the reverse strand, counting down.
GAATATTTTTTCCCTAGCAAAAATTTGCGAATTTTCAAAATTTCACACATATTTAGTTAATTTTTTTAACCGTGGTACTGACCAGAAAATGGGAAGCAATTCTAAAAATGGAAAACGAGCTGCAATAAATTCCATATGAATTAGAAAATGAGTAAAAATTATAAAAATAATAGCAAATGGGTTGTACACGCCACAGATTTCGAGGCTGACTTGTTTACGCAAGGCTTTGTCAGTCAACACACGATTCTAGTAGCAGTGATTGTTGGATGTCCATCCAACGGCTGACGTGCTTCTTCAATCTCTGATCTTCCTGCTCCAGACGCCTAAACTAGCGCCGGCGGGACTGTCTGCTCCCTCCTCTTGTCACCTGATGTGATGCAACACAGGCTTCCCCGGCCCACCCTACTCCCTCCGCTGGCCTGGCCGCACGCAATCAACTACCTCCTTATTACGCGAAAAAATGATTCCTCCCACTGACATCTGGGGCGCACCGGTTGGGAGGCTGACCTATGGGCCTACTAAGTTGACACATACGCAGGGCTTGTCAACTTAGTCAACAAACGATTCTAGCAGCAGTAACCATTGGATTTGAATCGAACGGTCCTACTGCTTCTTCAATCGCTGCTCTTCTTGCACCGGCCGCCCAAACCAGCGCCGACGAGACCGCCTGCTCCTGCCTCCAGTGGCCGACTGTGCTGCCGTTGTGGCCTCACCGCCAGGCCCTGCGGCGACGGCAGCCTCACACCGCAGCTGACCCAGTGAACCCTTGTACTCCTCTCCGTGTGGGCATCCACTGCCGCGTCTTCCCCAGCTCCGCTTCTTCCCCTTCCTAAGCCTCGCCATCTTCCACCAGCTTGGATGCGCTCGGCACAGAGTGGTCAACGAACGACACCATCGGAAGTAGACTGTGCGTGGAGAGGCTGACAGCTGGGTCCACGGCCTCACGCAAGGAAATGCGTCCTTATTGCGCGCAAAATAATGATTCCTCCACCTGACAGCTAGGACCGACCGGAAGGGCCTCTGTATTTCACGAAAAAACGTTCCCACCGCTGCCAGGTCGGACCCACCAGCTATATCTTCGTACGCAAGGAAGTGCCTCCTTATTAGGCACAAAAAATGAATACCCCCTGCTAGCTGGGACCCACAATAGTGGGAGGCTGACTTGTGGGCCAACTAAGTTGACGAGGACGGAGGGCTTTGTCAACTTAGTTAATATGAACGATTCTAGCTCCGGTGACCGTACGATGTCCATCCAACGGCCGTAGTGCTTCTTCAACCTCCGGTCTTCTTGCTCCAGCAGCCCAAACCAGCACCGGTCGGGCCTCGTGCTCCTGCCTCCCGTGGTCGGCTGCGATGCCGCGGAGGCCTCACTGCCCCCTACTACTCCCACCACTGGCCAGGCCATCCCTCTACTCACCCGCACCCCCTGTTATTCTGCGGTGACGACAGCCTCACACCGCAGCCGAACCGGTGAACCCTCATAATCTTCTCTGCGTGGGCATCCACTGTCGCGTCTTCCCCAGCTCCGCATCGTCCCCTTCCTAGGCCTCGCTGTCATCCACCGCCTTGGTGCTCTCGGCGCGGCATGGTCAATGTGGTCAACGACTGACTTCCATCGGAAGAGTACTATATGTGGAGAGGCTGACAGCTGGGTCCACGACACCCGCAAGGAAGTGCCTCCTTATTACGCGCAAAAAATGGGGACCCACCGGACGGGCCACCGTATTTCGCAAAAAAACGTTTCCCCCCTGACTGCTGGGACCCACCAGCTACATCTTCGCACACAAGGAAGTGCATCCGAGCAAATAAAAAACGATTCGCCCCCCTGACTGTTGGGACCCACCAACTATATCTTCGCACGCAAGGAAGTGCCTGACAGTCAGGACCCACCTGGTCGAAGTGTACGTAGCGTTGTCATTCTAGTTGCGAACGTGTATGTACATACTCGTCGATGTAGAGCGCGCACGTGTCATAGTAGAGGCGCGCATGTAGCATGTACACACACGTACATCGGCAAGTGTGCAAGAAAGAAAATACGGCCACGTACATACATACGGGCGGGGTCTCGAACGCCAAGTCGCGCATACATACGGCCAGGACTCGTGTACATGGCTGGGTGGAACTGAGAGACAACATCATCGTCGTGTTCATGGGGAGCCAACCGGCCGGGTCGGAACGGAATGCGTCGTCATGTTCATCGGGAGGGCTTGGATGGAACAGCCGATGGAAACTAGGCCCGACGTACTGCAGAACAGAGGAAACGGCCTTGTGTTCGACTGGCCACGTTGGAAACGTGATCCTATTCATTGGGAGGACTCTGGCATACCGCCAAATAGAGGAAACAGACTTGTGTTGGACCTCCTATGGTCGAAACGGGGTCCTGTTGATCGGGAGGGGTGTGGCGTACCTCAAAACGGAGGAAACAGACTTGTGTTGGAGCGCTACGGTCGAAACAGGGGTCATGTTCATCGGGAGGGGTGTGGCATACCGCAAAACGGTACTCTATGGGATACTTTTCATCTCCACCATCGACCCCCTCTAGTCTCCACGGGCTACTGTTCATCCACCGTCGACCTCCTCCAGCCTCCACCTGCGACTGTTCATCCACGGGCTCCTTTTCATCCGGCCTGCACCGCGCGCTAGTCCATCGGCTACTGTTCAACCATCCCTCTCCACGGGCTCCTGTTAAACCACCCCTCCACAGGCTACTATTCATCCAGCACTCCGCCGTCTACTGTTCATCCATCCCTCCATAGGGTCGTCCTGTTCATCAAGCCCTCCACAGGGTCCTGTTCATCCAGACCCAGCCGGCTCGATCGATTGGGGTCCTGTTCATCCAGAGGCAACACCACGGGGTCCTATTCATCCACCCCCACCAGGAATTGTTCATCCAAACCCCCCAGCAACGCTCACTGTTCATCCCGAGGCAGCATCGATTGGCTTCAGTTAGCACCAGTAGCGAAGGAATCGCTCGATCGGGTTCAGTTAACAGCCATCGATCGATCACTTGGGTTCAGAAACGCGGAGCCTGCAGTGCAATCGCTCGGTTCAGTAGGCGAACGCCTCGCTTAGGTTCAATTAGAGCCCAACGCCTCGCACCCACGCGCGTGCGTGTACGAGAGAAACGCACAAACCTCCATGCATTGCTCGGACCCGACCACCCACCGTAACCGGTAACACCATGATATTTTCTTCGCCCTCACTTCTACCACGGTTTTTCCATCATGGACGGCCCAAAGAATGTCATGCAGTTGCATCTCCGGCCCGCCCAGGACGAAAAGCACATTTTCTGTTATGATTTTTTGTCATAGAAGTAAGAGCCCACCACATCTGTGATGATAGCGGGTTTTGTCACAATTATCGTCATAGAAGTGTCATAAGTATGATAGAAAAAAATTCGTTTGGCCCAAAATGTCATGGATGTGTCTTTTTTTGTAGTGGATGCTAAGTTTTAATATGAGCATGATGAGTTATTATATATATTAGTAGGTGAAATGAACATGGAATCTACTCCACGTTCATTTCACCCACTATTATATATAATAACTATTCATGGTCATAAAAGCATCTGATGAAAGTACTGTACATAAAATCATAATGAAAATAAGCTGTATTTTTTAAAATACACAAAAAGTTAGCAGCAGTGCTTTTCACAAGAAGCGCAACTGCTACTTAGTACTATTAGCAGCGCTTTTCAGAAGAAGCGCGACTGCTAACTAGGTATAGCAGTAGCGCTCCCTTTCCAGCGCTACTGCTACTAGTTAGCTGTAGCGCCTTAGTGGTAGCGCTGGTACAAGTGCTACTGCTAGCTCAAAAACAAGCGCTACTACTAGGGTTTTCCCTAGTAGTGGTAAAATATCCAAGAATGATAATATAATAGCATGGAACAATCAAAAATTATAGATACGTTGGAGACGTATCACAAACCCATTGACTAAACCTCTTCCACGAGCAAAACATGATCAACACCAAGACTCCATGGGTGTTAGATTCATTACAATGTAATCTAGATTATTGACTCTAGTGCAAGTGGGAGACTATTGGAAATATGCCCTAGAGACAAGAATAAAGTGGTTATTATCATATTTCCTTAATCATGATAAAGGTTTATTATTCATGCTAGAATTGTATTGATTGGAAAATTAAATACTCCCTCCGGTCCTTTTAGTCTGCGTATAAGTATTGTCCGAAGTCAAAGTATCTCAAATTTGACCAAACTTATAGAAAATGGTATCAACATTTACAATGCCAAATCAACATTATTAGATTCATTATCAAATGTAGTTTTCTAGCATGTATATTTGGTATTGTAAATGTTGGTATTTTTTCATATAAATTTGGTCAAATTTTGCAAAGTTTGACTTGACACAAATCTAATATGCAGTGTAAAAAGGAAAGGAGGGAGTACATGTGTGAATACATAAGCAAATAGCAAGTCCCTACTATATGCCTCTACTAGACTAGCTCGTTGATAAAAAGATGGTTAAGGTTTTTTGACCATAGACATGAGTTGTCATTTGATAATGGGACCACATCATTAGGAGAATGATGTGATGGACAAGACCCGTTCGTTAGCTCAGCATATGATCGTTCAGTTTATTTCTAGTGCTTTTTGAAATGTCAAATACATATTCCTTCAGCCATGAGATCATGCAACCCCTGAATACTGGAGGAATACCTTCTATGCTATCAAACATCACAACGTAAGTGGGTGATCGTAAAAATGTTCTACAAGTATCTCCGAAGGTTTCTGTTGAGTTGGCGTGAATCGAGATAGGGATTTGTCACTCCGTATGACGGAGAGGTATCTCTGGGCCCTCTCGGTAATACAGCATCACAAGAAGCTTGTAAGCAAAGTGACTAAGGAGTTAGTTACAAGATGATGTATTACGGAACGAGTAAAGAGACTTTCCGGTAATGAGATTGAACTAGGTATGGAGATACCGACGATCGAACCTCGGGAAAGTAACATACAGATGGACAAAGGGAACTACGTATGTTGTCATAAAGGTTTGACCGACAAAGATCTTCATAGAATACGTAGGAACTAGTATGGCCATCCTGGTCCCGCTATTGGTTTTTGATCGGAGAAGTGCCTCGGCCATGTCTACATCATTCTCAAACCCATAGGGTCCGCACGCTTAACGTTCATTGAAAATATAGTATTATATGAGTTATGTATGTTGGTGACCGAATGTTGTTCGGAGTCCCGAATGAGATCACAGACATGCCCAGGAGATCCGGAATGGTCCAGAGGTAAAGATTGATATATAGGATGGTATGTTTGGTGATGACCCACAAGTATAGGGGATCAATGGTAGCCCTTTCGATAAGTAAGAGTGTCGAACCCAACGAGGAGCAGAAGGAATGACAAGTGGTTTTCAGCAAAGTATTTTCTGCAAGAACTGAAATAGTCGGTTACAAGTAGTTTGATAGCAAGATAATTTGTAGCAAGCAAGTAATTGTAACGGTAAATAATGTGCATCAAGGTATTCCAATCCTTTTGTGGCAAAGGACATGCCAAAATGGTCTCTTATGATAAGCATAGCGTTCTTGAGGGTACACGGGAAATTGACCATATCACTTTCGTCATGTTGGTTCAATTCATGTTCGCTACTTTGATAATTTGATATGTGGGGGGACCGCTGCTTAGGTACTGTTCTTATTTGAACAAACCTCCTAGTTACACTACAAAAAAGACACATCCGTAACATTTTGGGACGAACGAATTTTTTTCCGGTCATGCTTATGACACTTCTATGACGATAATTGTGAAAAAACCCGGTATCATCATAGATGTGGTGGGCTCGTACTTCTATGAAAAAGAATCATGACAGAAAATTGTCTTTTTGTCCTGGGCGGGCCGGAGATGCAGTTGCATGACATTCTTTGGGCCGTCCATGGCTGAAAAAACCATGGTAGAAGCGGGGGCGAGGAAAATATCGGGGAGCTCCCGGTTACGGTGGGTGGCCGGGGGTGCTACCTATTAAGCTTGCGTTGGTTTTCCTTTGAAGAGGAAAGGGTGATGTAGCAAAGTAGCGTAAGTATTTCCCTCAGTTTTTGAGAACAAGGTATCAATCCAGTAGGAGTTTACACGCAAGTCGCCTTGTACCTACACAAACAAACAAGAACCTTGCAACCAACGCGATAAAGGGGTTGTCAATCCCTTCAAGGCCACTTGCAAAAGTGAGATCTGATAGAGATAAAAAGATAAATATTTTTGTTTTTTATGATATAGACTGGAAAGTAAAGATTGCAGAATAAAATAGATCAGAAACTTATATGATGGAAAATAGACCCGGGGGCCATAGGTTTCACTAGTGGCTTCTCTCAAGATAGCATAATCAACGGTGGGTGAACAAATTACTATCGAGAAATTGATAGAAAAGCGCAGAGTTATGAGAATATCTAGGCATGATCATGTATATAGGCATCACGTTCGCAGCAAGTAGACCAAAACGATTCTGCATCTACTACTATTACTCCACACATCGACCGCTATCCAGCAGGCATCTAGAGTATTGAGTTCATAAGAACAGAGCAACGCATTAGGCAAGATGACATGATGTAGAGGGATAAACTCAAGCAATATGATATAAACACCATCTTTTTATCCTCGATGGAAACAATACAATACGTGCCTTGCTGCCCCTGCTGTCACTGGGAAAGGACACCGCAAGATTGAACCCAAAGCTAAGCACTTCTACCACTGCAAGAAAGATCAATCTAGTAGGCCAAACCAAAGTGATCATTCGAAGAGACTTGCAAAGATAAAAAATCATAAATATAATAATTCAGAGAAGAACCAAATATTTTTCATAGATAATCTTGATCATAAACCCACAATTCATCGGATCTCGACAAACACACCGCAAAAAGAATTACATCAAATAGATCTCCAAGAGAATCGAGGAGAACTTTATATTGAGATCCAAAGAGAGAGAAGAAGCCATCTAGATAATAACTATGAACCCGAAGGTCTGTGGTAAACTACTCACACGTCATCGGAGAGGCTATGGTGTTGATGTAGAAGCCCTCTGTGATCGTCTCCCTGCCTCGTGGCCGCCTCGTTGCTTCCTTGACGTCCACTCCAAGTCTCCCGGATCACGTTTGTTCCAAAAATAACTCTCCCAAAGGTTTCATTACGTTTGGATTCCGTTTGATATTCCTTTTCTGCGAAACACTGAAATAAGCAAAAAACCAGCAATTTGCACTGGGCCTCTGGTTAGCAGGTTTGTCCCAAAATAATATAAAAGTGTATAATAACTCCCATTGAACATCCAAAACAGATAATATAATAGCATGGAACAATAAAAAATTATAGATATGTTGGAGACACATCAAGCATCCCCAAGCTTAATTCTCGCTCGTCCTCGAGTAGGTAAATGATAAAAACAAAATTTTTATTGTGGAATTCTACCTAGCATAATTCTCAATGTAATTTTCTTTAGTGTGGCATGAATGCTCAGATCCGAAATATTCAAGATAAAAGTTTAATATTGACAGAAAAATAATAATACTTCAAGCATACTAACAAAGCAATCATGTCTTCTCAAAATAACATGGCCAAAGAAAGTTATCCGTACAAAATCATATTGTCTGGCTATGCTCTATCTTCATCACACAAAATATTTAAATCATGCACAACCCCGATGATAAGCCAAGCAATTGTTTCATACTTTTTATGTTCTCAAACTTTTTCAATCTTCACGCAATACATGAGTGTGAGCCATGGACATAGCACTATATGTGTAATAGAATGGTGGTTGTGGAGAAGACAAAAAGGAGAAGATAGTGTCACATCAACTAGGCGTATCAACGAGCTATGGAGATGCCCATCAATAGATATCAATGTGATTGAGTAGGGATTGCCATGCAACGGATGCACAAGAGCTATAAGTGTATGAAAGCTCAACGAAAGAAACTAAGTGGGTGTGCATCCAACTTGCTTGCTCACGAAGACCTAGGGCAATTTGAGGAAGCCCATCATTGGAATATACAAGCCAAGTTCTATAATGTAAAATTCCCAATAGTATATGAAAGTGACAACATAGGAGACTCTCTATCATGAAGATCATGGTGCTACTTTGAAGCACAAGTGTGGTAAAAGGATAGTAACATTGTCCCTTCTCTCTTTTTCTCTCATTTTTTTATTTGGGCCTTTTTCTTTTTTTTCTTTTTTATGGCCTCTTTTTTTCTCTTTTTTTTCGTCCGGAGTCTCATCCCGACTTGTGGGGGAATCATAGTCTCCATCATCATTTCCTCACTTGGGACAATGCTCTAATAATGATGATCATCACACTTTTATTTACTTACAACTCAAAAAATTACAACTCAATACTTAGAACAAAATATGACTATATGTGAATGCCTCCGGCGGTGTACCGGGATATGCAATGAATCAAGAGTGACATGTATGAAAGAATTATAAAGGTGGCTTTGCCACAAATACGATGTCCACTACATGATCATGCATAGCAATATGACAGTGATGGAGCGTGTCATAATTAACGAAACAGTGGTAAGTTGCATGGTGATATATCTCGGAATGGCTATGGAAATGCCATAATAGGTAGGTACGGTGGCTATTTTGAGGAAGGTATATGGTGGGTGTATGATTATGGCGAAAGGTGCACGTTATTAGAGAGGCTAGCAATGGTGGAAGTGTGAGAGTGCATATAATCCATGGACTCAACATTAGTCATAAAGAACTCACATACTTATTGCAAAAATCTATTAGTTATCAAAACGAAGTACTACGCGCATGCTCCTAGGGGGATAGATTGGTAGGAAAAGACCATCGCTCGTCCCCGACCGCCACTCATGAGGAAGACAATCAATAAACCAATCATGCTCCGACTTCATCACATAACGGTTCACCATACGTGCATGCTATGGGAATCACAAAGTTTAACACAAGTATCTCTCAAATTCACAACTACTCAACTAGCACGACTCTAATATAACCACCTTCATATCTCCAAACAATCATAAAGAATCAAACTTCTCATAGTATTCAATGCACTTTATATGATAGTTTTTATTATATCCATCTTGGATGCTCATCACTTTAGGACTAAAATTTTAACCAAAGCAAATTACCATGTTGTTCTAAAAGACTCTCAAAATAATTTAAGTGAAGCATGAGAGATCAATAATTTATATAAAATAAACCACCACCGTGCTCTAAAAATATATAAGCGAAGCACTAGAGCAAAATTATCTAGCTCAAAATATATAAGTGAAGCACATAGAGTATTCTATTAAATTACGATTCATGTGTGTCTCTCCAAAAAGGTCTATACAGCAAGGGTGATTGTGGTAAACTAAAAAGCAAAGACTCAAATCATACAAGACGCTCCAAGCAAAACACATATCTTGTGGTGAATAAAAATATAGCCTCAAGTAAAGTTACCGATGGATGAAGATGAAAGAGGGGATGCCTTCCGGGGCATCCCCAAGCTTTGCTTTTGGTTGTCCTTGAATTTTACCTTGCGGTGCCTTGGGCATCCCAAAGCTTAGGCTGTTGCTACTCCTTATTCCATAATCCATCAAATCTTTACCCAAAAACTTGAAAACTTCACAACACAAAACTCAACAGAAAATCTCATAAGCTGCGTTAGTATAAGAAAACAATCCACAACCTTAAGGTACTTTAATGAACTCATTCTTTATTTATATTGGTGTTAAACCTACTGTATTCCAACTTCTCTATGGTTCATAGCCCCCGATACTAGCCATAGATTCATTAAAATAAGCAAACAACACACGAAAAACAAAATCGGTCAAAACAGACCAGTCGGTAGTAATCTGATTTGTTTGAATACTTCTCGAACTCCAAAAATTCAAAAAAACTAGGAAAACCTGGACAATTTGTATATTGATCTACTTCAAAAAGAATTGGCAATTTATCACCCTCTGTTGAATTTTAACAATTATTTTCATGAGCGCAAAGCTTGTGTCTTTTTCGACAAGATCAAATAATTATCACCCAAGAAGATCCTATTGGTTCTACTTGGCACAAAAACTAATTAAAACATAAAACCACATATAACCAGAGGCTAGATGAATTATTTTTTACTAAATAGGAAAAAAAGCAAGTAATAAAAATAAAATTGGGTTGCCTTCCAACAAGCGCTATCGTTTAACGCTCCTAGCTAGGCATAAAAGCGAGGATAGATCTAGGTATTGTCATCTTTGGTATGCAATCCATCAATAGAACACTTATAACCCTTAGGAGTTTCCTTCTTTCATATCAATAATTGCACCAATCGTTCTAAGGAAAGGTCTACCAAGAATAATAGGATATGTAGGATTGCAATCTATATCAGGAACAATAAAATCTACGGGCACATAATTCCTATTTGCAACAATAAGAACATCATTAATTCTTCCCATAGGTTTTGGTGGAATCCGCAATATGCAAGTTTAAAGAACAATCGTCAAATTCACAGAAACCTAACACATCACACAAAGTCTTTGGAATCGTTCAAACATTAGCGCCCAAATCACACAAAGCATAGCATTCATGATCTTTAATCTTAATTTTAATAGTAGGTTTCCACTCATCATAAAGTTTTCTAGGGATAGAAACTTCTAATTCAAGTTTTTCTTCATAAGATCGCATTAAAGCATCAATGATATGTTTGGTAAAAGCTTTTGACTATAAGCATGAGGAGAACTTAACACGGATTGCAACAAGCAGATACAATCTATCAAAGAGCAATTATCATAATTAAATTCCTTGAAATCCAAAATAGCGGGTTCATTGCTATGTAAAGTTTTGACCTCTCCAATCCCACTTTTACCAATTTTTGCATCAAGATCTAAAAACCCTGAATCATTGGGATGCCTTCTAACTAAAGTTGACTCATCTCCAGTCCCATCATTATCAAGGTTCATATTGCAAAACAAAGATTTGATAGGAGACACATCAATCACTTTTAGATCTTCCTTCTTATATTATCATGAAAACTAGAAGAACACACTTTCATAAAGCAATCCTTTTTACCACGCAGCCTAGTGGTTCTTTCTTTGCACTCATCAATGGAAATTCTCATGGCCTTGCGAGACTCATTGATATAATTCTTAGGTGTAATAGATCTAAGTTTCAAAGAATCAACATCAAGAGAAATTATATCCACGTTCCTAGCCAACTCATTAATCCTAGGCAATTTTCCTTCAAGCATAGCATTGAAATTCTTTTGTGAAATCATAAATTCTTTAACACTAGTCTCAAAATTAGAGGTCATCTTATTAAAATTTTCATAAAATTTGTTGTAGGAATTACCATAATTATTAGAGGAATTAGAAGGAAACGGCCTAGGATTAAAGTTTCCTCTATACGCGTTGTTACCAAAATTATTCCTACCAACAAAATTCACATCCATAGATTCATTATTATTCTTAATCAAAGTAGACAAAGGCATATCATTAGGATCAGAAGAAACGCTCTTATTAGCAAACAACTTCATAAGTTCATCCATCTTTCCACTCAAAACATTAATCTCTTCTATCGCGTGAACCTTTTTAATAGTAGATCTTTCGATATGCCATTGAGAATAATTAACCATAATATTATCTAGGAGTTTAGTAGCTTCTCCTAAACTGATTTCCATAAAAGTGCCTCCCACGGCCGAATCTAAAAGATTTCTAGAAGCAAAATTCAATCCAGCATAAAATTTTTGTATAATCATCCATAAATTCAAACCATGTGTAGGGCAATTACGTATCATTAATTTCATTCTCTCCCAAGCTTGTCCAACATGTTCATGATCAAGTTGCTTAAAATTCATAATATCGTTTATAAGAGAGATGATCTTAGCGGGAGGAAAGTACTTAGAGATAAAAGCATCTTTGCACTTATTCCATGAATCAATACTATTTTTAGGCAAAGACGAAAACCAAGTTTTAGCACGATCTCTAAGAGAAAACGGAAATAGCTTCAATTTAACAATATCATTATCCACGTCTTTCTTCTTTTGCACATCACACAAATCAACAATGTTGTTTAGATGAGTAGCGGCATATTCACTAGGAACGCCAGAAAATTGATCTTTCATGAGAAGATTCAAGAAGGCAACATTAATTTCACAAGATTCAGCATCGGTAATAGGAGCAATCGGAGTGCTAAGAAAATCATTGTTATTGATATTGGAAAAGTCACACAATTTAGTGTTGTCTTGAGCCATCATGACAAAAAATCCAACACACAACCACACAGGAAGCAAGCGAAAAGAGACGAACGGAAAAAGAGGTAGAATAAAACGGCAAAGGTGAAGTGGGGGAGAGGAAAACGAGAGGCAAATGGAAAATAATGTAATGCGAGGGATAAGAGTTTGTGATGGGTACTTGGTATGTCTTGACTTGTGCGTAGATCTCCCCGGCAACGGTGCCAGAACTGGCTAGTTGCTGGGAGATCAAATCTTGACTTGACTTGGTGTAAGACTCCCCGGCAACGGCGCCAAAAATCATTCTTGCTACCTCTTGAGCATGTCGTTGTTTTCCCTTGAAGAGGAAAGGGTGATGCAGCAAAGTAGCGTAAGTATTTCGCTCAGTTTTTGAGAACAAAGGTATGAATCCTGTAGGAGGTTACACGGAAGTCGCCTTGTACCTGCACAAACAAACAAGAACCTTGCAACCAACCCGATAAAGGGGTTGTCAATCCCTTCACGACCACTTGCAAAAGTGAGATCTGATAGAGATAAAAAGATAAATATTTTTGGTATTTTTATGATATAGATTGGAAAGTAAAGATTGCAGAATAAAATAGATCGGGAACTTATATGATGGAAAATAGACCCAGGGGCCATAGGTTTCACTAGTGCCTTCTCTCAAGATAGCATAATCTACGGTGGGTGAACAAATTACTCTCGAGCAATTGATAGAAAAGTGCATAGTTATGAGAATATCTAGGTGTGATCATGTATATAGGCATCACATCTGCGACAAGTATATCGAAATGATTCTACATCTACTACGACTACTCCACACATCGATCGCTATCCATCATGCATCTAGAGTATTAAGTTCATAAGAACGGAGCAGCGCATTAGGCAAGATGACATGATGTAGAGGGATAAACTCAAGGAATATGATATAAACCCCATATTTTATCCTCGATGGCAACAACACAATACGTGCCTTGCTGCCCCTGTTGTCACTCGGAAATGACACCGCAAGATTGAACTTAAAGCTAAGCACTTCTCCCATTGTAAGAAAGATCAATCTAGTAGGCCAAACCAAACTGATAATTTGAAGAGACTTGCAAAGATAAAAAATCATACATATAAAAATTCAGAGAAGAACCAAATATTTTTCATAGATAACCTTGATCATAAACCCACAATTCAGCGAATCTCGACAAACACACCACAAAAAGAATTACATCGAATAGATCTCCAAGAGAATCGAGGAGAACTTTATATTGAGATCCAAAGAGATTAAAGAAGCCATCTAGCTAATAACTATGGACCCGAAGGTCTGTGGGAAACTACTCACACATCATCGGAGAGGCTATGGTGTTAATGTAGAAGCCCTTTGTGATCGATTCCCCCTCTGGTGGAGCGCCGGAGAAGGCCCCAAGATGGGATCTCACGGGTACAGAAGGTTGCGGTGGTGGAAATAGGGTTTCGTGGTGCTCTCGGATGATTTCAGGGTATATGAGTATATATAGGCGAAGGAAGGAGGTCGGTGGAGCCACGAGGTGCCCATGAGGGTGGGGGCGCACCTACGCCCCTGGGAGCATCTCCTTGCCTCGTGGCCGCCTCGTTGCTTCCTTGACGTCCACTCCAAGTCCCCTGGATCACGTTTGTTCCAAAAATAACTCTCCCGTAGGTTTCATTACATTTGGATTCTGTTTGATATTCCTTTTCTGCGAAACAATGAAATAGGCAAAAAAACATCAATTTGCACTGGGCCTCCGGTTTGTAGGTTAGTCCCAAAAATAATATAAAAGTGTATAATAAATCCCATTAAACTCCAAAACAGATAATATAATAGCATGGAACAATCAAAAATTATAGATACGTTGGAGACGTATCAGGGGGCCGAGCCATGCGTGTTTCTCTCATACACGTACATGGGTGGGTGCGAGGCGTTGGACTCTAACTGAACCCGAGCAAGGCGTTCACCTATTGAACCCGAGCGATTTCACTGCAGGCTACACGTTACTAAAGCCGAGTGATCGATCGATGGCTGTTAACTAAACTAGATCGAGCGATTCCTTCGCTACTCCTGCTAATTGAAGCCGATTGAACCTGCTGCTTCTTGATGAGCACTGAGCGTTGTTGGGGTTTGTATGAACAGTTCCCGGGGGGTTGAATGAGCAGGAACCCGTGGTGGTAGAGGTCGTCGCCGCTGGATGAACAGGAACCCGATCGATCAAGCCGGCGGAGGGCTGGATGAACAGGACCCCGTGGAGGGCTGGATGAACAAGATGACCCCATGGAGAGCTGGTTGAACAGTAGCCGGTGGAGGGCTGGATGAATAGTAGCCCATGGAGGGGTGGTTGAATAGGACCACGTGGAGAGGGCTGGTTGAACAATAGCCGGTGGAGGAGCGCGTGGTGGAGGCTGGATGAACAAGTGCCCGTGGATGAACAGTCGCAGGTGGAGGCTAGAGGAGGTTGACGGTGGATGAATAGTAGCCCGTGGACTCTGGAGGAGGTCGACAGTGGAGATGAATAGTATCCCATGGAGTACCGTTTTGTGGTACGCCACACCCCTCCCAATGAACATGACCCCCATTTCGATCGTAGCGCACCAACACAAGCCAGTTTCCTCCGTTTTGCGGTATGCCACACCCCTCCCGACCAACATAACCCCGTTTCGACCGTAGGAGGTCCAAGAGAAATCTGTTTCCTCCATTTTGCGGTACGCCAGACCCCTCCTGATGAACAGGATCCCGTTTCGACCATGGCCGGTTAAACACAAGGCCGTTTCCTCCGTTCTGCGGTACACCAGGCCTCGTTCCCATCGGCTGTTCCGTCCAAGTCGGTTGGCTCCCGATGAACACGACGTATTCTATTGCCTCCCAATGAACACGACGCATTCCGTTGCCTCCCCATGAACATGACGACAACGCAGTTTCTCCGTTCTGACCCAGCCATGTACACGAGCCATGGCCGTACGTATGCGCGAGTACGCATTCGAGACCCCACTCGTATGTACGTACATGGTCGTATTTACTTTCTTGCACCCTGGCTGTACGTATGTGTACATGCTACGTGCGCACCTCTATTACTACACGTGCCCTTCCTTACACGGCCACGGTTCATTGCTGCAGCCTGCAGACAGACCGTTCCTATGTACGTACACGTTCCTGACCAGAATGAAAACACTACATATGCCTCGACCAGGTGGGTCCCGACTGTCAGGCAATTCCTTGCGTGCGAAGATGTACCTGGTGGGTCCCTGAAGTCAGGGGGAAATGTTTTTTTCGCAAAATACGGTGGCCCGCCTGGTGGGTCCCTGCTGTTAGGTTGACGAATCATTATTTTATGCGTAATAAGGAGGCACTTCCTTGCTGTGGCGGTGGACCCAGCTGTCAGCCTCTCCATGTACAGTACTCTTCCAATGGAAGTCGTTCATTGACCACATTGACCACGGCCGCACCGAGAGCACCAAGGCAGTGGACGACGCCGAGGCCTAGGAAGGGAATGACATGGAGCTGGGGAAGACGCGGCAGTGGATGCCCACATGGAGAGGAGTAAGAGGGTTCACTGGTTCGGCTGCGGTGTGAGGGTGCCGTCGCCGCAGGGCCTGGCCAGCGGTGGGAGTAGTAGGGGGTGGTGATACATCTGCGGTAGCACAACCGGCCATGGTAGGCAAGAGCACGCGGTGGTTTGGACTGCTGGAGCAAGAAAATCAGAGGTTGAAGAAGCAGGACGACCATTAGATGTTAACAATCCAACGGTCACTGGTGATAGAATCGTTTGTTGACTAAGTTGACAAAGCCCTCCGTTCGCGTCACCTTAGTAAGCCCACAAGTCAGCCTCCCACTATGGTGGGTCCCAGCTAGCAGGGGGTGTTCATTTTTTGTGTGCGTAATAACTAAATGTCGAGCCATATTTAAAGTACTTTGAAGATATATTTAAATTAGGTTAAAGCCCAGTGAAAATTGGAATCTGAAAATGTGAAAAAATTCAGAAATTATGATGTAATTGTCAATTTGTCATCTTTTTTATATTTACAGCCCATTTCGTATTACTTTCAAGATTTGCAGGCCTCTTGAAAGAGTTGCAGCCCATGAGGGCGTAGAAAAATAAGTAGGCCTGGATTGGGTATTCTTCAGAAAAAATAAACTAGGCCCATTTTCACAAAAAAATAGCTGGGCTGGTCATGTGGTGAATATAAAATACAAGCCTAGACTAGACAGGTCACAACCCAGTTGAAACCCTGCTCCATCTGAACAATAACAAAAAAATAATGCTCTAGCAGCTACGTCCCAGGTGTTAGCCGATCATGTGTTGTTCTCTTGTCAATTGACTATATACGCTGACAATGTCATGGGTCCCAGATGTCCGAAAACCACTAGCAGGAAGCATTTTCTTTTTCCATATGCTAGCAATGGAGTATATATAACAAAAATGAGGAACTTCCTTGTGTGCGACCATGCACATGGTGGGTCCCTGCTTTCATCCTCTCCACATACAGTCCTCTGCCGATTCCTCTTGTTTGTTGACCATGTTGACAACGCGAGAGGGCGGCACCGCGGCGAGCGCACCAAAGCGCGCAGAGGACGATGGCGAGGCCTCGGAGATCGGCGTTAACAATTTAGGAGATGGTGGGGTGGTGATGCGTGCGCTGAGGCACAGCCAGCCGTGGGAGGCGGAAGCAGGCGGCCCACCGGCGCTGGCTTGGTTTCGGCGGCTGCAGGAAGACAGGACTGAAGAAACACGACATGCTGTAAAAGCAGCAGGAGTACTTAACAAGCTTAACTGAAACCAGCAGGGGCACTTAACAACCATAGCTGAAAGTAGTATGAGTACTTATACAGGTTCAACCATACAAAGCACGCCTCGAATAGTGCTACTTTGCCTCCAGTTAACCAAAGGGTGAAGCCGCCAAGCCCAAGGACAAGGCCCAGGCGCCACCCCGTGCATCCACAACCTTCTGAGAGAGGCTTCATCTCGCAATGTGGTCAATAAACAGGATATTCGCTTTAGAGCCATGGAAAAGCAGGAACATAATCTTATGTCCTATTCTCCAAGATGGACGGGCCTTCATTATTGGAGACCACCCATGAATAAGAATCTTTTCACCTCCAAGGGCAATGGAGTAGGTCGACATAAACATCATGTTGTGACCAAGCGCAAGTCTAACCCGACCATGGTCAGGCATCTATATAGGAACAATAGAACTAGGCAGTTTTTGTTTCAAGAAGATCACAACTGTAAAATTGTGCAGAAGCAAGAGTTTATGAACAACATATATAATAGAAAACAGCTCATACCATAAGTTTCTCGACACAGTTGGACCTGTTCAACGAGTGCAGCAGTGGCACACATATCCCACGTGGCCTTCCACCACTGAAATGCCCCACAAGGACCTCAAGACGGTCAATAAAGTGTAGGAACTTGTGGATGTCGTCCCACTCAACTTCTGTGCCATCAGTAATAGCCGAGTTCTTATAGAACAACAAACGAGTAGCTTGCTTAACTCTGAAAAAACCTACACGTGCCACCAATTATAAGAACATATTAGTTAGAAGTAGCATCTTCGTGAAAGATTCGTTGCTACTTCTAAAGTTAAATTGTGATTAGTTAGACATAAGAGGTGTATTAAGAAGTAACCGAGGCAAGAAGCAAGAACCAGATAAAAAACTAACATGAATGAACAATTGGAACGACGTCGGGGTGGAAGGTTGCAATGAAGATGAGACCAGGTTCTACTACTTCCATCAACATTCATGCGCCAACTTTCAGTCCATAACACTTGAGAAAGTTTATCCAAGTTCGGCCATAAAAAAAAGAAGTGATCTTCTTGGTTCATGAACCCAACTCGGAACTTATATCCATGGCTTGTCTTCACTGTGGCCATTAAACTTGTGTATTTAGTTATGGCAAGGCCGAGCATCTTGAGTACATGTGTTCTGGCAGAGCAAGGAATGTAGTGCAGGAAAAAATAATATGAGAATACAATGTGTCCTGGGATATCCGCGGCCACCTATGGGACCGGGCAGCCCCTTAATGGTTCGGCGGGGGACGTCGCATTGCACAAAGAGCAGATCAACACACGGCAGCATGACACAGAGCACACGAGCAATTTACCTAGGTTCAGGTCGCCGTAAGGTGTAAGACCCTACTCCTGCTTTGGTGGATTGATGGTGGAATGCGAGTGATGGTGCGTAGTACACTTGCCCAGCAAGGGCTGCCTCTAGGCTACGATGACTACGACCAAGTGGTAGCTTGGGTTTGTCAAGTTTCCAACCCTCTAACCCCTCCTACGAGTGCCATGGGCCTCCTTTTATAGATTAAGGGGTCACCACAGTGGCAAAGTGGTCATTATCCACTGATATGACAGCAAACAGTGCTATCATACCTAACTCTGCGGGCTGACAGGGTGGATTAAAGGCACTGCTCAGTGTCACATCATTAGCTGCCCGGCAAGGCCTGCCGGGCTATCTCGCCAGCTTCACATCTATTCTCTTGACATGTGGCAGGACGGGTATCATCTGTGGGCTTCTTCTGTAGGAGATGGCTGCCATGTGGCAAATGCTGCCACTTAATCATCTTGCGGCTTCGCACCGCACTGATTGACGTCGTGGGTCGTACTTGTGCGGTTGGTGGGGTGGTTCAACTCACCGCAAGCCCACGACAGGCCATGCCAAGGGTCTTGGTTGCTTGCTTCTGGTGGTGGCCTGGCCCCTTGCCGGGCTCGCCTGCCCGGCAAGGGAGCCCCTTTCCCTGTAGATATCTTGTTCTCCTAGCTCATCCTTGGTATCTCTAGGTTGTATGCTGGTACATCAGATCTCTTGGCTCTTCAATCTCTGGCTTGAGCTGGTGCTTCAATCTTGATCTTGTGCCTATGCATAGTTGGTCAACATACCCAAGGTCTATTGCACCGACAGAAGGCCCCGGGCCTGCCCCGAACGCGCTATAGAGCATCGTCGGGATAGAGCTAATAAGTGCACAGGCAGGGCTGCTGAAGGGGTTGGCCCCTTGAAGTTTTTTGACGCTGCTTCATCAATCTTAACTTCGGGGCGGTTTCTGATTTCTCTGCGTGTGGTGTAAAGCCAATAGTGGTGGGGTCGTGGCAGTGACGGCCCATGAATGACTTTAACGCACGGGGTGGAATCTCCTAAATTATTCTTTCGCGGCGCACTCTTATCCTTGGCCATGTATGCTGCATGCATCGCGCAGGGTAGGTAACGGAGGCGCGTGTCATGGGCAAGCATCTTGAAGAGGGCCTGCATGTATTGAATTGGCGGAGGAGGGCGGTGGTCGCCCGTTGATGGAGCAATACCCTTCCCCGGCCCGCCTATAAAAGGAGTGGCGGAGGAAGGTAGAGTCATCCACCTCTGCATCCCTCTCCTTCTTTCCTGGTCCTCTGCTTCTTTTGGTGATGCTAGAGAGAAGGGCCCGAGGCCATCCCCTAGGCTCCTTCTTGGGGCAATTGTTGCCCCACGCTGGTGCAGGCACCCAGGGAGTGAGACTGGTCCTTGGCATGGTGAATTTCTTGGTCTCTTCGAGGCTCGGTCAGGAGGTGGGGCTAGAGATTATTGGTAATCACAGCATTGTCCCTCCTGGAGGCCTTGGGGCCATTGTTGATGAGAGGCGCACCTTCCCGCCCGCCAAGGAGGGGAGCGGTACGCCTCGAGTCCTCTGGCCATTTTGGCTGCTCACCGTCTTCCCGGGGAGAGTGCTAGACTGGAGTCTTGGCCTCTTCCCGGAACAGGGTTGATGGAGATGAAGCCTGGGGGGAAGGAGAAGACGGGAGGCAGGCCGTCCAGTAGGAGCACGACTGCATCGACGCATTCGTGCCGTTCTAGCGATCTGCTGCTCGTCTGCCTGGCTCTTCCCCCCTTTTCCCGGCGACGTCATCACCGTTTCTTCTAGTTGTCGGGAAAAGGCTTGTAACCCTGGTGCTCCTACTCCCCTCCGGGGTCTTCTGACTGGGCCCCGGCGTCTTCCTCTGGTGGTGACTGTGCTGGAGCCCCTCTTCCGGTCCTGGAGACGGTGACCAGGGGGCCGTCGAGGCGCTCCGCACGTCTTCCTCCTTTGCAGCCTCGCCACTCCCGACCCTGTCAGACTAGTCATGCCAGTTTCTGACCAAGATGGAAGTGGTATTGCACCGGCGCGGCGCCCATCCTCTTCTCTTCCCACCTCAATACCTGGGATAAGATGGACAAGGACAGGAGTTTGCGGAACACTTATCCTTTTTTAATCTTAAACTTGTAGGCAATCGCCAAATTTTAATTCAAATAATGTAATCTCCCGAGTCCATCTTTGTATGCTATAATGCTTGTACTTGTAACTGCATATGAATGAGCAGGATGAGACTTGCCGGGAACTCGTGCATGTGTATGTCCATGCAGAGATGAAGTGCCTCTTTAATAAAATAAACGAGTTTCCCTAGGTAGGATATCCTGCCAGCACCTCTTTTGTCTGCCGGAGAGCCATGTCTGCCGGGGAACAGACAGAGGGGCCAGCCCCCTGCCAACTCCTGTTTCCCAAAGGCCACTACGACCACCCTGACCGAAGCAACGCTCGAGTCATGGATGGGAGCACCTAAGTTTCAAAGAGAGAGGCAAGGTTTTCTCATGCGAAGTTGTAGCTTTACAGAATACTAATGGACAAGAGGTGAACTCATCTGTTTGGCTTGCTGAGGATCATCATGCCATGCAATCTTCTCGTCCTTTGTCGAAGCCAAGTTCATGGCAAGAACCTGGAACTACATGTAGATGATAATGAATGCAGGATGCAATCCTATCTATATGCATATGCAAATGCTCATGAAATGCTTATGTAGTGATCTGGGTGTGCTTGTGCAGGCATGCAATCTTAGTTGGGGCCCCCTACAACGCTTCTTTATTTTCTCTTGCATGAGGTCATCGCCTCGGCTTGTACAAGGGGTTACATGCAACTTCGGCAAGGCCATGTACAATGGGTGGCTGCCGAGCAGGGCCCAGAAGCCTTTGTGCCTTATGGGTAGAACTTACGGAGATGCTCAATATTCCATGAGTTTTGCAACGGTGTGCCATCTCCGGTCTTCAGACGGACTGCGCCAGGTCTGGTGACTCGTACTACCCGGTAAGGGCCTTCCCACTTCGGTGACAAGTTGTGTGTACCCTTGGCGGACTGAACACACCTAAGGACAAGGTCACCTTCCTCAAAACACCGGGCACGAACCCTGCGGCTGTGATAGCGGTGCAGGGCTTGCTGATAGCGTGCAGCACGCGTAGTGGCCCAGAGACGGTTCTCCTCGAGTAGCACAGTGGCGTCATGACGGTGCTGATCTTGCTCTACTTCATCATAGGAAAGCACCCGAGGAGACCCGCAAATGAGTTCTATGGGGACAACTGCTTCTGCCCCGTAAACCAGGGAGAAGGGCGTCTGCCCGGTAGCTCGATTAGGTGTAGTTCTGAGGGGCCAGGGAATTACCAGTAGCTCCTCGATCCACCGCCTGCCGTGCTTCTGCAGCGTATCGAAAGTCATTGTCTTGAGTCCACGAAGCACTTCAGCATTCGCCCTCTTAACTTGTCCATTGGTGTGGGGGTGTGCCATCGAAGCAAATGAGATCTTGCATCCGAGGGTTTGAACATATTGCATGAAGGCATGGCTCGTGTATTTGGTGTCGTTGTCAGTGATGATCCTTGTCGGAACTCTAAAATGACACACCAATTCTTTCAAGAACTTGATAGCTGACTAGGCAGTCACCTTCCTCACGGCAGTCACTTTCGGCCACTTTGTAAACTTGTCGATTGCGAGGAACAAGAATTCAAAGCCCCCGATTGCTCGGGGGAAGGGGCCGAGGATATGGAGCCCCCAGACCGAAAATGGCCATGATAGAGGGATTGTCTGAAGAGCTTTGGCAGGCAGGTGTGTTCTCTTGGAATGGAACTAGCAGGCTTCACATGTCGTGACGAGCTCAACTGCGTCTTGGAGAGCTGTGGGCCAATAGAATCCTTGCCTGAATGCTTTCCCAACTAGTTCCCTTGATCCAATGTGTGAGCCACACATTCCTTTGTGAATCTCATTCAACAGTTCCTTTCCATCCTCCCGGCGGACACACTTCAATTTCACACCATTGGGCCTCCTTTTGTACAGAGTGTCATTGACAAACTGATACATATTGTCCCTCCGGGCTACTTTCTCAACTTCATCTGGGTCGACCGGGAGTTCACCATTTTGGAGGAAGCGTACGATGTGCCTTGCCCAAGTTGGAGCCTGAGGCTCGGCAACGAGGACTAGCAGAACCTCCTTGGCTGCAGGAGCACCAGCCTCGTATGTGGGGTCCGTAGGCCCGGCTGAGGGGGTGGTCCGGCAGGCTATGAGGAGTTGTTTCCGGCAGGGTCTTTGCCGGGAGCGGGTGGCTCGATCGGGAGAGGCTTACCGTAGTCCAACTGTCTCCTTTTCCGGGCCATTGTGGCTGGTGATACTGAGGGTTGAGAGAGATGGAGAACAAAAGTTCCTGGTTCCACAGGAAGCTTCTTCACAGCACACTTGGATAGGTGATTAGCTATGTTGTTTTCCACACGGGGTCCGTGCTCTGTTTGCAACACAGCAAACTGCTCCTCCAATCTCCTCACTTCCTCAACGTTTGCTTCCATCAATGGGTTTTGGTAATCTTTTGACTTGTCTCACCACTAGCTGTGAATCTCCTCAGATAATCAACTTCTTGATCCCCAACTCTGCTGCAATTCTGAGCCCGACAACGAGCCCTTCATACTCAGTTGTATTGCTAGTGGCTTCTTCCCTAGCAAAGTGCATTTGGACGACGTACCTCAAGTGCTCCCTGGAGGGAGCAACAAGAAGCATGCCAGCTCCTGCACCTTGTAGGGAAAAAGCACCATCACAATACATAATCCATTCTTGGGGTGATTCCTTGCCGGGGAGAGTCATTTCTCTTGTTTCCTCATCAGGGGTTGGCTCCATTCTACAATAAACTCTGCCAATGCCCTGCTCTGAATGGTTGACGTGCTCTCAAACCTCAAACCAAAACTGGATAACTCCAAAGCCCACTCCACTATTCTGCCAGCAGCCTCAGGATTTCGGAGTATCCTCTGCAACAGGAAATGAGTAAAAACTGTGATCTCATGGGCTTGGAAGTAGTGGCGCAGTTTTCTTGAGGCTGTAATGAGGCCAAAGATCAACTTCTGCACACCAGAGTACCTCGACCTATCCCCTTGTAACAGGGAGCTGACGAAGTAAACTGCACGCTGCACCACTTTCTTCCTTGCTGCGTCCTTGGGGCTGCTCTCATTGCCATGCTCACTGCTGTCATGTTCCTCCGCTTACTCTGCCGTTATGTGGCAACTTTCTGCATCTTCTGCTTCCCGCTGCGCTACCAAAGCTGCACTGACCACTTGGTTGGTTGCCACCAAGTAGAGCAACAATGGCTCTTTGGGTTTGGGCGCAACCAAGGTGGGGACAGATGATAGGTAGGCCTTCAACTCTTGCAAGGCTATTTATGCTTCCGGGGTCAATTTCATTGGCCATGCGTTCTTCAAAATTTTGATGAACGGCAGGGCACGCTTAGCGGATTTGGAGATGAATCTTCTTAGCACGACAACGCATCCAATCAAACACCTTACATCCTTGACTGTCCTTGGCACTTGGATCTGCTCAATGGCCTTGATCTTGTCGGGGTTGGCTTCAATCCCCCTTTGGGACAAGGAGAATCCAAGTAGCTTGCCGGAGGGAACACCGAATACGCACTTCTCCGGGTTAAGCTTCAAGTTGATCTTGCGCTGTCGGGTGGTAGGTGCGACATATGCCAACGGGTAGCTTATCATTGTGGGAGCCAATAAGACGTCGCTGGTGCCTGGAAACGGGATGAGGCGAAGACATGTACGCCGGCGAACTTTACCTAGCTTTGGGGCTCTCCGGGGAGATAACACCCCTACTGCTGCTCTGCGGGGTCTCCGCATGATCACTAGATGAATAAGTAGCTACACAGTGCTCCTTGAGCTGTGTTGGTGGAAGGAGGAAGAAGAGCGTGGCTCGCCTGCTTCTTCTCCTCCTAAGGTGTCTAAAACTAGTTGGGGGGTCTATATAGGCCTACCCCCCCGGGGTACAATGGTAATCCGGCTGGGCGCGGGGCCCAGCTGTCTGTGACTATGCTCGCCGGCTTCCGCGCCGGCTGCTGGGGTCCGCCGACTGGTGGGTCCTGCCGGGTGCTGGCGCCTTGGTCGACAGGCAGGCCCCATTGTCCAGGGCCTGGTCGGTGGCTGGTTACTGTTGCTCTATTCTGATGACGCGGGCTTGGTCGGGGTAAGCGTGGCTACAGTACCGCCGCCCTGGCGGGCGATTACTGTAGTCCCACCATGTATTGTCTCCTTAATGGGGCGTCTCCTTCGAGGAGGATGGCAGGCCGGCTACGGGGGGCCGGCTCTCCATCTGGCCGACTTCGGAGGAGGTGTGGCCTCCTTTGGCATCTCTCTGCCCGAAGGGGCCCACCGCCTCGGGGGCCATGCTGGCGGCCCGTCGTGGACGGCGTCAGGGTCGCCGTGGCAACAGTGCCGCGCCGGGCGGGTCATGGACGCGGACTTCGAGGGTATGATCTTGGCTGCTTTATGGGAGTCGACTTCTTGGAGTCGGCCTTCTTGCGGCCGGCTTGTCGAAGTCGGCCCTCCCACGCCCTCCTTCATGAGGGCAAAGGGCGGGCCGCCCCCCCCCCCCCCCCGAAGCCGGCCTCGAAAATAGCCGGCATGGGGAAGGCGGCTCCAGGTCTTGAGTTCCTTGAGGGCCGGACGGGCTCGTAATTTTTTCAGAAGGGCCAGGGGAAGCCGGCTAGGCTACCCATGGCTATTCACTCCGACAGTAGTCCCTGAAGCTGGTCGAGCTTCGAGGCGGACAGAGGGACGAGAAGCTTGGTCAGCTTCCTATCCCGAGGAGCCGGCTTTGCTGGTGTAGGTCGTTTTCAGAGAGCTCTTGTATCTTGCGGCCGGGATGGTGGCTGACTCGTATGCTGATCGCGGGCCCCCCGTGGGCCACGTGGCGGCGGAATCCTGCCCACGCACGCGCACGATGAGACGTCGCCGCAGGCCCGGGCCCGCCAGTCCCTGGCCTCGGCCCGAGCGCTGATCTTCTGAGGCCCAGGGAGACGGCTCGCCTTCCTGTGGCGTCTTGAATTCGCCATTAGGGCGCAATAAATGCGGGATGTGGGGGAAGTGGGCATGATCGATCCCCATGTTCCCCCACACCGCGCCTCCTCGGCTCCGCCACCCGAGCCTACAAGTAGGGGGAGGAGGGGGAGAGGCAGAGGTTCGCTCGCTCTCCCACACTCCGTCCCTCCTCGTCTTCCTTTTGCTTCTTCTTCCTCTTGCTGCCGTCGCAGCTTCTCACCGCAGCACCCCCACCGCGCCCTGCTCCATGGCGTTATCAAGCTCATGGGACGGCTCCAACGTTGACAACGATCATGTGGAGTTCCTCCGCCAGACGCGGCGCCTGCCCGGCGCCAATCTTGTGCAGGATCGCTTGGCGCCCGCGACGGAGGTCTCGCCAGAGCCGGAGGAAGGCGAGCGGGTCGTCTTCCGCTCGCACTTCCTGCGCGGCTTCGGCCTGCCGGCGAGCGGATTTCTGCGATCCTTCCTGGAGTTCTACAACTTGCAGCCGCACCACCTCACGCCCAACACGGTGATGCTACTGTCGGCCTTCGTCTCCCTCTGCGAAGGCTTCCTGGGCGTGCTCTCCATGCTGGAGCTCTAGGGAGAGTTCTTCCAGAGCAAGCTCGGCACCGTCACCGCCGGCGTGCCTGCCCCCTGCGGAGCCTACATCGCCATGAGGAGGTCAAGCGAGAACAATCCATTTCCTCTCATCCCCCTAATCCAGTCAGTGAAGATTTGGCAAAAGTCATATTTCTATGTAAAGAATGCCGGCTCGCCCCCGAGAGGAGACAACGTCAATCTGCCGGCCTACGTAGCCGGCCCGCCGGCTGGGAGGCAGCCCTCATGGAGCTACCGGTCCAGGTCCCTGTCTCCGGCCGGGAACGCCGCCATCGCCCGGCTTCGGGTGATGATCCAGTCGGAAGGTCTGCGCGGATCCGATTTGGTTGCCGCCTTTGTGGAGCGCCGGATTCTTCCTCTTCAAAGCCAGCCCCATATGTTGTGTCAGATGAGCGGCCGTTTCGACCCAAGCCGGCTGAGCACACGGGAAATGCCGCACGTGGAGGTGGCGCTCATGGTCAATTACATCGCCAAATGCAAGCTCGTCGGGGACTGGCAATACGGCAAGGTGCCGTACTCTCGCGCCAATCCTCCGCCCGTGGTAAGCTTCTCTCTCTACCTTATTTTTCTTGTCAGCTGACTCCATGATGGCCGGCTTCTGATCAGCCGGTTTTTGTTAGCAGAACCCCCTTCTTCCACCGCCGGCTGGGGCGGCAGGGATCGAACGTCAGTACGCCCCCGACCGTACGGCGGACGACGCTGACAACCCGGACTTGGGGGCGGCCGCCTTGGAGGAGGCCGTCGTGGGGGACAACATCGAGCCCGGAGGCACGGGGCTTTCCGCCAGCTTCGAGGACTGGCCGGACGAGTGCGAAGCTGAAGAAGTCTTGCATCGCCAGTCGGCGCCCGACCGCCAAAGCGCAGGCTTGTCTGCCGCGCCGGCTACAGGCGGCGGCGCTCTGAAGCGTCGGGCCGCGTCAACTCTCTTCGGCAGTCGGCCGAAGAAGTCCAAAGCCTCCGCCGCAGCAACGAAGCGAGACGAGGCGGCTGCGAAGGCGACCCGCTTCCGGAAACCGGTGAAGCAGCCCCAGATGGTCTCGGCATAAGCCTCCAACTGCTTGTATGCTTGTTTTGCTGTGTTCTTCTACTCGAATCATTCTTCCTAACTTTTCTCCGTTTTCTGAGCAGGGCGCCGCTTTCTCTTGAGCGGGGCCCAGACGGCTCCGTCGTCGAGCCGGCTGGAGGGTCTTCAGGCCCCCGCCGCGTGGATCCCCGCGCCGACCTCATGGAAGCCACAGAGCGGAATGCTCGTGAGGCGCGGGAAGAGAGGGAGGCGGCGGATCGGGAGGCCGCTCAGGCGGCGAAGGAGCGGGCCGACGAGGCGGCCAGGGCTCAGGCGGAGCGGGCGACCGTGGAGACAGAGGCGGATGGCTCGCGCGACCAACCCCCACTGCTCGCCATCCCACTCTGAACCGTAGCCCCGGACACCCCATTGCCCCTGGCGGTGGAAGTCATCCAAGACCCGCCGTCGGTGCAAAGGGAGGAGCTCTTCGAGGTTTTTGCAGGGAGGACGCCGCCGGCCGCGCCAGTTGGCACGGGCCAAGGCGGCCAGTCGGCGGCGGTGCCAATGGAGCCGGCCAGGGGCGCGCCTGAAGTCGGAGCCGGCCTCGAAATACAGCCGGTGACGCGTCAGTGCGCAGGGGGAAGCGCCGCTCCGCCGGAGTCGCGCCAAGCCGCAGGCGCCGGCCAATCGGCGGAGGCCTTGGAGGCGGCCAGCTCCGCTACGTCTGGGTGGACTTCCAGCACGGGGACCGGCGAGCTGAATGTGGCGGCCTAAGAGGTCCGGAGTCGGCTGCAAGCTCAGGCCGCCCTCCTGCAGCAATACACGCAGGAGTTCCTGTCGACGCGGGCCGCCATCCGGGTAAGTTTTTTGCTCTTGACCGCTCTGGTTCCTTGGTTTCTTCCGTGGGGGCGCGTCAGCGCACCCACTGGGTGTAGTCCCCGAGATTCGGGTCGACTGCTGAGCAGTCGGGTCGGATCTTTCTTGGCGGCCGTCTTATCTTTGCTTTCTATCTTAACTTCCAGGAATATCATAATTCCCGTGCTGCCGCCTTCAACTCCCAGGCTCAGGAGTTGGGTCGGAAGATCGATGACCTGGCCAACAGCCGAAGTAAGTGCTTGTTTTTATCTGTTTCCTGTGGGGGCGCGTCAGCGCACCCACTGGGTGTAGTCCCCAAGATTTGGGCCGACTGCTGAGCAGTCGGGTCGGATCTTCCTTGACGACCTTTCCCTCATTGGTTTTTTCTTTTTGTCTTTTGCTCTTTGCAGGAGCCAACGCCGACTTGCGGAAAGAGCTTGGCGAGGCGCAGACTGCCCTTCGCACCAGGGATGCCGAGTACGCCACCTTGGTCCAGGAGCGTGACCGCCTGGCCAAGAAGCTGGCTGATCAGGAAGAAAGCTACAAGGCGGCCCTGCGGAAGGCGCAGGACAGCGAGGCCACCCTGAAGGCGGAGTTTGAGACCGAGGCTGCGAGCTGGGCTGAGACTCCTCAAGCACTGGATGCGGGCTTCGGCCGCATCGAAGACTTGATTGATGGTAAGCTGCTTTTCTCGCCATTCTTCTGCCTGCTGGCCGCCTGGGGTCGTGGCCTGACTTGTGCTGCCGCCCGTTTTCTTGTGCAGATTACTTTCCCGGCCACTCCACCCTTGCCGCTCAAGCCATTGAGGCTCATCGCGAGGCGCGCCGTGAGGCGGGCGTCAACGTCGCATCGGACGCAAGTCGGACGCTGGAGGAGCAGCTCGTGGCCATCCAAGCGCGGCTGCAGCCGGCTCACCGGATGCTTCGCCGACTTCAACGTGCCGGGGCGCAGGTGCTGGCCGCCCTCTGGCCTGGCAAGACAATCCCCCGCACCCCAAGCCGGACCGCCGACTGGCTAGAGGTCGCAGTCGGCCGTTTTGAAGCTTGGAAGGCGTCGGCGGCCCGTCTCGGAGCCGGGCGGGCGTTGGAGTTCGTCCGTGCCTGGTACCCAGGGCTGAGCCTGGACCAGCTGCATACTTGGCGGCTGGAAGCTGACGCGGAGCTGGAGGAAGTGCGGCCGGCAATCGCCCAGCGCGCCTCGACGATCGGCGAGTGTACCGACATCAGTGTCTTTGCGCCCGAGATCAATGATGATGGCGTTGCCCAGCCGGAGGACTGCTTCGGTCTAGACCCGGCGGTGGGCGAGGACTCGGCCGAGGAGATCGCCTCCAGCAATGAGGGCTAGGATGACAAGGACGAAGACGGCGAAGACGTCGAGCCGGCTAGTGGAACAACCGGCCAGCCTCAAGCTGATCGTGCCTCCAGCAACAAGGCGCGTGGAACCGCGCCCTCTGCAGGAGGCAGTGATCAAGCCGAAGTTAGCTAGTCGGCCGCTCCCTCAGCCGGCGCAACCGTCTCCACCGACCAGCCCAGCTCATCAACTGCTCCGCCCGCTTGACCTGCCGTCTTTATGTTTCATGCTTCTTGTCTTTTTGAACAATCTTTTAAGATTTCGCAATTCCACCCGCTGGGGGTGTATCAAACTATGTTGGATGTCGGCCTCTTGGGGGTCCTTTATGTAAATATTATTATGTGCATGTTTGGTTTCCATTCACGTACACTTTTTTATCCTTAGGCTTTTTCCTTTGCCGCCTTCCCTCTTTGGGAAGGCAAGTACTCGAGCTTTCTTGGATTTGAAGTGAAATGAATGAAAACCGGCCGGCCGGCTACTCTGGTAGTCGGTCGGCGGTAGGCGGCAAACTGGCTTTTGTTATATTAGTCCATTGGTCCCTGGCCATTTTTCGTGTGCGCATCCTTTCCTGCTTTCGACTCGTGGCAGCCGAACAGCCGGTTCTTCGACTGCAGCTTTGGCAAGAGCCAAGCCTGGGTGTCGGCACACTACTTGTCTGACCGCGGGTAAGACTTTTAATATAACTTCAGTCGGCCAGTCCCCGGGCTGTCTAATCAGACCCGGTGCCAGACAAAACAAGTAAATGAAATGACAAGGTCATAAACATGATACTTTCATTCAGAGATAAGAGATGGCAGTCCCCGAGTCCTCCTCAGGGGCCTATTGTCTCGTACTTAGTACAAAAGTAAGCGTGATACATATTGCATTTCAACTGTAAAATCTTCGAAGGAGGTTGGCGTTCCATGGTCGTTCTGACTCCTTGCCGGAGTCGTCTCTCTTACGTGCCTTGGGTTTTTGTGCGTCGATTAAGTAGTAGGAGTCGTTGCCTAGAGCTCTGCTGATGACGAAGGGGCCTTCCCAGGGGGCCGAGAGCTTGTGCTGGCCGGCTGTTCCTGGATCAGCCGAAGCACAAGGTCGCCCTCCTGGAAGGATCTTGGCCTGACCTTCCGACTATGGTAGCGGCGCAAACCCTGCTGGTAGATGGCAGACCGGCTGAGGGCTAACAGTCGGCCTTCTTCCAGCAGGTCGACACCGTCTTCTCGTGCTTCCTTGGCCTCCGCCACCGTGTACATGGTCACCCGAGGTGAGTCGAACTTGATGTCGGTTGGGATGATTGCTTTGGCACCGTACACGAGGAAGAAAGGAGTGAAGCCGGTTGACTTGTTTGGGGTGGTGCACAGACTCCAGAGGACAGCCGGCAGCTCATCGAGCCAACAGCCGGCTGAACGCTCCAGAGGTTCGACTAGTCGGGGCTTGATGCCGGAGAGGATGAGGCCGTTAGCTCGCTCGACCTGGCCGTTTGACTGCGGATGGGCGACGGACGCTAAGTCTAGCCGGATACCTTGTGCAGCGCAGAAACGTGCCAAGGCTCCTTTGGCGAAATTCATGCCATTGTCGGTGATGATGCTGTGCGGTAGGCCGTACCGAGTTGTTATGTCTGCGATGAATGTCACGGCAGTCGGCCCATTCAGCTTCTTGATCGGCCTTGACTCGATCCACTTGTTGAATTTGTCCACAGCCACGAGCAAACGTGTCATGCCGCTGCGCGCCGTCTTGAATGGGCCCACCATGTCCAGTCCCCAAACGGCGAAGGGCCAAGTGATGGGAATGGTCTTGAGTGCCGAAGCCGGCATGTGTTGCTTGGAGCTGAAAAGTTGGCAGCCTTTGCAATACTTAACTAATTCTTTGGCGTCATCCAAAGCAGTCGGCCAGAAAAAGCCGTGGCGGAAAGCTTTGGAGACAAGTGATCTTGAGGCGGCATGGTGTCCGCATTCTCCTTGGTGTATATCTCTGAGGATTGCAATGCCCTTCTCTTGCTCGACGCACCGTTGGAGGACTCCAGTGACACTCCGCTTGACCAGTTCTCTGTTGATGATCGTGTATGCTCCGGCTCGACGTTGGACTTGTCTCGCTTCTGTTTCGTCAGCCGGCAGATCTTGGTTTACTAGGAAGTTGAGGATGGATTGAGCCCATGACGGAGCTGCGACTTCCCCTACCGCCAATGTGGCTACTGCCACCAGGGCGGGCGGGCTGGGTGATGAAGTGCTGGAGTCGGCCGCCGACTGCTGCGTTGACGCAGTCCCCGGGCTGGCTACCGCAGTCCCCGGGCCGGGTGCGGCAGTCCCCGAGCCGGCTACTGCAGTCCCCGAGTAGAGTACTGAAGTCCCCGGGTCACCTGCTTGGTTCTTCGAGCCGGACACGGCCCCGTCGGGGTTGGGCGGCACGAAGATGGAGTCGGATTCTGGAGACGGCTT
Source organism: Triticum monococcum (assembly GCA_034509565.1). Taxonomy (NCBI): domain Eukaryota; kingdom Viridiplantae; phylum Streptophyta; class Magnoliopsida; order Poales; family Poaceae; genus Triticum; species Triticum monococcum. The sequence continues at coordinate 395,389,389 of CM067846.1, read as the reverse complement.
GATGGACGGCTTGAGGAGGGATTGTAGAGCGACGCCGGTTGGTATTGCTTGCCGAGTGGAGCCTATTCGGGCCAGGGCATCGGCTGGCTCGTTGTCGGCTCGCGGCACGTGGAGGAACTCGCATCCTTCAAAGTATCCACTGATTTGCTGCACCAGGAAGCGGTAGCTTGCCATGTTTGCGTCCTTGGCGTCCCAGTCGCCAGATGATTGCTGAACCACCAAATCCGAGTCGCCATAACATAGGATCCGGCGGATGCCGAGTTCCTTGGCAAGCCGGAGCCCATGTATGAGTGCCTCCTATTCGGCTACATTGTTGGAGGCGGCGAAGTGGATCTGCAGCGTGTATCTAAGCTTGTCGCCCTTGGGAGAGGTAAGGACAATGCCGGCTCCCAAGCCGGTGCGCATCTTGGACCCGTCAAAGTGCATGCGCCAATGGGTGGAGTCAGGAGCCGGCGGCAGGTACTGGGTCTCGGCCCAGTCGACGAGGAAGTCGGTCAGTGCTTGGGACTTGATGGCGGTGCGGGGCTGATAGAAGATTGTGTAAGGGGCCAGCTCGATGGCCCACTTCGCCACCCGGCCGGATGCATCCCGGCTGCCTATGATCTCGGCCAGCGGGGCAGTGCATACGACCGTGATGGGATGCTCTTGAAAGTAGGGCTTTAGCTTCTTGGCGGTGAAGTACACGCCGTAGCACATCTTCTGGTAGTGCGGGTAGTTCTGCTTTGAGGCAGACAGCACCTCGCTCAAGTAATACACCGGCCTCTGGACCGGCTGGGCTCGGCCTTCTTCTGGGCGCTGGACTACGATGATGGTGCTGACCACCCGGCTAGTTGGGGCAATGTAAAGGAGCATGGGCTCTTTCTCAGTCAGCGCCGCCAGGACAGGCGGCGTGGCCAGCATCTTCTTTAGCTTGTGAAAGGCTTAATCGGCCTGGTCGTTCCACTCGAAGTGAGTGCTCTTCTTCATGAGGCGGTAGGGAGGGAGGGCTTTCTCCCCGAGCCGGCTGATGAAGCGGTTCAAAGAGGCCAAGCACCCGGTGAACTTCTGGATTTCTTGAAGCTTGGTGGGGATCGCCATTCTCTCGATGGCCTTGATCTTCACTGGGTTGCACTCGATGCCGCGTTCGGAGACCAGGAAGCCTAGGAGCTGGCCGGATGGCACTCCAAACACGCATTTCTCGGGGTTGAGCTTGATTCGGAACCGGTGCAGGTTCTCGAATGTTTCTTTCAGGTCTTCCAGCAAGGTGTCGCGCTTCTCCGTCTTCACCATGATATCGTCCACGTAGAGGTGAGCGTTTTTGCCGAGCTGCGTGAGGAGGCACTTCTGCATGCAACGCTGAAAAGTGGCACCGGCATTCCTCAAGCCGAATGTCATGGTCAGGTAGCAGAAGGCTCCAAATGGCGTGATGAAGGCGGTCATCCGGGTTTAGTTTTATCTGGTGGTATCCTGAATAAGCATCCAACAAACTCAACAGCTCGCATCCGGCTGTGGAGTCTATCACTTGGTCAATTCTTGGTAGGGCGAATGGATCTTTAGGGCAGGCCTTGTTGAGGCTTGTGTAGTCTATACACATGCGCCACTTGTTATTCTTCTTTAGCACGAGAACTGGGTTGGCAAGCCACTCTGGAAATAAAACTTCCATAATGAAGCCGGCTTCCAGAAGCCGGGCTATCTCCTCCCCTACAATCCTTCTCTTCTCCTCCGACAGTTGGTGGAGAGGCTGCTTGACTGGTTTTGCGTCTTCTCGCACGCGTAGCTTGTGCTCGGCGAAATCCTTCGGAACACCCGGCATGTCCTTGGGGGACCATGCAAAGATATCCCGATTCTCATGGAGAAAATCGGTGAGCTCGCCTTCCTATTTGCTGTTCAGGCTTGCCCCAATGACGGCAAACCTCTCGGGGTGCTCGGGGTCAAGAGGTATCTTCTTGGTTTCCTTGGCCGGCTGGAAAGATCCTTGGGCAGCATGCTCCTTGGAGTCGGTGGGCTGGCTCAGCTGCTTGCTGGCCAGGGCCACGACCCGGTCCAGCATCTTCCTTCGTTCGGCAATCACAAGGGACTCGGCCAGCCGGCTGCTGGCCGCAGCGCACTCGGCAGATTTCTTGTAATCGCCGGCTATGGTGATGATGCCCTTGGAGCTTGGTATCTTCATCTTGAGGTATGCGTAGTGGGGTCCCGCCATGAACTTGGCCAAGGCGGGTCGGCCAAGCAACGCATTGTAAGGGCTCTCCAGGTCCACCACTTCGAAGCAGATCGCTTCCCGGCGGAAATGCTCCTTGTGCCCAAAGAGTACGTCGATCTTGATCTTGCCAATGGGGGCGCAGGATAAGCCGGGTACGATGCCGTGAAACACTGTCCGAGTCGGCACAAGCTGCTTCGTCTTGACACTTAACTTCTCCAGGGTGTCGTGGTACAGGATGTTGATGCTGCTTCCGCCATCTATCAGCACGCGGGAGAAGCGGGAGAAGCGGCTGTCCGTCGCGAGGGTGGCTTCCAGGACCAATGCATAGGAGCTGGGAGACGGCATCACCTCTGGGTGGTCGGCCCGGCTTCAGCTGATGGGTTTCTCTGACCAATGCATGTGTCCGGCTGGGTTAGCAGCGACCACACTGATTTCATGATGCTCTCGGCGCTTGCTGCATCGTTCTTCGAGCTGGCTCGTAAAGATGACGTAGGATGCTTGCTCGTCGGGGAACTCGTCCTGCATGGCGCCAACTGCGGGCCGGGCGGCCTGAGGCAGTGGAGCCGGAGGCGGCGGGCCGGCAGGAGGAGGCGGCGTGAGTCCTTCGCCCTTGGAGATTCGGGCGAGCCAGTTACACTTTCGGGTTGTGTGGTTGGACAGCTTCGCGCCCCTATGGAACTTGCACCGGGCGTCAAGAGTTTGCTCGTAGGAAAAAGCCGGCCGCCAAGCCGGCCGGCCGCCCTTGGGCTTCTTGGGCGTGGGCCGCCCTTCAGGCGGCGTGTCTTCGATCGTGGCCACCTACCGGCTAGCGGGAGGCGGCGCAGGGCCTTTACGCTTCTGGTCGTTCGGGTGCTGGCGTCGGTCGGAATCTCCTGCCGGCATCTTCGGCACCGGGTTAAGAACTTTCCCGTACGCGTCTACCCGGAGCTCGGTCTTCATCGAAGAGTCGGTGGTGGCGTATCTGTCGGCTATGTTCAGAAGCTCGTCAAGGGTAGTCGGCTCGTCGCAGAGAAGCTTGTGCTTGAGGAGGGTGCCTTCTCGGCATCCGGCAGTGAAGTATTCGATGGCCTGCACCTCGTGCACCCCTTCACAAGAATTGCGGAGCTCGGCCAAACGCGTGAGGTAGTCGCAAGTGGACTCGGCTGGGCCCTGTACGCACAGGGAGAGCTGCCTGGGCTTGGGAGCCCGCTTGTAGGTGCTGGTGAAGTTGCGAACGAAGGCTTCGGTGAAATCTACCCAGCTGTTGATGCTGAGAGGCTTGGGGCTGTTAAGCCAAGTCCGTGCCGTGCCCTGCAGCATGAGGGGCACGTACTTCACGGCAACTCGCCGGTTGCCGTTGGCTATGCTGACTGCCGTGGAGTAGTCGATCAGCCAGTCTTCCGGCTTCACGGAGCCGTTGTACTTGGGCGTGTCTCTTGGGAGCGAGAACCCTTTGGGGAAGGGCTCGTCGCGGATGTGGGGGCCGAAACAGGGCGGGCCGACATCGTCTTCTTCTTCGAGCGCCAGGGATTTGGCCAGGCGGTCGATCCGATGGCGGGCGTCGTTCTCGCCGACTCCTTCACGGCGACCCAGCCGGCCGCTGAGAGTCGGATGCGCCACTGGCGGCGGGGTGGGGTATCTCTCCCCACTAGCCCGAGGCGGAGGCAGGCTGCCCCGCCATTCCATGGCTCGGGGACGGCCGTCCGCGTCTCGCTCGATGGAGATTCGGGTCCGGCTGGAAGCCGGCTCTTTCTCGCGCTGCGCGCGGGTGTTACTCCTAGTCGGCGTCCGGGACGTCGCGCCGTGATCCCGACGCGGGGGTGGGCCTCCCACGCGAGCGTCTGCTTCGTGGCGCTGAGCGGCCGCGTCAATCAGTTGCTGTATGCGCCGGGTCATGTGGGGGAGGTTTTCGGCCTCCAAGCCATCCAACTCGTCCACGGCCGCCTGGGCGGCGCGCAGGTTCTCGAGCGGAGTGGCATAGACCGGGCGGTCGACTCCCAACGTGTCGGCGATGACGGCGCCGCATTGCTTGACAGCACCAGCCCGGCTTGGACCAGCCGGGGCCGGCGTGCCGAAGGCGGCGCGGTCAGCTTCGCGCTGGTAGGCCTCAGTGAGGCGTCTCACGGAAACCAGCCTCCGGCCCTCCGCGAGGAGGGCGAGACGGCGTGCCTCCAGTGCTTCATCGTCGGCATCAGCCGGGAGGGGGACGGACAAGTCGTGGGCCGCCGTGTGCGGGGCGTCGTGGGCGCTCTCGTCGGCCGGGCCGCCGTGGCCGATAACCATCACCTCAGTGGTGACCGTATCGCGATCGTTGGTCCGAGGGAGCGGGTTGTTGTAGATCGTGACGTTGCTGGGGAAGGTGTCATAGGAGGCCGTGTCGGAGTCGACAGGCATCGGGTCGGTGGAGCCAACCGACTCCAGATCCGCAGCAGGCTCGCTGGAGACATGGAGCTGGCCAAGGAGGTTGGCGAGGTGGTCGGTGCCCGCATCGGAGGCAAGCTCGTCGGAGATGCGGGCCTCGTTGGGGAGATCGGCGAGGCTGCTTGCCGTGCAGATGCTGGTGACGCCTTGCAGCGCGTCGTGGCAAGCGCCATCGGGCGTGCCGGGCTGGCTACGCTCGCTAGGGAGGAAGAGGGTTCCCGTCTAGAACAGGTCTCCCGACGACGGTGCACCTGGCCCCACGGTGGGCGCCAAATGTCGGGTGGTAGGTGCGACATATGTCAACGGGTGGCTTATCATTGTGGGAGCCAAAGACGTCGCCGGTGCGTGGAAACGGGATGAGGCGAAGACATGCACGCCGGCGAACTTTACCCAGCTTCGGGGCTCTCCGGGGAGATAACACCCCTACTGCTGCTCTGCGGGGT